>JAJHSJ010000009.1:31067439-31131394 GCA_021015155.1 Magnolia officinalis
GGACGGTGAAAATCATTTGACCGTCCACCTACATGGACCCCACCTTGATCATGAGGCATGTGTTATATCTAGACGTCCATCTACTGGACGAGCAACATACAGTTGCTGACTGTGAAGTGTGTTCCATCCATGCTACACCGCGGGGGCCCACATGATTTATCAGTTTAATCCAGACCGTCCATCCACCAGCCTTACAGCTGCTGCTGGATTGACATCATTAAAGTTCTGTGGGACACCACGTTTTATGTGAAATCCTGACCATCAGCCAATAACGTCCAGGACTAGACGATTCTAAGGTAAATAATAATATACATATTATATATATATATATATATATATATATATAATATATATATATATATATATATTATATAGCTGGTGGCCCCACGTGGGACCCACCAGATATAAGCTATTCATATATATAATATATATTTTTATATATAGCTGGTGGACCCACGTGGGACCCACAGATGCATCTGGTCCATCTCCCATCCTCACCGTCCATTGAATTGGACGGTGAGAATCCACCTTTGATCCGTAGGGACCCCACCTCGATGTATCTTGTATCCACACCGTCCTTCATTGGACGGTGCTGCTGTGGGGCTAACCACGATTTATGTGTTTTATGTTGGTCGTCTGTCCATTCACTGGACGGGCGGGCCCACCTTGATGGCATGTGTGTATCCACACCGTCCATCCAAATGGTGTGAATCCACACCGTCCATCCAATCTGAAACAGATTCAAATCTCTGGTGGGCCACCACGTGGACCCCACCATGATGTATATTGTATCTACACCGTCCAGTTGCTGGACGGTGCTGTGTAGGCCCCACCTTATATGTATGTGTTGTATCTTCACCGTTCATCTGAACGATGCCATGTACGGCCCACCCTAATGCTCTACATCTACACCGTCCTTGCAGTGACCCACCATGATGCAGGTGTTGTATCTACAACATCCAACCATTTTGAGAGAGAATTTTATGGCTTAGGAAGAAGAATAAGACAAATCTAGTGATCAGGTGGACTACACTGCAAAAAACAGTGGAGATTGAACGTCCACCATTGAAACCTTTTTTTGGGTCACAGAGGTTTTTGGATCAATATGATATTTGTTTTCCCCCTTAATTCAGGTCTTTGTGACCTTAGAATCAGATTGGACGGGGAATAAACTTTATGGTGGGCCTATAATTAGTTTAACAGTGAGAACCATTAACTCCACGGTTATTTGTGGTATGGCCCAGATGATCTCCCGTTATGATTCATTTGGATAACACTCTAAAATTATCTCTAAAAATATATGTATGGTGTAGGTTGCTCACCTAGAACGGTGGCCCAATTTGATGTTAATGAGGCCCACCTTGATGTATTCTGTGGCCCATCTCTGAGGCCCACCTTGATATATTTGTAGCCCACTTGAGGCCCATTGGTGCGGCTCATCCATGATGCCCATCATGATGTATATTTGAAGCCCATGTGATAGGGCCCACCTGCCTTGTATTTCAGGCCCATATGATGGGGCCTATTATAATGTATTTGAGGTCAATGGGCAAGGCCCATTGTGATGTATTCGTGGCCTATGGGCAAGGCCCATTGTGATATCTATTAGGCCCATGATGCATGGTCCATTTGATGTATTCGAGGCCCAGATACGTGGCCCATTTGATTTATATGAGATCTATTTGTAGGGCCCACATGTCATGTATTTGAGGCCCATGAGTAGGGCCCACCTATTGTGTATATGTGGCCCTTGAGTAAGGCCCATTGTGTTGTATATTAGGCCTTTGTGTGAGGCCGTGGGCTCATTATAAGTTTGGCTCTATGTGGGCCACTCCTTGGGAGTAATGATGGTTAAATGTCCACATTGATGGGCAATGATGGTAAAATGTCCACATTGTGACCTTCCATTAGGCCTTATTAGGTCCATTCTTATCGAGGTCGATTATCGATCGATTCAGATTGTCGTGACCGATTGCCGATTCCGATTGACGTGACTGATTTACCGATTTCGATTATCGATCGATTCTGATTATCGTAACCGATTGCCAATTCTGATTGACGTGACCGATTTGCCGATTCCGATTAACGACCGATTCCGATTGTCGTGACCGATTGCCGATTCCTATTTACGTGACCAATTTGCCGATTTCGATTACAGATCGAATTCGATTATCGTGACCGATTGTCGATTCTGATTGAGGTGGCCGATTTGCCGATTCTGATTGTCGAGGCCGATTGTTGAGTCTGATTCCGACTCCGATTGTCGAGGCCGACTATTGAGGCCAATTCCGATTCCAATTGTCGAGGCCGATTTCGATTGTCGATTCCGACTTCGATTGTTATGGCCGATTGTATAGGCCGAGTATCGAGGCCGATTCTGATTGTCGAGGCCGCTTTCGATTTGTCGAGGCCGATTGTACGATTCTGATTGTCGATTCCGATTCCAATTGTCAAGGCCAATTATATAGGCCGATTCCGATTATCGAGGCCGAGTATCGAGGCTGATTATAATTGTCGAGGTCGATTCCGATTGTGTAGGCCGATTCTGATAGTCGAGGTCGATTTTTGAGGCCGAGTCAGATTGTCGAAGCCGATTCCGATTCTGATTGTCGAGGCTGAGTCAAATTGTCAAGGCCGATTCTGATTCCGATTGTCGAGGCTGATTCCGATTGTCGAAGCTGATTCTGATTGTCGAGGCCTAATGTGGTGTATATTCGGCCCGTATTTAAGGCTCATCGTGATGTGTATTAAGCTCTTGAGTAAGGCCTATGGTGTGGTATATTAGGCCCTTGTGTGAAGCCATGGGTCCACTATATGTTAGGCTCTATGTGGGTCATTCCTTGGGGGCAATGTTGGTTAAATGTCCACATTGTCGAGGTCAAATGTCGATTGTCGGTTATTGATGCCGATTATGAGTATGTGACAGCATAGCATCATGATACATGCCCATACGCATCATCTGCATATTTGTTATGAGATGTGGTTGACCATTGCATATGTCATTGGGCATATTGTTATGAGACTCCCTGATAGGCGGAGATTATCTCACATGAGCATATGGTATGCGCAGGATTGATGCATGACTGGATTGTATGACTCATGCATCTTGCATTGTGTGTTGTGATTACTGTACGCCCTAGCAACATTAGGGCCGTAGCCTTCACAGGCATATCGTGGATGGCCAGATGGGACACTGAAAATCTGTTCTAGCATACGGGCGCCATAGATGTTCTTGAGTGAAAATCCCTAAACCTCTATGGCCAGCAGACGCCCCAACGTCGAGACCGAGTGGATATATATGAGTGCATGAGGGCCGAATACCAAGAGGTCGCGTCTCCTACTGTGTTGTGGTCGGTTGGGAGGGAGTGTGGCCTTCACCGCCCGAGGGTAGGGGCATAGCTAGGCTGAGTTTGACCAGCTCGTGAATGGGTCCACTATCAACGTGCCGGGTAGATATTGGCTTACTACTGGTCAGGCGAATAGTGAGGTCTCTTCCACTTACATGGTCGGCGTTAGTGGGCAGCGATTTGCATGTAGAGTGTACTAAACCCCGATGATAACCCCAAAGAGGAACCGTACTGATATGTGGACTTATTGAGCAAATTGCATACTCATTCATTTATTCATTCACTATCCACTCGGGCTGGTAGTGCGCAACTAATTGTTACGTGTACCTTCGCATGGTCAGGATTTCGGTTGGGCGCGCGACTAACCTGAGATCGGGAGTTTACCACATTGAGTCTGACTATCTAAATTTAGGTATAGGACTGGTTTGGATAGAAGTCCTTGTGGTGGACCCCGAAGCCTGTGATACTACGTACTATCATCCCAACTTCACACTCTAGCATGGTCATTCCATTCGCACCGCATACTTCATTACATCCCTGACATTTGACATTTTGGGTTACTGTGTTTCTGCATTTATATGGTTTAGATACGGCTGATGGTATTCGTGAACTCATCAGGAATTGTATATTGCATTGCATCCTCGGCATCCAATATTTGGCTCTTTATGACTCTTCATTTGCATAGCTGATCTGTATTGCGTACTCTGATATTGTTTGACTCATGGACTTGTCAGTATTTTCGCTTACTTTGATATCGAATGATTCATTATCTTACCACTATTTTCGATATTGTATGATTATGACATTATATTGAATACTTGGTACTTACCTTGTGCAGACACTTACACCACCCTCTAAGCTTTCTATAAGCTTATGCACGATAGATGCGTGCAGGTGATGTTAGGTTGCAACAGCGTGGAGCTTGGAGCATGTAGCTGACTTTTGGAGCTTTAATTTTAACATATGTATTTTCCCTTTTAGCATTGTATTCAAAGTTTATATTAGTGGATATGTGATGATGATGTTGCCTTTGTGATTTAGGTAAACTTGTGGTTTTGCTTCTTACGAGATAAATGTACAATAGAAAATCCTCCTTGTAGGATCTCAGGAACGGAACCTAGCATATGGGGTACTACGGAGGCTGTCGGCACCGGATTCTGCGATCGGGATTCCTATGAATTCGATTTCCAAGTTTGGGGCATGACAATTATGGCATTTGCCCTTTTTCTTATTGATTTCCCGACTTGATTCCTCAAGATTCGCCTTTGAATCTATCTCATTTCCATTTTCTTTTTGGTCTCTGGTTCTATTAGCCTCTTCTATTCGTATGTGTATGATAATGGTTTCCAAAGAAACACCGTTCTTTTTATGTTTCATTCTATTCTTATATTCTTTCCATGAGGGCGGTAACTTTTCTATTAGCGCTCCTAACATAAACAATGTAACGTCTTGGAAAAATCCATATAAAGACCCGAGTACCACCTCAGGCAGAAATACCTAAGGACCATATCCTGTCGTAATTTAGGCAAAAATTAGTTAAGTACTAAACTAAATAATCGGTGGATTTAGCTCGAACCACCATTTCCACAAATGAGAAGGCCTAAAACCATTAATACCACTGACTCAACGACCCTTAAAGACTTAGGAGAAATCCCAAGAGCTTGTTGCTCTCGGGAGTATATTGAAACTCCGTATAGGACAGAGACCGCACGTCGAGAGTCCGATGACCGCAAAACTATAAGATTATGTTCGTCCTACTGGACTTGACAACCATTGCGGGAATCGAGCCCAGATGGTGTTTAAAAAAGCACAATTTGAACCCTGAGTGAAGTGTGTGAAAAACGCGAATATCTTTAGAAAATGTAATGAAACTTAAGTGAATTGGGTCATTCGCTCACACGCAGAATTGAGGGTTTCGGACCATCAATTTCTAACCAAACTTCACCCATGGTAAAAGGAAATTTCCCTGCATGTATCCGTATACTTGTAGCCCCGATCGAGTAAATATGACCGTTGATCTAACACGGGTCCTCCACGGCTGATCGGCTTATCCAATCACACCGAAATCACATCCTGGCACAGATCCATTGTCAAGAAACTTACCTTATGACGTATGTGAGTAGTGGACCTTCCTATGTGCCCTGTTTGTCAAAAACAGCTACCCAAAGGGTATAACCCATGCATATAGTGGCCCTGGGGCCATTTACATCACTACTGGGCCTATAAATAGCCTCCCACACACCCTCTATCCCATATACGAATTTCTCACTACGTCAAAATGGCTAATTTGCGACGTATTTTTGCGACGGACTTAGTCCGTCGCAAAAATCTCTTGGTTTAACGACGGATTTAATCCGTCGCTAACGGAAAAGGTTCGTCGCTAAGCTCGTCTTTTTCGAATATCCGTGGTCCCAACGTCGCGGAATTTAGCGACGGACCCAAATCCGTCGCTAAAATCTGATTTACGACGGATTTTTGTCTGTCGTAACTAGGCGACGGACGAAATCCGTCGCAAATTTTGATTTGGCGACGGTAAATAAACAGTTGCAAATTCCCGCCCAAAATATCAAATGGCGCACTTTTCAGTTACTATTGCGACGGATCAGGTCCGTCGTACATTATTTTTTTTTCATGTTTTTTATAATATGGTGGAAAAATAAGTTTTTTTGAAGTCTAATAATTGTTTTTTAATAAAATTTCAGTGATTTAATTGTACATATTTTTATCTAAGATTATTTTTTAACAATTGATTGAATGTAAAAAGAAATTTTAATTTGTTTTTATATCAAATGAGTGGAATTTTTATTTTTATTTTTAAATTTAAAACTAATATTTAAATGATTTCTAATATCGCATGAAAAAGAATATTGAGAAGTTTAAAAAATTTAACAATATTTGAGAAAAAAAATTAGATTTTGAAAAAAAAAATGGTGATTTAATAAAAATCTATTTTGTGGGAACAAAAAAGAATATTTAATAAAGTTGATAAATTTGAAAAAAAAAAAAAAAAAAAGCATTTGATTTTGAGAAAAAATAATATCTTAAAAAAAAAATTAAAAATATTTTAAAAAATGTGAAATTTTTCACAATGTTGAAAATTGAAAATATTTTTAAAAATGAAAATGAGAGTTTGCAGTTTGAAAAAAAAAAAAAATTTGTGAAGTTCAATAAAAATTGACAAGTTTGAATAAAATGTTTTTTTTAAAAATGTAGAAGTGAAAAAGAATTGAAATTTTTTTAAATAAAACGATATAAAAAATTCAATACTTTATCAAAAAACAAAAATTTTGAAACGAAAAATAAATAAGTTGAAAATTTTTGTGATTTTGAAAAATAATTGAAAATGTTCAAAATTCGAAATAAAAAAAAAATTATTTATAAAAACACTAAGATTTTGAAAAAATATATATAATTTTTAAAAAAAAAAATTGAAAAGTTGAAAGCAACATGATGCTTTTGAAGAAAAAAAATTGGCATTTTGGAATTTTTGGGAAAAAAATTAAAAATTGTGAAAATTTAAGATATTTTGAAAATAAAAATTCAGAATTTGTATTTTAATTTATTTTTTGAAATATTTTATAATAAAAATGAAATTTTGTTAAAAGTTTTCAATGAAAAATTAAGAGTAAAAAAATATACATTTTGAAAAAGAATTTAATTTTTAAATGGAAATTGAAATTTATCTGCGAAAAAAATTGCGAATTTGCGATGTATTTCTGAAAATAAAAAAAAAAAAAAAAAAAAAAAAAAAAAAACATTTGATTTCGAGTAAAAAAATAATATCCTGAAAAAGAAAATTAAAAAGATTTCAAAAAATGTGAAAATTTTGACAATGTTGAAAAATGAAAATATTTTGTAAAAGAAAAATGAGAGTTTCTATATTGAAAAATAAAATAAAATTGAGAAATTTGAAAATAAATGCTTTAAAAAAATTTTGGAGTTAGAAAGAATTGAAAATTTTAAAATTAAACAATATTAAAGAATCGATACTTTAACAAAAAACAAACATTTTTTAACAAAAAATAAAGAAGTTGAAAATTTTTGTGATTTTAAAAAATAATTGAAATGTTAAAAATTTCAAATTAAAAGAAAAAGTTATTTATAAAAACACTGAGATTTTGAAAGAAAAAAATATCGTTTTAAAAAGGAAAATTAAAAAGTTGAAAATAAAATGATACGCTTTTGAAGAAAAAAAATGGGCATTTTGGAATTTTTGAGAAAAAATAAATTTTGAGAAATTTTTTAAGATTTTGAAAATAAAAATTCAGAATTTGTATTTTATTTTTTTAATATTTTATAATAAAATTGATATTTTGTTAAAAGTTTTTAAAGAAAAATTAAGCGTAAAAAATATACATTTTGAAAAAAATGTTATTTTTAAATGAAAATTAAAATTTATCTGTGAAAAAAATATGTAGCCTGATCAAGGTGAGTAACTAGTCAAATTGAAAGTATTGATCAGCAAAATAGATTGAATGGACCAAACATATAAAATGGGCCAAATATTTTGGTTAAAATTGTGACTCAACTTATTGACCTCACGGGAACCTAAGAATTAATGTTAGTACGTTTTGTGGGGCCATCATGATGTGTGTCGAACATCAACACCGTGCATTTGATGTGTCCCCTTTAGGTTATTAAATATATAAAAAATCATCCGTATACGAAACTCAGGTGGGCCATACCATCTAAAACTATGTGAAGACATCCTAAAAAAATATAAAAGCACTTGGTGGGGCCCACATGAGTTTTGGATGCGGCTAAAACTTGGTCTGACCCCTTGTCCAAGTGGGACATACATAATTAGTGGGTTGGATATGTGAATCACATTTAGGCGAGCCTAATATATGATTATAAATGTTTTAAGGAAACCCTTCTCTACTCCATTTAGGTGAGTTACTAATAACCCTTAGCATATGGAGTAAACTTTGTGGGGTCCACCATTATTTATTTATTTTATCCACTCCGTTCATCCATGTTAACAGATAATTTGAGGTCTAAAGAACAAAAGGAAGTATATCTAAAGCTCAAGTGGACCACACCACAGGAAATAGTGTGATTGAACCTCTACCATTGAAAAATTCTTGGAGGCCATAGAAGTACTTTTAGATCAAGCTAATGTTTGTATTTTCTCTTCATTCATATCTTTTTGATACTATGAACAGGTTGGATGACAAATAAACATTACTGTCGTCCCAAGGTAGGTATAACGATGGAAATCATTATATCCACACTCTTTTGTGTGGCATGGTCCACTTGAGTTTTGGATTTACTAAAAATTTGGGATTAACCCACACCATTCACTCATTTTTCGAGATAATTTTAGAGATTTATCCAAAAAATGAATTATATCCAAAGATTAAATGGACCACACCATAAATAAGGAGAACGGATTGGCTACTCCTAATGCCAACCAATGGCTGGCGATCGGTGCTCTGTGGGTCCCACCATGTTGTATGTGTTTCATCCATGCCGTCCATCTATTTTTAAAGATCATCTTACAGCATGAGACCAAAAATGAAGTATATCCCAATCTGAAATGGACCACATTATAGTAAACAGTGTTGAATGAGCGTCAACCATTAAAAACATTTTGGGGTTCAGAAAAGTTTTGGATCGAGATGATTTTTGTTTTCCCTGTTCATCTAGGCCTATATGACCTAATAAACAGATTGGATGTCAAATAAACAGTACAGTGGGCCTTCGGAGGATTTTAATGATGGATATCCAATCACTATTGTTTTCATGTGGTGTTGTCCCCTGAGATTTATATACCTCTCATTTCTAGAATAAATCCCTAAAATGATCTTTAAAAATGAATGGACGTAATGGATAAAATACATACATCATGGTAGGGCACACATAGCACCGACCACCCGCCACGGGGCTGGTGCTAGGGGGAGTAGCCAGACTAGCTACAGAAGTGACGTCAGCAAGTTCCGTGGGCCCCACCAAGATGTATGCTTTGTATCCACACCTTCCATCCATTTGGAGAGAGTATTTTAGGGCAATATCTAAAAAATGAGTTAAATCCAAAGCTCCAGTGGACCCTAACACATTAAAACCATGGGACAGTGACGCCCACCATTAAAAACTTCTAAAGGCCTTAAAAGTTTTAGATGAAGCTAATATTTGTGTTTTCCCTTATGTCATGTCTTTTTTTTCTTTAAAAAAAAAAAAAAACATTTGAACAGGTCGGATTTTAAATAAACATTATGATGGGCCTTAGGACAGTTTCAATGGTGGGAATCACTCTCACCGCTGTTTTATATGGTGGGGTCCACTGCAAATTTTTATCTGCCTAATTATTTGGCTCATGAGTTAAAATGATATCTCAAACTGGATGGATGGTGTAGATATAACACAGATTTACATGGAGCTCATTTTCTGGTGGACGTAGCCAAAGGTATGGCTTTTAATGGTGGACGTTCAATCTCAACTGTTTTCCCGTGGTGTGGTCCACTTGAGATTTATGTCGATCTCATTTTTTTGGGATT
Source organism: Magnolia officinalis (assembly GCA_021015155.1). Lineage (NCBI taxonomy): Eukaryota > Viridiplantae > Streptophyta > Magnoliopsida > Magnoliales > Magnoliaceae > Magnolia > Magnolia officinalis. The sequence goes on from JAJHSJ010000009.1 coordinate 31,077,284, forward strand.
AACCCTAAAATGATATGGAGAAATGGATGGATGGCGTGGATTAAAACATTTAAATCATGGTGGGCCCGTAGAGCACTATCTGATGGAAAGCGCAAGTGACGTTACAGACAATATGTGAGTTTTTTGTTTGATGTAAAACAGTGGTGACTCATTCATCTTAATAGTGGTAATGCTATAGAATTATCCAGACCATCTAAATAATAGGTGTAGTTGTTAACGGTTAATATTTATACTTTTTCCTATATAAAACTATCTTAATCATTTAGTAAACGGTCCCTTAAATGTATGGGTATTAATGTAATTGATGTGTTAAATTATAGAAAACTCACAGTTTACGGACTTGAAGCTAATATCTCATTTCAGAAGAGGGATTTCCTCTTTCGAACGTCGCCCGAGCTCTGCCTGGTTTTTCTCATTTTCTTCTTCCGCCGGTTGGTGAGCTCCGAATCTTTGAAGGATTTCAAGCATATCTCTCCTGCCGTGGGTGAGCTTCTCTCAAAATCCTTGTTTTTATTCTAAAATCCATTCCATCTGTCATTGCTTTCTCTTTTCTTCTCGTTGGGCCATGGTTCCGTTTGGCATTGATTGTAACAATGTCGAGATTCGGCAATGTGGAATGGATGCAACTTGGGGAGGCTGAATTGAATTTGTCTTTCGTAGGAATAGATGTGATGTAGCTGTGATTATGACCAATAGGCATTTGGAAGAACTAGCTTTCTTTCCTAGATAGTGGATCTTATGGATTCGCATTCATTCACTAAATTTGATTAGAATATTTTTCTATTATCTTTTGGATGTGCATTTCATTCACCGTTTCTACTTTTTGCAGCTTGATTTTGCAGTAACAATGGCAGCACTGCTCGGTATTCCTTTTCCTTTTAGAAGGTGCATCATAAGGATCTTGTCAATGTTAACTAGTAGTGATAATATTATAGTTCTACATTTGGCATTGTTGTAAGTCTGTTGGAGTAGACAGGGTCCAGTTGTATTTCAAACAGTTCCTCTCCTTCGTTTAGATAATGTTTCATACATTCTCCTCACACCACAGAGGCTGAGGGTATGAGGAATCAATACACTGGCACCTTCACATCACATGTTTAATTTGTGATCGATATTTATTAAATCTCTGGCTCTTCCATGTTTTGTTTGATGGTATTTGCTCGTCGGCTTACGAAGTCTCATATAGAGTTAACAGTTTGTTTACTCTTGGGCAGAAGCAACAGGTTGCAATCCCCTCTCTGTATTTGGGGAAGATCCTCCTTTTTAATCGGTCTTCTTGTTCCTTTAATCTGGCCTATATTTTCGATCTTTGGACCTTTTTTTTTTCAATAAAATTTACTATTACTGATCCAAAAAAAAAAAAAAAGAGAAAGAAAGAAAGAGATAGTTGGCAATTAGCTCATCTTTTTTCCTTTTTATTTTTATTTTTCTAAATTTATTTACTGAAACCTTTTGTGACCCATTAGCGGGAAGATAGTTTAAGGTTGACCAATGAATCAGATGAAATAGTAGTGATAATTGTGAATGCTGAAAAAAAAAAAAGAAGAAGAAGAAAAGAAAACCCTCGTATTGTATGGTTCTAGCATATAACAACCTAGCCTAAAAAGCCCATTTGGATTTCTTGTTCTTGTTCTTCTTTTATTTATTTATTTATTTGATGGGTCCTTTGAATTTTCTGTCTTGAGAAATGGGTTCTTGGCATTTTGGTTTTTGGGTCTGTTTTTTGCTTGATTTTTTAGGAAGATCCAGTCCTTTCCTTTCATTTTACGGCATATATGGCATGTGTTTGATGATCCGAACCGTTGGTTTATCATGGACAAACGTAATGGATCATAGGCTGAAAATTACACTGACCACACAATTCTAACCATGTGAAAAAGTAGTGTACAAAATCACTTGTTTTCATTTATCATAGGCTGAAAATTACACTTACCATCTATTTAGAATTGAACACTTGTTTACATTTATCATAGACATGGCTAGTATTATTCACTTAGTGTTTCTTATGAGGCTTTTTTGAGCAGTTTTGTTTGAAGAGGGAGGCTAGGCTATTTGGGTTGTTTGATGAGTGCTTCATGAGTTGATGCTTATCTGCTCTTACTTTATTTTATTTCAACTCTGCTTATGGAGCTCAAAGATTGGAGCAACAGAAATTATCTTCCTTGTTTAGCCTGAAAATCTTCTTATTGATTCCCAAGGCAAAATTTCAGATTTTGGCCTTAGTACATTGCCCCAGCAAGTAAGTTGACAGTCTGTTGCATCCATGAAGGTGCTCCAGCCATTTGTTATTCTGCATGTCTAATTGCCGTTTGTTTCTCTCTCCATGTGCAGGTTGTTGGACTTCTTCAAGAGGGACATGTGGAACCGAAAACACTTGGGACCGAAAACTCGGCCCAATCCAAACTAAGTTGGTCTACAGCAAAGTGAATGATCTAGGTCAGATGAACTCGACCCAATCCTTTAGAAACTGTGTTAGATACTCTCTATAGTTGATGTCTTTGTTTTGATGCAGTTTTTGATTTGCATGTTGGATCTTAGGTTTTTGAAAGTTATTTGCAAGGTGGACTGTTAATGTAATCCAACACGTTAGACTTGGGACCTCCTTTATGAGTTTTTATTTAGTGGCTACGACCTTTTGAAATGCCAGGTGTCCACTTTGCAGTTTTGGGCTGATAGTGTTTGTAGTTTCATGGGATTTCTGAGGATGGACATGTGCTTTGACGAAAGACACCGTCGTTGCATAGGCCGAGCAGTCTGCTAAAAAACAGACACTGAAAGTAAGAAACGTTAATTCAAATGGTGCAGGACTGGTTTTTCTTCTGAAGGACCGCTTACAGATATTTTCTGCATATTTGGAAGAATTATGTTGAAGGACAGGAAGTTGCAAATGGTTCATCTGTTGTCGAAAGCAAACAGAAGGAAGTACTTCAGGTGCTTTGTCACATTTGTTTATCTGTCATATTTCTTACTTCTTTTCTTAAATCATATAATTTATGTATCTTCCTGGCCTTTGCTTTCAGTTGGTGGTAACTGAAGTACTTGGAGGTGGCAAGTTCTACATCCAAACAGTCGGCGACCAGAAAGTGGCAGCTATTCAAAAGCAGCTAGCTTCGTTCAACCTTCCAGAAGCCCCTGTTATTGGTGCTTTTAATCCTAAGAAGGGAGATATTGTCCTTGCTCAGTTTAATGCAGATAATTCTTGGAACAGAGCCATGGTAAGATTGACACTCAAGCATCCTTATTTCAACTTGGAATACATTTATAATTGTCAAAAAAAAAAAAAAAAAAAAGCAGAAGAAAAAGTAAAAAAGCCTGCCAAAACCATAGTTCATCTTATATGCAGTTGAAAATTGGTGGTAGTCACATTCGGTAATTTGTATTTCTTGGATCGTTTATTTGCTATTTGTCCCAGCAACTTGGCTAAACTCTTCTATTTTAGCTAAACCCTTTTCTGAGTAAAATTACAATCTACCTTAACTCTGTGAAGAGATCTTTAGACTCGGGACCTCCTTTATGAGTTTTATTTAGTGGCTATGACCTTTTGAAATGCCAGGTGTCGGCTTTGCAGTTTTGGGCTGATAGTGTTTGTAGTTTCATGGGATTTCCAAGGATGTGTGCTTTGACAAAAGACACAGTCGTTGGGAGTCACGGATTAAGTGAGGCAAGGTAACAGTTTAACAGGTTAGTGAGTGAGGCCTTGAATGTGTGGCCCACCTCGATGTATGTGTTGTAGATGCACACCGTACATTAGTTTTTTCAGCTCATTTGAGGGCATTATATCAAAATTGAGGTAGATACAAAATCTCAGGTGAATCACAGTAGGGATTTCTGGGGGCCACAGAAGTTTTGGATCAAAATACTATTCCGTGTTTTCCCTTCATTCAGGTTTTTGTGACCTTATCAACAGATTGGATGATAAATAAACATTACAGAGGGCCTTAAGAAATTTTTAATGATAAACTTATTGTCCAACTGTATGGTCCAATTTTTAATCGTTCATCTCCATAGTTTTTCTTTTCCTTCACAAGACAAGGATGCTAATGTTCATTTCATTTGTATTTCTGGGGGTTGATCTTGTTGTAGCAAGGGTTTGTCCTTTTCTTTCTTCATAAATTTACTTTCTTTACAAGGGTATGTGGTGTCAATACACTTCAGCATTTTTCCGCTTCAAGGTTTGTATATTCTCTTAAGTTTGAAATGATTTCCTTGAATCTTTTCAGGACAAACAGTTAGCTGGCTGGGAACACTATCCAGCAATGGCAAATTCTATTAGGCCCATAGTGTCACATTCAAAGAAGGATGTAAGCTTCTTCTCTTTTGCTGGTAGAAGTTATTCATATATGCAACCTCAAGAGTCAAGAGAGCAGTCTAACTTCAATGTGCTTAATGCCTCATTTCTCTTACATGCAGGATTTAGTAATCATTCGTGCTAGAAGGGGAGGTATTGATAATGGTCAAAGTCATAGCCAGTGGTTATCTACAATTTCACAGGCCCCTGATGTGATATCCATGTCTTTTGTGCCTGTAATTTCTCTCTTGAATGGTGTTCGAGGTAGTGGGTTCCTAAGCCATGCAATGAATCTGTACCTTCGCTGTAAGTATGTTCACTTACCCCTGTTAAGTCATAGAAAAAAAAATATCCCTGATATTCTGAAACATGGTGAACTTGTGATATTTAATAGTATTTTGAAGACATTTTCCTGGCATTTTCAAAATGTCACCCTGATAATATTGCAATAAAATTGTCATAATTGCCACTTTTCACTTCTGTTAAGAGACGCAAAATATCTCATTTCATGAAACATCTTACATTTCTTAAGCCTTCCTTTCCAAGTCGATTTGTTTTATTATTTCATAAAAATGATCACATGTTTGGATAAGCCATTGTGAAATGCAAAATTTGTATGCTGCCAAAATATCCAAGTTAGAAATGAGAAGTTGCCAGGATATTCCATGTGGGTATGACGTAACACTACAGAAAACAGTGGTATGTTGTGCATGAAACTGACCAATTATACATGTTAAATTTGAAGGTTACAGATGGATATCACTACATTAACCATGCACAAGATGCATAAAGGAATTCACTCGTGAAAAGTTTGGATCCCACAAACTAACTGCACCCTATTCCAAGCACCCACGTGACAAGAAGACTCCACTTTTTTCAAATTTGACATGTCCACTTCAATTTGACTGTTTGAAGAAAATCCTCAATTATCATTTTTTAAAATTATTACTGTAGTTGAATTTTCTATTCAGATTCTGGACCAAATGCCTCTTGAGTAATGGGAGGAACTTTGCCTCCGTGTCATTGATGCAAGTCTGGCATACATGGACTAGATTGAAACCATTCATTTAACAGGTCAAATAGGTCCAAAATCATACTTTTTGGACAATCCAACCCTTTAATCAGTGGCACAAAACAACAACAAAGACAAAAGTCAGCAATGGCTCACACTAATTGAGAAAAGGTCCATTAATTAGATGGTTAGAATAGTACAATTCTAGAAGCAAAGTATTTTTTATTATTATTGGTTAATCAATGACAGAGACCACAAGATCCCTGGCTAAGATCATGACATAGGTGCCACATGTGTGATACACGATCTAGAGCCATGAAATTGTCCAGCCTCCAAAGGCAGTGGATCAGCTCCCAATATCCATATTGTATTACCATATTTTTGTTCTCTAGATATGTTTCCTATATTTGTTACTTTTAGCTACAAGAGGTATATTTTTGCCACGTGTATTTGGTTGGCTGTAAAAACAGGGGAAACAGTATCTCTGTTTTTATTGTATGGCGCCTTATTCCTAATAGTTTGGCTCTTGTTCTTAATTCAGACAAGCCACCGATAGATGAGCTTCATCAATTTTTAGAGTTCCAACTACCTAGGCAATGGGCTCCAGTTTATGGTGAGCTCCCTCTTGGGCCACAACGCAAGAAGAATGCCTCGCCTTCACTTCAGTTCTCTCTCATGGGTCCCAAGCTTTATGTTAACACATCCCATGTAAGTTTCCTGCTCTTGATCAATTGAGAAAAATTGTTTAAGACCAACAAAATGGATGATGGCTGTACACATGTGAATCACACAGACATTCAGATCCGTTAAAAAACATTAGGGACAGAGAACATGGTGATTGTTTTGAACTGGCAAAAACAACCCTTCACATGTTGAACTCAAAAGTTATCTGAATTTACCTATTAACCTTTTTTACCACATGCATTGGCAACATGTATGGTTTTTCTTTCAATTCAAGGTACCCAACATGTAACAACTCAATAGATTTTAATCCTCTGAAGTGTTAGAAATTAGGTCATGCAATACAAAGCCATATTAAAATACCCTGAAAAGCCAAAATAGTTGCTGACTTTGATTTGGATGCATACATGAATGTGGTCTACTGTTTTCTTCCTTTTATTCTAAAAGTGGTTAGAAAGTTTCTATCGGCAATGATTAAAAGCTACAGTTAATTTTGATAGGCAATAACAGATGATTTGAGCTCGGGCAAGCTCGAACTCGGCTTGAATTTTTTTCAAGCTCCAAAAACCGACTCAACTCTGTCCGAATCCAGTTTCAAGCCGAGGTGAGTCGAGTGAGTTGACTGAGCTAACTTGACTTGTGTACAACTCATGTTCTACTTGCAAGGTAAGTGTGGGGCTAGGAAACCTCCAACCTATGGAGAAATTTTTTAGTTTTACTTTCAATGGTCTTTATTTGTTTGTCCTTTTTATATGATTGTTTTCTATATAGACTATATATATGTTCCTTTCTGAGGAAGTTTATGTTATTTTCATTTTTCACAGATAACTCATCGAAGCGCCAAGACGTTTGGATTTTGTGGTCAATCCATGGTTTCATGGCCATATAAAATGAGAATGGTATGTAATTTTCCATCCAAGCTCAAAAATAAAAACTCTTTTCCTTTGAATATAGGGAGTAGGCTTAACCACTGAATAAATAAGGGCTTTGAATAATCCAGAGGTTAGAATATTCCAACAGAAGAGTTCTTATTTTTATTTTTGTACCCACACTCTGGCTGCTAGCAGCACCCTTCCCTTTCTACTTTTGGTTACACACTAGTGCCATTTTGTACTACAGAATTCTTTTAAATTACAGATTTTGTGAAATGATTCTATGCAATTGCACCGTTTTTATTCATTACAAACCCTTGTGAACGGTTTAAATTACAGAATTCTTTATGCTCGTCTTAGTAGTGCTTCTAACCCTATGTTAACAATGGCTTAGTATTTGATTTTTTTTACTAACAAATTTACTTAAATATACAATTTGCAGGTTCGGACTAGAGCCATGTCTTTGCAAAGGTATATTTGCTCAAGGGAGGGTATCTTAAACTATGCTACCAAGTTACTAAAGGCAGAGCTCCCTCTTTCTGTGAGGCTTCTTGGTATGTAGATGGTTTGCATGTTATGCATATTAATCATGGGATGTTACAAGGATTCATATGACAGTAGCAGTGCTTAGGTGTCCTGTTTTTATTGATTGAGAATTGCAATCTCATTGGCCTAGAGTCTTTTGATGCTCTTCAGTCTCTTATTTTATCCCATTTCCCACTTCATGTACTTGTATGCTATACTATGTATGTGCCCATTTTCCAAGCATTGGTTAAGCAACACATGCATCTTTCAACACAGATATGATGCATAGAAGGAACTTTACGAATGGCTTGCTTAGCAGGTTGTATCATCTAATGTATGTTTTCCAATTTGTTATTTCAAGGATTGTGCCCCAATGACATTAAGGGCATGTTTGGCCGGTTGCATTAGGTGGGATTAAAAGGGATGGAACTAGTTTTAAGGTAGTGATGATGTTGTCGGTGGATGGGTTAGAGTTCCACGGTATGTATTTATGAATATAACTGTATGATGGTTGAATGGATGGATGGGGGAATCAAAGATATTTTTTTGGGTTTGGTTTCATGGACCAAATGGTAATAGAGATGCAGTTTCATGAATGAAAGCTGTTACAAGCACTGACAAGTTGTTGCTATCTTCTGATTATGCAGGTGTATCTTGTTGGGAAATAGGAATTTCGCAGTTCCTACACTTTCATTTGGTCATTTTGTTAGACACTAGTGCATTAAATGAAGATTGCATTGCGCTGTTGTGTATTGATTCCAACATCTAAAGATCTTTTCAAACTATATTGTGCTCTCCCAGTGAATGCTATGAAGTTAAGAAACGCTCATACCTGAACGTCTAATGGCTAGGATGAATTCTAATCTTTTATTTTGTTAATTGGTTTCAGTTGATTAAACTATTCACTTTTCATGGATTTGAGCTAGTTACTTATAATATACGAAGGGTTGACTAAACTTGCCTTTTCTTGGATTGAATCTGGTTGTTTGTAATATATGTAGGAAGGGCTCAAAAGAAGGTTGAACAAGAGAAGATATGAAGTAGCCAATTCAAGGCAAGGCATAGCCAACAGTTGAAGTTCCGGGTAATTTCTTTTGTATGGGTCCTAGTTTGGGGGAAAGTGTTTAGTTAGCAGGGTTAAAGTCAATTTTTGTTGGAGTGGGCCATTTGGGTCATTTCCTCTTTTATTGAATTGAGTTGTTACCAAATTTGTGAATAGGATTCTTATCAAACAATAGTGTGAATTATTTTTTGAATGACTATTAGGTGCAAGATAAAAAAAATAATAATAATAAATAGTCGATATTTTATTTTTACAGATATTTTAGCGACGGACCTTATCCGTCGCTAATTTCTTACTGTTGAAAATCAGCGACGGATACGAGGTCCGTCGCTTACTCAATTAGCGACGGACCTTATCCGTCGCTAATGTTTTTAGTGACGACTAATTTTTTGAATATTACCGACGGATTTTTATTTTTTACGACGGATTTTATCCGTCGCTATGATGCGACGGACCTTATCCGTCGCAGATTAAACGACGGATAAAATCCGTCGTAAAACCAAAAACGACCTAGTAAACAGCGACGGACCAAGCGACGGACGACGTCCGTCGTTTATTTGGTTTTACGACGGATTTGGTCCGTCGCAAAACAGCGATTTTGGCGTAGTCTCCAAACCCTAGGAGAGAGAAGAGAGAAAAGAAGAGAAAAGAGGAAGGAGAGGAGAGATCTTGGGAGATTGTTACAGTGATTCTCTCCCACAACTCCACGCACCAAATCATCTCCCCATTATGCTACATGATCTATTTCGGCTACGATTTAGGTAAGAAATCCTAACCCTAATACCATAGTTGAGATCCAAAAAGGTTGTTTGCCAACTTAGCTAACCAGCTTCACCATTTAGGTACCCGACATTCCGTTTTCGGAAACATATAGTTGTGTAACACCCTAAAAATCGGGGATCGAGCAAGAGCCCAACTCCCGAGTTCCAACGCATCACTTATGCAACATAGATAATGATGATTAAATGTTGTCCGTATTAGTGCATTAATCATGAATGGAATTATACCAAAACAGCATATCATAATCCCAAGACAGTTAAATTACGTAAGCAGAAGACTGTGATACATATATAAAGCATATAAATGGTTGTAAGTCCCCAGAGTATGAACAGGTTACCAGATTAAATAATTACATGTTGCTTCCAAAATATACAAAAATGATGAAGTGTAATGTCATCTATCCATAACCCTGTAGCACCGGTGACACAACTCCAGGTCTATATAGACCCACCAGAGAGTTGCAAATAGGAGAACTCCTCCTCGTCATCATAGAAATCCGGCTCCGCCTTGTAAGCATCGCCATCATCTACAACTAAACCAGAGTCTGGTTGGTGTTTTAAAACACCGTCCCAGAGTGGGAGTGAGTGATCAACTCAGTGGAGCTATAAGACAAAGGTTAACATGTTATTAATTCAATCAAGCAGTACAACAATCATATCCTAAGTACTCTTGTTAATGCAAGGATGGTAAGCGATAATGATGCATACTCTCGCCTACACTCCCTCAGCGACATCATCTCACGATCGCGCATGATAACCTCCCTAAACGTGCCCTTCCTCGCCAAAGCACATGCAATGTGATGTATGATCGTGTTAGCCAATAGTTAATTAGGTTTTATTCATACAGCAGGTTCGGGAAGCTAAGACACCTCCCTTTATATCACTTACCCAAACAATGATCCATCTAGGGTCGTCAATCCTAGGTAGTCACATACGATAGATAGTTCCAAGTCGTTACGAAGAGGCTCGTCACCTCAGTGCAGGCCTGGGTTATACTCGAGGTTACTACGGAAAGATTTGTCACCTCATCGTAAACCAAGTATACCCTCGAGGTCACTACGAATGGCTTGTCACCTAATCGTAGGCCGACAGCTCAAATACAGGTCGCATACCACCGTATTTGGCTCACAAGGCTGGGTTGCTCACTGGACAATACGGGGAGGCTCGTCACCCCAGCGTAGGCCAACAGCTCGACCACGGTGTCCCATACCACCATGTCCGGCTCATGAGTCTTAGCGGATCGAGGTACCAAGGTTAAATGGGCTTTTCACTGGTAAGTTGGTACCTTAGATTCAAGCAGTAGCATCCATACATGGTGAACATATATTGGGTCAATCGGGTTACTTGACAAGCTTGGCTGGTACGAGCGTACGTTGAATTGATCGTCATGAAGTGCGTAAGCATTCCGTGTGGCCTAACCACTGTCGGCAATCAGCATACGACTCGGATTCCTCAAACATGTCTTGTGTGGAGAAACGACCTCGGCCACTGCTCGAGATACTTTTCTGATTTCCTGGACTATGCAGTAGTCCCAATCACACTTCAAATATGATAACATTCACATGTGTAAATCAAAGACAGCATGTAACAACCAATTTAAATAGAAATCTCACATAAGCATTTTCACAGACACATAGAATATATGTTATCGTACATAAGCATTTCATTCATAAATCATGTAGTAGTAAGATAGGTTACATGAACGAATTTATACACGTAGATAAGGCAGTTGAGAATCCCATCTCAACACCCTTAATAATTAGAATTCAGCAAACAAATACTCATTCAGGCATTTTATCAAACATTTAACCTACACATTACTACGTACATACCCTAATTTAGTTATAGCTTATATTATAGCAAATCCTTTCATAGAGTTGTTATACATACAACAAACATGTATTCACGATTAATAGTCATGGCAAGTACAAATCATGAAAATGATTTCATTCAAACATTTCAACAAACACATGGAATGCATTATATTCAACATAGTTTATATATATGTGTAATATGTAGAAAACATCGCATCTAAGTGCATGTGACAGCAGTCAAGTCAGTCATAAATCATTAACTGACATTGAAGGCTTGAAAACCATAACCTAAACGTTTATAGTCCGCACCTTTCGCCGGTAAACTCGTAACGAACTCAGTTCGTACACTAAGTCTTTGTCTACGGCACAACGGCAACCTATGACATGAAATAGGTTAGCTATTGCACCACTTACTCTATTTGAATCCCTAAAATAGATTAAGATTAGGTTTTCTTACCTAAGAACGAAATCGGAATCGCTGGTGTAGCGATACGGGTAGGCTGATTAAGCACGTGGAGTGGCAGGAATGAATCCCTGCAACTATCACTCACTCTCTCTCACTTCTCTTCACTTTCTTCTTCTCTTTTCTCTCTTCTCTCTCTTAGGGTTTAGGAAAATCGTATGGAATGAGAGGTGTGGGTTTAGGGCTATATATAAGCCCAAATGTGAACTCAATGGCCCCACGGCCATGGTATACTTAGGTTATAGCAAAAAGTTGGCTGTTTCGAGCTAATGGAGCTCATCTGGAGGCCCCTTTTCTGTATACGGTCTAAAAAAATTTCCCTGACATTGGATCTAGGTCAGGTTAAGGTTTCGGTCTGACCAAATTTGTGGATCGACCGTGGTGGACCAGTTTCAGTTCAACGGTCATCGTCACACGATCAGGGCCACAAGTACACTGACCTGTGTGGGGAAATTTCCCTGATCCAAGGATGTATTTGGGTCAGATTCTGATGGTCTAAAACCTTAAACTTGGCCTGCAAGCGAATGACCCAAATCAATTAAATCTAAGTTCATTTTCTAAAGATATTCGCGTTTCTCACACACTTCGCTCCGGGCTCAAGTTATGTGTTTCTGGATACTATTAGGACTTGATTTTCAAGATGGTTGTCAAGCCCAGCAAGGCAATCATAATTGTATAGTTTCACGGTTAACAGACTTTCGAAGCGCGGTACAGGTCCGATACGGAGTTTCAATGCGCTCCCGAGAGCAATTGGTTTAGAGATTGATTCTAGGTTTTTAGGTAATGTAGCGTTAACGATTCTGCTGATTTTGGGTCTTGCAGATTGTATTTAAAGCGGTTTAAGCTAATTCGAGAGGTGCTTTTGTTTAGCACTTAATTAATTCTCGTCTAATTTCTAAAGGATTTGGTCCTTAGTGATTTCTGCCTGAGGTGGTACTCGGGTCTTTATACGGATTTTTCCGAGACGTTACAAGTTGAACCGAGTCTAAATCAAGTATTCCAACGAAAGGTGCAGACTATAAACGTTTAGGTTGTGGTTATCAATGCTTTTAATGTCAGCTAATGATTTATGTCTGACTTGATTGCTGCCATATTGTCTTAGTTACGCCGCTTTCGATATAATATACATGTGTGAACTATGTTGAACAAAATATGCATCTCATGTGTTTGTTAAAATGTTTGGATGAACATGTAAATATGATTCGTGCTTACCATGACTACTAATTTAGGATTCATCATTGTCATATGCATGTTGACTTCTCTGTATAAGGATTTGTTAAAATATATGTTGTAACTAACCTAGTCTATATATTTGGTGAAGTGTAGTCTAAGTGTTTGATGAATTGTCTGAATGAGAAATTGATGATGATTTGTATGTATTACGAGTGTTAAGATAGGGTTCTCTCTTGTGTTATACATATGTATAGTTTCTTTCATGTAATCATATTCGCCTCTATGCAAATGATTGATAAAATGCTAGTATTTGGTAACATGATCAAGGTGTTTGAGGAAATGCTCAAATGAGGATTTCACTTAGATTGTTTGTTAAATGTTGAATTGATTATCACATGTATTTAATTGCTGCATCTGAGTAAGATTGGGCTACAACCTAGCCCAGGCAATCGGTAATAGTTCCTGTTCGGGTGGCCGAATTAGTCCCGCTACATTGGGTATACTTGATGAATCCGGGTCGCACAACGATTGTCGACAGTGGTTAGGACATGAGGGGTGCTTATGCGCTCCATGTCGATTAAGTCAGCGTGTGCCTGTACTAATCAGATTTGCCTAACAAGCTGATTGACCTATTATGTATTTACCATGTATGGACACCACAACTTGAATCTAAGGTACCCCTTTCCAATATAAAGACCCTCACTAACCATGGTACCACGATCCGCTAAGACTCATGAGCCGGGCATGGTGGTATGAGACACCGTGTCCGAGCTGTCGGCCTACGCTGAGGTGACAAGCCTCCCCGTAGTGACTGCGAGTATAAACTTTGAATTTGCATATCGACTGCTTTTCATTAGGAGTGATTCCCTACAACTTACCTATCATATGTGATTAACTAGGATTGACAACCCTAGATGAATCCTTCGGTTCGGGTTGATGATATAAAGGGAGGTACCTTAGCTTCCCGAACCTGCTGTATGAATAAACTTAATTAAGTACTCGGCTAACACTATCATGCATCGCATTGCATTAGTTAGGATGTGCTTTTGGTGAGGAAGTTGCACTTTAGGGAGTGTTTTCATATACGAAATTGGTTGTCAGAGTCGCTTTTGAGGGAGCTTTGTAAGAGGGCATAAATCATTACTTGCACTCCATTCCTGCATTAACAAGAGTAGTTAGAAAGTAATTGTTGTAATGCTTTATCATTACTGCTTGATTGACTTGATAACATGTTAACCTTTACCTTATAGTACCACTGATTTAATCACTCACTCCCACCCTAGGACGGTGTTTTAAAACACCAACCAGACTTTGGTTTAGATGCAGGTGTTGACGAAGTCTATATAATGGATGAGGAGGAAGAGTTCTCCTATTTCCAGCTCTCAGGTGGGTCTATGTAGACCTCGTGCTGATTCGACGGGAACACGGGGATACTTGGCTTAGTTGGACATCTTACATTCTCACGTTTTGTATATTTTGAAATAATATATGTATATATTCAGCCCGGTTACATACTCATACTCTGGAGGTTGTGAAACAGTTACCTGTTCAAATATATATGTTTCAGTCTTCCACTTGCTTAAATTAATTATATCCGAAGTATGATATGTTGTTTTAGTATAATCTCACTCATGTTTAACTCATTAATATGGACGAAATCTAAACATCATTATCCATGTTGCATAAGTGATGTACTGGATCTCAGAAGTAGAGATTTGCTCGACCCTCGAAATTCAAGGCGTTACAAGTTAGTATCAAAGCATGATTTGAATTAAACTGGATCTGGGTTATAGGTAACACGACGCACTCTGATGCATTCTGACTTAGGAAGGGGGTGATGGAATCTAGAAACTACATTAGGATCCCAAGTTTCACCGACGGGCGAAACCAAACGATGTAGGTTAGTTCCCAACGAATACCTGAGGGACTTGGAGCACGTACAATGACCCAAATCACCTCTGAGCCGTCAGTCGATGAATTTAAATCATTAGTCGACGAATTCCAATCCTAAAACAGACTCAAAAGGCGCGAATATGTGTGCATACAGTTAGGAATATGGACCGTGCGGGCCTAAAACCCCAAAGCACGAAATACAGTGGGGCCCAGGGGGTCCCACACATCGAACTGGCACCCCAGGCGGGGGTGGCCACCTCCCCAGGGCGGAGTCCCTGCCGGACACCCCAAAGGGGCGCGGGGGCACCGCCAGCCTCCAAAGAGGTGCGCGACCGCATCGCGGCATGTGGGGCCTCTCATTTAACTCCTTTTTACCCCATTTTCACCCCATTTCATCTTTTCCTACCCCACCAACACCTCTAAATCCTCTAAAACTCCCTTTCTTTCTCAAATCCCCACTTACATACACTCAAATATCTCAAATCCTCTACATCTTACACCCCTCCACCACTATTCCTCTAAAACTACCCATTACATCTCCTCATTTCTCTTATTCTCACCTATTTGGGCACAAAAACCCTCTTTTTATGTCTCATAACTTCCATATCTTCAAACCCACTTCATTCCCAAAGTCTTTCCACCTTTATGGCTCTCTTTGAGCTTGTCACCACTATTTTCTCTATCTCAACGCTCATTTCCCTTATGGGAAAGAAGAGAGCGGCCCCGGATGAGGCCGGGCCTAGTCGTTCAAGCCGTTCTAGGAACAAGCTGAGCGTTGAGACAAGTACAAGCGCTGAGCGAAGGTCAAAACGGGACCTCGACCCTCGGATCCGATAAAAAGGTCTCTACCAGCAGGCACCAAACACGGTAAGTTCCGTGATCACAAAGTTGTATTTGAAGCTCATGTTGACGAGAAGCTATTT
Source organism: Magnolia officinalis (assembly GCA_021015155.1). Classification (NCBI taxonomy): domain Eukaryota; kingdom Viridiplantae; phylum Streptophyta; class Magnoliopsida; order Magnoliales; family Magnoliaceae; genus Magnolia; species Magnolia officinalis. Next base: position 31,092,770 of record JAJHSJ010000009.1, read on the forward strand.
GGGTTGTATCCAGTAATCGACCTTCTCCTGAAGAAGGGGTGGGGTCCCATGTTTGAAGGTAAAACTTATGCTAGTGAGGGCACTGTACGAGCCTTCTACTCACACATATGAGACCCAACCCTCGAGCCTCTCCAGTTTACCATACCGTTGGGAAGAACTGAAGCTAGGGTCGATGTGGATGTCGTGGCACGTATTATGCGGATAGAACGTGGCGTGGTGCATGCCAGTAAGACTAATCTCGCTAGTGAACGGGAGAGGAATCGTCGCACACGTTTCCTTTGCAGTCAGCTTGTTGGTTGGAGGCGAGGGAACAGTCTCGCATCGACTCATATGACGGAAGATTTCCACCTGCTCCACCATATATGCACGTACAACGTGTATCCTAGGTGGAGTAACCGCACAGAATATACTCGATTTATGGTGGACTTCTTATATAGAGTTGGATAGGGAGAGAAAGTGTGTCTGCCTACTCTCGCCTTATCTCAGATAATCAGTACTACACAATCTACACTGGGAGACGCCTCACTCCCTTTCGGCTGACTTATTTGTAAGATCGCCCGAAATTTCGGATTCAGACAACATATCGATAACCTCACCCCATTCCATTTCATCAATGAAACTACACTCAACAATATGGGAATAGGCCCCAGGCAACGCCATGCTAGAATTGATGAGTACGAGAATGAGATAGAAGAAGAAATTAAAGATGAGAAAGGCAGTGAAGAGGAGGAAGCCAGTGAAGAGGAGGAAGATAGTGAGGAAGAGGAAGGTAGTGAAGAAGAGGGACAGGAAGAAGAAGAGGAGGCCCATGGCTCAGACGGGGGACCTCCTACCACTCCTGAGGACCGCCATGAACGGGCTGCCTTAGAAGCCCGCATGGCCAGGATTGAGGAAAATCAGGCCCACTTAAAGCAGAAGTTCGAGGAGAACCAGGCCTACCTGAAACAAAAGTTCAAGAAAATATCTCGCACCCAAACGGCCCTCTTGTGTTGTATGCAGGATAAGGGAACGCCTCCGCCTTCGCCTGAATCGGAGGACTAGTCGTATATTTGTTGTCACGCCCCAAATTCAGAAAAAGGCCTCACAAAATTCCCGATCGCCGAATCCAGCGCTGACAGCCTCCGTAGTGCCCCATTCTCGGATCCCGGCACTCACATGCTAGATTCCGATCCCGGGATCTTACAAGGAGAATTTTTAGTATGATTTTTTTTTTTTGTAATGGAGCATAACCACAAGCGTAACCAAGTCACAAAACAACATCACCACATATCCACTATATCAAAAACTTTAAGTACAATGCGGAAAGGAAAATACAAGGTGATCAAAAACTCCAAAATAATCTGATGTGCGCTCCTACCTCAGCGCTGCTGCGATCCAATGCCACCTGCACGCAAGGGTCGTGCATAAGCTTACAAAACCTTAGAGGGTGGTGTAAGTGTGTGCGCAAGATAAGCGTCAAGTGTACAATATCAGAGTAATGCGGAGATATGCGGTAAGTCCATGAATGCTATCAGTTGTACCAAAGCTATATGATGCAAGGCATGAATGCTATCGACCATACCAAGGCCATGCGATGCGAGGCCTATGTAACCAAATGTCATATGCGAGATACAAAGCAAGCATGTCAGTCCTCATCAAGTACACATATCAGAACAGTTCCTCTCTGGATATCACCGGGGTCTAATACACTTCACACTGACTACCTCCTCCCTATCTGCACAGCCAAGCAAGTGGAAGAGACCACACTATCCGTCTGACCAGTAATCTGCCAATACCTACCCGGCTCGTCGATAGCGGACTCATTTGCGAGCTGGTCAAACTCAGCCTAGCTTGTATCCCCCTCACTCGAGTGGATAAGGCCACACCCCCTTCCAATTGACCACGACACAGTGGGAGACGCGGCCTACTGGTATTTGGCACTCAGGCGCTCGTGTATCCACTCGGTCTAGACGTTGGACATCTCCTGGTACCAAAAAGGTTTTGCGATTTTCACCTAAAGACATCCTAAGTGCCCACAATGCTAGAGCCAATATTTCCTGTATCTGATACGACCATCCACGATGTGCCTGTGGAGGACACAACCTTAATGTCGCTAGGGAGTGCAGTGATCACGACACACAATGCGAAATGCATAAGTCACACCGTCAGTCATACAACAATCTCGCACATACCATGCGCTCATGTGGATAACTCCTATTAATGAGTCTCATAAATAATCTGCCCAATGGCATATGCTATGATCAGTCACTACTCATATCAAGCATACATATGATGCATATAGCATGAGGCATGAAATTATACTAAGCTTGTTATAAAGTGATGAACTATCCTCACAACGAAGATAGGCCTAGCCGGCCTACACGTAACAGGTATGAGCCTATCAATGGGCCCTAGGGAGAGTCGTAATGCGGACATTTAACCAACATTATACTTACAATGTGGGCGTCAAACCATCATTGCTCCCAAGGCACGGCCTGCCATAAATATCATTACATAAACCATGATGGAATCACACATACAATGGACCTTATGTACATCTCATTGGGCCTCGACCCATGGGCCTCAAATATATCAAGGTGGGCCTCAACAACGGACCTCGTATAACCTATCGGGCCTAAACAAATGGGCTGAATCAATGGACCGAGTTGAATGGGCCAATTCAAATGGGCTGAATGGAATGGGCCAATTTAAATAGGCCAAGCCTAACTCATCTATTATAGAAATCAATGTAGAGTATTATAAAAACAAATCATATCAAAAGATCAACTAGACCGCACTCCAAATAACAGTGGTGAGAATGATTTCTGCCGTTAAAATCCTACAGGGCCCACCATTATGTATTTGTTTTGGGATCCGACCTATACATAAGTTAACATGGAAATAGATGGAGTGAGAGCAAAAACATCTGCTCGATCAGAACTACTGTGGCCCTTAAGAAGTCTTGAACGATGAATGTCACTGTCCCCACTATTTTTCAGCAGTGGGGATCCACTTGAACCATGGATCTGACTCATTCTTTAGCTCATGCCACAAAATGAGCTTTCAAAATGGTTGAACGGTTGGATGCGACACATGCATCATGGTGGGTCCCATATAGATGGATGGCATGGAGGGAACACATACATCATGGGGGTCCCACCGTCCAGTGATGTGGACGGTGCAGACAGAACACATACACCATGGTGGGTTCCACCGTCCACTGTCGTGGACGGTGTGAATAAAACACATACATCATTATGGGTTCCCACATGGGGCCCACCATAACGTTTGTTTGACATCCAACCGTTGATAAGGTCACATGGACCTGGATGAAAGGGAAAAACAAATTTCATATTAATCCAAAATTTACGTGACCCAAGAAGGGTTCCAATGGTAGACGTTCATCATCACTGTTTCCTGTGATGTGGGCCACTTGAGTAACGTATATGGCTGATTTTTGGGGTGGGGCCCACTGCCCTAAGGGGCCATCAAATGCATGGTGTTGATGTTCGACACACATCACGTAGGGCCCACGTTTGGGGACCCACGGTAGGCCAGGAACCGCCCACGCAGCGTCCTGCTACTGCAGCATCAGCAGCAACGTCAGCTGCTTTGTAAATTATTTTTTTTTTTTAAAAAGAGTTTTTTCACGGTTTTTTCGTAGTAGGGCCCGCATTAGGTGAATCCGACCCACCCAATGGATTCTATAATCCATAACCAATCCATCAAGCCCAATATTGGGCATGTTTCAACGTGTAGAAAAATTCAAGTGAATTTAAACGGTGAAAATCATTGTTCGTTAAGGTATGGCCCACCAGAAAGTTGGATCAGCTTCATTTTTTCGGCTCAATACCTAAAATGAGTTGGTAAATAGGATGGACGGCATGGATTGAATCCATACATCCATGTGGGGCCTATACAAGTGGCTCACCCAAATAGCCTTGAGCCAAGGCTAATATTTGTGTTTTCCATTCAATGTCCAGCGTCCAGGGACGCTGGACGGTTGTGCCTTTCAAGTGGGCTGCCCACGTGGGCCACCAAATGATGGATGGGGTGGACACAACACTTATAAAGTAGGCCCCACCAATAGATGACTTGGATAAAATACATGCCTTATGGTGGGGTCCATCCGGGTCGGCCACACGGCCACATCATCACAAACAACAAGAAAAAAAAGAAAGAGAGAGAGGAGAGAGAGAGAGAGAGAGAGAGAGAGAGAGAGAGAGAGAGAGAGAGAGAGAGAGAGAGAGAGAGACGAGTATGATGGAGGGACCCCGATACTAAGGGCCCTCCTTTGCAATCAATCATACATCAAGTGGATCCAATAACACGTGGGCCCATCAAATCAAAGATCAACGGTGGAGATTCCTTCTCCACCAAAATGGAAGGTCTAGATGACCTCTAGCCATGCAAAGAAAATAAACATTATGATGGGGTCCATGGAGAATGGCCCCATCATGGAATGATCATGTTGATCAATGTGGGCCATCGGCCACACCTAGGGTCCAAAGTGAGATCCATGCCATCAATTGGTAGGCCTCACTTAGCCCTTCATTAAAAAAAGGAAATCTAGGCCTAATAGAGCACCTATCGTTTGATCTTCTCGGTCCGTTGGAATGCCAGTTTCCTTGTGCTTCTCTTTGATGGAGGGTGATAAGGTTTGAATGGCTAGGATGAAGGATTTGGTATGGGAAAGTGGGCCACACACATGCACTTTTCTCTAACATGGGAGAGCATGGACGTCCCCTTTTTTTGCTTAGCTTGGAATGTGTTGAGAAATGAGAGAGGGAGAAGAGAGAGAGAGAGAGAGAGAGAGAGAGAGAGAGAGAGAGAGAGAGAGAGAGAGAGAGAGAGAGAGAGAGAGAGAGGGTTGTAAGGAGTGATGGATGTGAGGTGAGTGATGGGTGAGGTGAGTGATGTACTTGACATGTATGGGTGTTTAAGAGAGAGGGTGAGAGAGAGTTGACTTGGTGGTTGCTTGACTTGTGGAGAAAGAAAGTATGGGTGCTCTTGTACTTGACATGAGGTGATTGATTGATTGATTGAGTATTGATTGATGAGACATGTTGTAGAGATTCTCTTAGGATTGCAAATGCGCGGTATTTTTCTCAAACGAAACATGGGCTCACATCTCCCTGCTAGGGTATCGGATCGGTATGCAAGACGTGGCGTTGGAACCGCGGCGACGGTATGGTCACAATGGTACAAGTCTCGGATTAAGTCGACTCAAATCTACAGGATACGACTTAGGGTCGCGCGCAAATATCGATTATAGGTTGCAGATTGCCGGAATTCGACGGGAAGGATCGCGGGAGTCGATAAAATAGTACGGACTAGGATATCGGTCTTACAACTCTCCCCACCTAATAAAAATTTTATCCTCGAAATTTATACTACCATTGCAACTAACCATAACTCATAAGGGAGTAGGAAGCATAACATCATATATAATCAAAATATTAAACAACATACAATCAAACATCGAAAAGATGGGGATAGCACTCTCAAATCTCTGCTTCACGCTCCCAAGACACCTCATCCATACTATGATAGCCCCACTGCACCTTCACCAAGGGAATGACCTTGGTTCGCAGGACCTGCTCCTTCTGATCGAGGATACGAACTGGCTGATCAATGTAAGAAGCGTCCTCACGAACCTCCAATGGCTGCCAATCAATAACAGGCATGATGTTTGACCCACACTTCCTCAACATAGAGACGTGGAAAATATTGTGGATGTCAGACAACTGAGATGGCAAGGCAAGCTGATAGGCCACGGCGCCAACGCGCCCGGTGATCTCGAAAGGTCCTATAAATCTCTGGGCAAGCTTGCCCCTCACTCCAAAACGAACCACACCCTTCATGGGTGAGACCTTGAGATACACATGGTCCCCAACGGCAAACTCTAAGGGACGACGCCGATGGTAAGCAAAACTCTTCTGCTGGTTCTGAGCTGTGCACATCCTCTGCCTGATGATATCGATAGCCTCTGACGTCTACAGAACAAGCTCGGGACCTAGGAGACGCTGCTCTCCAACCTCGGTCCAACAACTCAGAGAACTGCATGGTCTGCCATATAATGCCTCAAAAGGAGTCATGCCAATGGTCGCCTGATAGTTGTTGTTGTACGTGAACTCAACCAATCACCGGTGCTCGTCCCAACAAACCGAGAAATCAATCGTGCAGGCCTGAAGCATATCCTCAAGGATGTGGTTGACCCTTTCAGTCTGTCCATCGGTCTGTGGATGATACGCGGTGCTGAGCTACAAATCAGTGTCCATCGCTCTCTAGAAGCTCCTTCGAAACTGAGACGTGAACCTCGGGTCTCGGTCTGAAATGATCGAGACAGGAACACTGTGTAGTCTCACGATCTCATCAACAAACATCTTGGCAAGCCGGTCCGTATGCTAAGTCTCACGAATCGCAAGAAAATGTACCGACTTCGTCAAACGGTCCACGATAACCCAGATAGCGTCATGACCGCGCTATGTCCTCGGCAAACCCATGACAAAATCGGTAGATATGTGCTCCCACTTCCACATCGGGACTCGCAATGGCTGCAATAGACCAGGGGGTCTTTGATGATCGGCCTTGACATGCTAGCATGTGTCATACTCAGCCACAAAGCTAGCTATCTAGCGCTTCATTCCTGCCCAAAAATACTGACGCTTTATATCGCGATACATCTTTGTCGAGCCAGGGTGGATAGAGAACCGAGATCGATGTGCCTCGGTCATAAGATCTCGGCGCAACTCAGAAATATCCGGGACACATAATCGGCCTCTAAAGTGAAGTCCACCATTAGAACCAATCTGCCAATCTGTCTGACTCTCAGATTTTACCTCTGCTCTGTAATCCTGTAACGACTCATCTGCCTGCTGAGCCTTGATCACCCTTGCGATAAGAGAGGGTTGAATCGACAGGCTTGATAACTAGATGATAGAAGAGTGCAGACCAAATTCGAAGTTATACTCTACTATATCCTCGAGTATCCTCCACTCCTGAATCATCATGTGTGCCACCAGGCCTCGTGGCTGACCCTGAGGTTATCCGCCACCACATTTGGCTTGCCCGGGTAGTACTGGAGATCAAAAATCATAGTCCTTAAGGAGCTCCATCTAACACCTCTGCCTCATGTTCAGTTCGGACTGAGAGAACAGATACTTCAAGCTCTTGTGGTCGGAGAAGATCTCAAACCTCACACCATAAAGATAGTGCCTCCACACCTTCAGTGTAAAGACAACTGCTGCCAGCTCCAAATCATGCGTGGGGTATTTCAGCTTATGTACTTTGAGTTAGCGAGATGCATAAGCCACCGGCTTCCCGTGCTGCATCAGGACAGTACCCAAGCCAAATCGCGAGGCATTGGTAAATACAACAAATCCATCACTCCTAGAGGGAAGAGTGAGGACAGGAGCGAACGTGAGGCGGTCCTTCAGCTCCATAAATGCCTACTCACAAGCGTCGCTCCACACGAACTCGGCACCCTTTCGGGTCAACCTAGTCAACGGGGCTGTGATACGAGAGAATCCCTCAATGAATGTCGATAGTAGCCCGCCAAACCAAGAAAATTGCGGATCCTTCAAAAGTAACTAAGTGTTAAAGTAGATTGGCTACGAAATCCGTTTGATCCACTTTAAATACGATCTGCAAGACCCAAAACTTGTAAAATCATTGACGCTAGGTTACCCTAAAATCTAGGATCAATCTCATTACCCAGTTGCTCTCGGGAGCACATTGAAACTCCGTATCAGATCTGGACCGCACGTCAGAAGTCCGATTAACACGAAGTTAAGGAATTAGGACCGCCTTGCTGGGCTTGACAACCATCTCGGAAATCAAATCCAGATAGTGTCCAGTGTTATTCGCTTGAGCTCGGAGCGGAGAGTGTGAGGAATGTGAAAATAATTCTAAATTAAATTCAAAATAAATAAATCGGGCACATGTCGCTTGCGGATCAGTATTAAGCAACCAGACCGTCAAAATCAAGCCAAATTACACCCTTGGATCAGGGATATTTCCCCAAACATATCTATGTACTCGAAATCTCCGATCGAGATCCACTGATCGTTGAACTGAAACTGGTCCGCCACGCGTGATCTGAGAACCCTACTGAAACAAAATTTTAATGGTACCTAGATCCAGTGTTAGTGAGCTTAAGTCCGACCTTTGGCACAAGGGGGCCCACTAGAAGTCCTCTGTTTAGCTGAAACAGGTCCACTTTGGATATAACCTAAGTATACCTTGACTTGAAGTCTAATTTGGTGAGTTTTTAAGCTATATAAGGACCTTAAAACCGTCTCTCATTCAGCCATACGAATTTGAGAAAACCCTAGGAGAGAAAGAGAGAAAAGAGAGAGAAAGTGTGGGAGTTGTGGGAGCATCTCCTTGCCACCTGATCCTGCCGCTTGCAAGCTTCTCCACTCCATTCTCATCGCTTTCTCGGCGATTCCGGCGTCATTTCTAGGTAAAAAACCCTAACCCTAAACTGATTTGGGGTTTTGATAGTTGTAGGTAATGAAATAGCTAACCTATTTCATTCTATAAGTTACCAAACTGCCGAATACTAAAGCTTAACGAATCTATCGACTCCGTTACGATTCTACGACAAAAGGTGCGGACTTTAGGTGTATAGGTTATGGTTTTCAACGCTTTCAATGTCAGATAATGATAGATTCATGATCTGCATGCAATTGTACATGTACAAAGTGCTGTCTGTTTTCCATTTCGATTAAATACGAAGAATATGGAATTTTGTGTATTCTAGGTATTTGTATAAAGTACTGTATACGTATAAATTTTGAAAATGTGTTTGTCATGATTATTTGTTGTATGAACATATTATATATGTGTATAACACTTACTTGGCGAGAGGGTTCGCCCTAATACATGTTTTTGCTAATATAACTATGTACGTTAAAATAGTGTATTCTAAGTGTTTGTGAAAATGACCGAATGAGTATAGAATTCGCATTCGTGCTTGCCATGACTAATTGTCATGGATACATGATTGTTGTATAGGCGATACCCTCTTGACGAAAGGATTTGCCCTAAATCACGCCACGGCCAATATACACTATATATGTTAAAATGTGTAGCCCAAGTGTTTGTGGAAATGACTGAATGAACATGGAACTTGGATTCTTGCTTGCCATGACTATCCGTTGTAGGTGCACGCGTGTTATAATTGGGGCAACTCTCTAGTGAAAGGATTTGGCCTTATACCTATATGATCAACATACGTCACATATGTTGATGTATGTAGTTTAAAGTGTTTGTTGAAATGACTAAATAAATATGGATTTATGATTTATGCCTGCCAAATGTATTGAATGTAAGAACATGATTGATGTATATGCGACAACTCCTTGCTATAAGGATTTGTCCTATTCTATGTTGAAATCAACATACGTCATGTATGTTGGAGTGGTGTAGTTTAAGTGTTTGCTAAAATGCCTGTGTGAGAAATTGTGTGACAAACTAAGTTTAATAGGGTGTTGAGATAGGATTCTCAACTACCTTAGAGATGTATATGATTTCCTCCATGTTGTTTGTTTAGTTTAACCGCTTACTTATGAAATATATGTGTTTGTATTTCCTATTTATATTGTGCTTTATAACATGCTTTATAACATGCTTGAATTACTTTGTATATTCTGCTTTACTCTATATGCTTCAGAATAAGGATTGATTGTGTTTGTGGCTATGATTATAGTCTAGGCAATTGGTAACGGGATTGAATTCGTGGCTGTGATTCATTCGCCACATGAGATGTGTTCGACGAACCCGAGTCGTACTTCGGTTGGCGATAGTGGTTGGCCACACGAAGTGCTTATGCACTTCATATCGTTCAACTTGTTGTGCGCTCGAGCTAGCCGAGCTCTTCAAGCAACCCGATCTGTCTTATGTATGTTCACCATGTTTGGACGCCTCTGCTTGAACATAGGGTGCCAAACTTACCATTGAAATCTCGTTAACCATGGTACCTCGATCCGCTAAGACTCATGAGCCGGGCATGGTGGTATGGGACACCGTGGTCGAGCTGTCGGCCTACGCTGGGGCCACATGCCTCCCCGTAGTGTCCATTGAGCAACCAGACTCGTGAGCCGATTATGGTGGTATGGGACACTATATTCGAGCTGTCGGCCTACACTGATTGGTGACGAGCCCTTTATAGTGACCTCGAGCATACTCTAAATTTGCGGTGAGACGACAAGTTTTGCTGTGGTGAATAGAGTATGAACTAGGCCTGTATCAATTTAGTGATGAACCGTTAAAAGGGTGATGGGGGAGTGGTGTAACGGTTTCGTGTAACAGCCCTGGCAGCCCTTGCAGCGACCTAGAAACACACCATCGTATGAGATTAACTAGGACTGACGACCCTAGAATGGATCATGTTTGGGAATGATACAAGGGAGGTACCTTAGTTTCCCAATACTGCTATTTGAAATGGACTAATAACAACTTGGTAATCATGCTTATCATCGCATTGCATGTGCCTGGAAGATGTGGAGCACTGAGGAATGCAAGCATGTCGCGAACGTAAGATGGTGTCGCACGAGGGAGTATGTGGTGAGGGCATGCATCATGACTGCATTCATACTTGCATTAATAAGAGTAGTTAGGAGTGTTTGATTGTACTGCTTTATCATTACTGCTTGACTGAATTGATAACATGTTAACTTATGCTTTATTGTTCCACTGAGTTGATCACTCACTCCCACATTACGGGACGGTGTTGTACACACCAACCAGACTTGTTGAGTTTCAGATGATGGCGATGTTGCGAAGCGGAGCCGGACTTTTATGAGAATTAGGAGGATTCCTCCTTTATGCAGTTTCGGGCGGCTTCATGTGAGCCGTGCTTGATTGACGGGGTTACAGGGATGTTGACTAGAGGACCTTACACATTTGGTATATTTTAGAATTGTACTTGTAAATAGTTAACCTGGTAACATTATCACACTCTGGAGACTCACCACATATTTTATATTTTATATATCTATCATAGTCTTCCGCTTGCAATATCACTGTCTCTGGAGTATGATATGCTATTTTGGTATAATCTCATTCATGTTTCAATGCTCTCATCATAATCATCATTATCTGTGTTGCATAAGTGATGCATTGGAACTCGGGAGCTGAGCTTTGATCGACCCCCGATTTTCAGGGCGTTACAAGATAGTATCAGAGCATGATTTGGATTAAACCGGACCTGGGTTATGGTCACATGATGCACTCTGACACACTCTGACCTAGGAGGGAGCGACGGAACGTAGAAATCGACTTAGGATTTTTCAAATTCGCCGAACGGCGAAACCGACCGAAAATGACCGCTGAGATTGGGCCCGTGCACACTCATGATTACGCGAAACGATCCCGAATCACTTCTAAGCCGACAGTCGACGGGTTTGAGTCGTTCCCTATAAATGAATGTCCTTAGGTTGTGGGTCAACTCAAAACACCTTACACTACATCTCAAAGCCTAGAAACCCTTTTTTATCAAATTCCTTCAAATCTCTCCTTGCACCACTTCATTCTTTAATTTTTTTCTAAATCCTTTCATACTAGATATAAATTCTAACATATAAATGATGAAGAATAATACTTAAACCAAAAGTTACTATAAATAGTAAATATATGTATAAATTGGACTTTTGACCATTCAAACTTTGGAATCTAACCAAATAAATTGGTATTGGATAGATTAGCTCCTCCTACCCTAAAATCATATGCCACACGTCACATAAACTCATTCCGGTTTGTAAATTGGCCCCAAAATGCCTCAAATGGAGTCGGGGGCCACACTATGAAATCCGGGGGGACTCGGGATAGACCCGGGGTACCATTGACACCATGGGAGGGTGGTGAACACACCCTACTACGGAGGCACCGCGGTTGGTCCGGTGGACCACGGCGTAACCGCGGTCACCGCGGACGACGCGGATCAGGTTGGGCCGGGCTGGTCGGGCCGGTGCTAGTCATGGTCGGCCCGACCTCTGGGCACGTGTGGTGCCTACTAAATTTTTTGGGGGCCCCTGTTTCACGTCCGTTTTGCCCCCTCTCTCTCAACTACACCTCCAAGCTCTCATTTCTCTTTAAATTGTTGTCCTCTCTCTCAAATCTACCTCTCAATCGTCTGATCTATCATTTTCGGCCACAACCCACCCATATCCATCGTTCACAGCAACACCTACCCTCTACCTTTCCGTTTCTCTCATTTGAGCTCCTATACCCCTCATTTGAAGCTCAAATTCGTGTAAGCTCTCTAACCCATCCATTTTCTTCCCTTTCCTTCTTCAAACCCTGTCTTTGGGCCTTTACAATCCCTGTTGAGGTTCAAACTCGTGGAGAACCAAAAACTCCATCCCCCGTTTCCTCTTATCCTCATTTTCCATGGTTCTATCCAAGCTTGTACGACCATTTTCTTGGAGGCCTAATCATTCATACTGTTGTCTTGTAGTTTGCATGGGTTACCGTCTTTGGATGTTTTTGTTTTCATGTTGATGGGTGTAGTAGTTGGTAGAATGTTTTAGATGTTTGGGGACGTTTAGGGCCCGTTCGGCCAAATTGCATTAGGTGAGTTTAAGGTAGATAGAATTGTAAAGGTCACAATAAATGTATGTGTAAGGTATGGTCCCTAGATTGGGTGTATCCCATGGTTTCCGATACTATGTTTGGAATGTATGCAGTTAAACGTAAATCCCGTATTTTCCTTTCAAATTACACTTAGAAATTCATTATCTTGGGATTTGGAACTCCTATCTCACGCTTTCCCACACAAGACTCATTTTTTAAAGCCTATAAAATTAATTTTTATCCCACCCACCCTCCTACCAAACATGTCATTCCCAATCCCGAAGTGAGATTAGCAATGCAGTCCCATTTAAGATAATAGGCCCTAGAGTTTTGGACCTAGAGCGGTGCTCCTAGATTTCGACAGACCTGACCGTATAGGAAATCCAACAAATTTATAATGTGAACCTTAGGACCCTCTTAGTGGGAATGAGCATATGTGAAATGTTCGAGCGTCAAGTACAGACAACTCAGTTCCAATTAGACAACTTTGACCCTAAGTGATAAAACCCTTCCTGTATTAGAAATAATGTGAAATCATCTAGCGTATAAGCATAGACTTTGGACTACACCTATGGATTTCCACTACTCCTAAATTAAGACTAGACTACCGGTTACATTAGAGAATGCCAGAGACCGATAGATGTAGCTAGGTCAAATCAATACACCTCATTGATCAGAGTGGCGCAGCGAAAGTGTGGTGGACCCTACCCCACTGGCCCAGGATCGAAACTGTGCTCGTTGAATATGAACATTATAGAAGCCCTAGCAAGTTCTACTATGAGAAACCATTTTAGGATGATCTAGTAAGATTTGATTCACCATTTCCTTGGACATAGATAATAACAAGGACTCTCTTAGACTAAGACCTAAAGGGCAACCTTAGACATAGACAATTTGAGCCTTTCAGTGATGGACATTCCCTAAGTTTCTAGAGTGATCGGCCTACGAAGTTACTGAAATATACAACTGCGAAACATTCGCAGGTTGACCCAATTCTCAATGCTGGGCGACTACCAACCGACTCACTGCTTGACCGAACAGAAGACCAGGATCTACCAGGACTAGGAAGGGATATGATGAGTCTTCTACCCTGGTCAGGTAGATGATCGATGTATCGGGATCAAGCCCACTATAACCGTCTCTCCGTATTGGTCAAACATTGAAAACAGCTATCTTACTCTAAATTGTTGGGAATCGTCGTCAAGACTCCAAATAGGTAAAGAAATAAATTATAGAAAACCATCAGGATATAAGCAAGGGATAAAGAAATAAGTTTAAGGGGGGTAGACAAATGAACCAGGCTAGCATATACCCTACCACGCGTAGAAACTCGAAACCAATAAAACTTAGGCAAAAGAAATAATTAAATCTTTCTTTATTACCCTTAGGGAATTTCGGGGACGAAATTTTATTTTAAGGGGGATAGTTTGTAACATTCTGGATTTTTGCCAACCTGGGATTAGACGTCCTTAGGCAATGGGTCGCTCCTAACACCTTATTAACCTGTCAGAACTGAATCCCACAGTCTAAAATTGCTTCTTAACCCATTTCCTTCACAAATCCCTCCCTTCACCACCTTGTTCTTTCAATTTGTCTAAGTACTTTCACCCTAGACACTATCTTAAAGTTTAGGTGATGAAGAACAATACTTAAACTAAACATTACTACAAAGACCATAGTGCCACATCAGGCAGAAATCGCTCAGGATCAAACTTTTAGAAATGAGACAAAGTAACTAAGTGCGAAACAAGATTAGCTACGAAATCCGCTTGATCCACTTTAAATATAATCTGCAAGACCTAAAACTTGTAGAATCATTGACGCTAGGTTACCCTAAAATCTAGGATCAATCTCATTACCCAGTTGCTCTCGGGAGCACATTGAAGCTCCGTATCAGATTTGGACCGCACGTCGAAAGTCCGATTAACACGAAGTTAAGGAATTAGGACCGCCTTGCTGGGCTTGACAACCATCTCGGAAATCAAATCCAGATAGTGTCCCAGCGCTATTCGCTTGAGCTCGAAGCGGGGAGTGTGAGAAATGTGAAAATAATTCTAAATTAAATTCAAAATAAATAAATCTGGCACATGTCGCTTGCGGATCAGTATTAAACAACCAGACCGTCAGAATCAGGCCAAATTACACCCTCGGATCAGGGATATTTCCCCAAACATATCTATGTACTCGAAATCTCCGATCGAGATCCACTGACCGTTGAACTGAAACCGGTCTGCCACGCGTGATCTGAGAACCCTACTGGAACAAAAACTTAATGGTACCTAGATCCAGTGTTAGTGAGCTTAAGTCCGACCTTTGGCTCAAGGGGGCCCGCCAGAAGTCCTCCGTTGAGCTGAAACAGATCCACTTTGGATATAACCTAAGTATACCTTGACCTGAAGTCTAATTTGGTGAGTTTTTAGGCTATATAAGGACCTTAAAACCCTCTCTCATTCAGCCATATGAATTTGAGAAAACCCTAGGAGAGAAAGAGAGAAAAGAGAGAGAAAGTGTGGGAGTTGTGGGAGCATCTCCCTGCCACCTGTTCCTGCCGCTCTGCAAGCTTCACCACTCCATTCTCATCGCTTTCCCGGCGATTCCGCCATCATTTCTAGGTAAGAAATCTTAACCCTAAACTGATTTGGGGTTTTGATAGTTGTAGGTTATGAAATAGCTAACCTATTTCATTCTATATGTTACCAAACTGCCGAATACTAAAGCTTAGCGAATCTATTGACTCCGTTACGATTCTATGACAAAAGGTGAGGACTTTAGGTGTATAGGTTATGGTTTTCAACGCTTTCAATGTCAGATAATGATAGATTCATGATCTGCATGCAATTGCACATGTACAAAGTGTTGTCTGTTTTCCGTTTCGATTAAATACAAAGAATATGGAATTTTGTGTATTCTAGGTATTTGTAGAAAGTACCGTATACGTATAAATTTTAGAAATGTGTTTGCCATGATTATTTGCTGTATGAACATATTATATATGTGTATAACACTTACTTGGCGAGAGGGTTCGCCCTAATACATGTTTTTGCTAATATACATTATGTATGTTAAAATAGTGTATTCTAAGTGTTTGTGAAAATGACCGAATGAGTATAGAATTCGCATTCGTGCTTGCCATGACTAATTGTCATGGATACATGATTGTTGTATAGGCAATACCCCTTTGACGAAAGGATTTGCCCTAAATCATGCCACGGCTAATATACACTATATATGCTAAAACGTGTAGCCCAAGTGTTTGTGGAAATGACTGAATGAACATGGAACTTGGATTCCTACTTGCCATGACTATCCGTCGTGAGTGCATGCGTGTTAAAATTAGGGCAACTCCCTAGTGAAAGGATTTTGCCTTATACTTATGTGATCAACATACGTCATGTATGTTGATGTATGTAGTTTAAAGTGTTTGTTGAAATGACTAAATAAATATGGATTTATGATTTATGTCTGCCAAATGTATTGAATGTAAGAACATGATTGATGTGTATGCGACAACTCCTTGCTATAAGGATTTGTCCTATTCTATGTTGAAATCAACATACGTCATGTATGTTGGAGTGGTGTAGTTTAAGTGTTTGCTCAAATGCCTGTGTGAGAAATTGTGTGACTAACTAAGTTTAATAGGGTGTTGAGATAGGATTCTCAACTACCTTAAAGATGTATATGATTTCCTCCATGTTGTTTGTTTAGTTTAACCGCTTACTTATGAAATATATGTGTTTGTATCTCCTGTTTATATTGTGCTTTATAACATGCTTGAATTACTTTGTATATTCTGTTTTACTCTATATGCTTCAGAATAAGGATTGATTGTGTTTGGGGCTATGATTATAGTCCAGGCAATCGGTAACGGGATTGAATTCGTGGCTGTGATTCATTCGCCACATGAGATGTGTTCGACGAACTCGAGTCATACTTCGGTTGGCGATAGTGGTTGGCCACACGAAGTGCTTATGCACTTCATATCGTTCAACTTGTTGTGCGCTCGAGCTACCCGAGCTCGTCAAGCAACCCGATCTGTCTTATATATGTTCACCATGTTTGGACGCCTTTGCTTGAACGTAGGGTACCAAACTTACCAGTGAAATCCCGTTAACCATGGTACCTCGATCCACTAAGACTCATGAGCCGGGCATGGTGGTATGGGACACCGTGGTCGAGCTGTCGGCCTACGCTGGGGCCACGTGCATCCTCGTAGTGTCCATTGAGCAACCAGACTCGTGAGCCGATTATGGTGGTATGGGACACTATATTCGAGCTGTCGGCCTACACTGATTGGTGACGAGCCTTTTGTAGTGACCTCGAGCATACTCTGAATTTACAGTGAGGCGACGAGTTTTGCCGCGGTGAATAGAGTATGAACTAGGCCTGTATCAATTTAGTGATGAACCGTTAAAAGGGTGATGGGGGAGTGGTGTAACGGTTCCGTGTAACAGCCCTGGCAGCCCTTGCAGCGACCTAGAAACACACCATCGTATGAGATTAACTAGGACTGACGACCCTAGAATGGATCATGTTTGGGAATGATACAAGGGAGGTACCTTAGTTTCCCAATACTGCTATTTGAAATGGACTAATAACAACTCGGTAATCATGCTCATCATCGCATTGCATGTGCCTGGAAGATGTGGAGCATTGAGGAATGCAAGCATGCCGCGAACGTAAGATGATGTCGCTCGAGGGAGTATGTGGTGAGGGCATGTATCATGACTGCATTCATACTTGCATTAATAAGAGTAGTTAGGAGTGTTTGATTGTACTGCTTTATCATTACTGCTTGACTAAATTGATAACATGTTAACCTATGCTTTATTGTTCCACTGAGTTGATCACTCACTCCCACGTTACGGTACGGTGTTGTACACACCAACCAGACTTGTTGAGTTTTAGATGATGGCGATGCTGCGAAGCGGAGCTGGACTTTTATGAGAATGAGGAGGATTCCTCCTTTATGCAGTTTCTGGCAGCTTCATGTGAGCCGTGCTTGATCGACGAGGTTACAGGGATGTTGACTAGAGGACCTTACACATTTGGTATATTTTAGAATTGTACTTGTAAATAGTTAACCTGGTAACATTATCACACTCTGGAGACTCACCACAGTTTTTATATTTTATATATCTATCACAGTCTTCCGCTTGCAATCTCACTGTCTCTGGAGTATGATATGCTGTTTTGGTATAATCTCATTCATGTTTCAATGCTCTCATCATAATCATCATTATCTGTGTTGCATAAGTGATGTGTTGGAACTCGGGAGCTGAGCTTTGCTCGACCCCCGATTTTCAGGGCGTTACAGGACCGTAAGTCTATCTTCGAAAAGAACTGCGCATCCTGCAGCTGATCAAACAAATCATCGATCCTCCGGAGCGGGTACTTGTTCATGATCGTGACCTTATTGAGCTCGTGGTAGTCTACCCAAAGCCTCAACGAGCCATCTTTCTTCTTCACGAAGAGTACCGACGCTCCCCACGGCGAACTACTTGCACGGATAAAGCCTAGCTCACGCAACTCGTCCAACTGCTTCTGCAGTTCCCATAACTCCAACGGTGTCATACGATACGGGGCCTTCAAAATAAGCGCGGTACCGGGCACGAGTTCAATCTGGAACTCGGTGTACCGACGAGGTGGTAACCCCGGAATCTCCTACAACACATCAGGAAAACCATAAACGACCTGCAGCTGGTCGATACTCAAAGCAGCTGGCTCCTCAACGACACACGACAATAGGCAGGAAAGCTGCTCTCCTCTGGGCTCGGCAACAAACTGGAACTCTGGCACGCCGGGTATACAAATCGTGATTGTCCTCGCGGAATAGTCCAATATGGCATGGTGCTCGGTGAGCCAGTCCATGCCCAGGATAACATCAAACTCGAATATCAGTAACACGAACAGGTCGGCAGGCAAAAAGATATCCCCAATCAGAACGGGGCAAGACGAGAAAAATCGGCCCAATACTATAGTCTTCCCTAAGGGCGTCGATACTGACAAACCCTCACGGGCAAACTCCATCGTCAAACTGGTCGATCGGCAGAAATCATCAGCCACAAAGGAATGTGATCACCAGAATTAAACAATACACGTGCAATGCATGAAGAAATAGGGAGAGTACCCTCGATGACCCCTCCTGATGACTGAGGGTGCTGCTGGTGTCATAAATCTGCCCTGGGCCTACTGGGGAGGTGCAGGTCCCCTCTAAGGTCTCTTCTGATGCTACTGCTGCTGTGGCGGCCTGATCTACTACCTCTGCTGCTATGGGGGAGGCCCTAAAGGCTGGTGTTGTAGCCGCTGCTGTTGATGTGGTGGATGTCGTGAAGGCTGATGCGGTGTCCTCGGTTGCTACCGTGGATGGGGACACTCGTGCATACGATGTCCTGTCTTACCGCACCCAAAACAAGTACCTGTAAACGGTCCCAGAGGTGGTGCTGGGGGTAGTGCTGGTGCTTAGAATGCTAAGCGGGTCGTGCGTCGCTGCTGTGAACGATGCTACTGGTGGGAACTACCAGAGGGTGTCTTCCTCTTCTGATCTCCCCTCTGGTCACAGGCTCTCTACAAACCGGCCCAATCTGACTCATATATTTGGGCCCTCTCCACAATCTGCTCAAAAGTTGGAAGCATGTGTCCGATCACATGGCTCCTGAGGGCAGGACGCAAACCATTCTCAAAATGGCGGGCCTTCCGCCCTTCATCATCAATAAGGTACGTCACGAATCTCGATAACACGACCAAATGTGCCTCATATTGGGACACAGTCATGTCCCCCTGGACCAGAGTCTCAAACTCTAATGCACGTTGTTGTCGCACATGCTCAGGATAGAACTTTCGCTCGAACCGGTCTACGAAGTCCTCCCAGGTCCACACAAAATTGGCCTCTACCGATCAGGCTACAGATGCCCACTAATGTTGAGCCTCACCCTGGAAAAGAAATACGGCTAATGGGACTCGCTGCTGGGTCGTACATCTTATGGTGTCAAATATCTTCTCCACCTTGGAGCACCATATCTCTGCTGCAGTAGGGTCTGGCTCGCCCTAGAAACGCGGGGGATTGTGCTGTTGGAAGTCCTTGAGAAGGGCGCTCGCACGCTCCTGCTCAGCCTCGGCTGGTGTAATAGTGGGACGCTTGCTCTGCCCCTGAAGAATAGCAGTAATCGCCTGTAGCATCTTCTGTAGTTGAGTGGCACTCACGGATACGGTCGGATCCGCACCGGTCTCAGGTAGAGGAGTGACATCCTCAGGCTGGAAAGTAAGAATATCTGATGGTGGAGCGGGAGTCGCAGGTGGTAGAGCGGGAATCGCAGGTGGAACCAGAGTCACAGGTGGTGGAGCGAGTCGCTCTTTTAGGCATCACGTCCTACAGGAAGGAATAAGGGCCTATTAGCCTTGAGAATTCTCGAAGGCATAAACGTTAAGGGTCTATGTCGAAAAATTGCTAACTCATTCGGACTCATAACCTATTCATTCTAAATTCATAGTAGATATGTGATTAGATCCTCAGGTATTCCCAAGTTATGCTCTGATACCAACTTCTGTCACCCCCCAAATTCGAAAAACGGGCTCACAAAATTCTTGATCGCCGAATCTGGCGCCGACAACCTCCGTAGTGCCCCATTCTCGGATCCCGGCACTCACACTCCAGATTCCGATCTCGGGATCCTACAAGGATGATTTTTAGTATGAATTATTTTTTTTTTGTAATGGAGCATAACCACAAGCATAACCAAGTCACAAAACAACATCAACACATATCCACTATATCAAAAACTTTAAGTACAATGCGGAAAGGAAAATACAGGGTGATCAAAAACTCTAAAATAATCTGATGAACGCTCCTGCCTCAGCGCTGCTGCGATCTAATGCCACCTGCACGCAACAGTCGTGCATAAGCTTACAAAAGCTTAGAGGGTGGTGTAAGTGTGTGCGCAAGGCAAGCACCAAGTGTACAATATCAGAGTAATGCGGAGATATGCGCTAAGTCCATGAATGCTATCAGCTGTACCAAAGTTATATGTGCAAGGCATGAATGTTATCGGCCATACCAAGGCCATGCGATGCGAGGCCTATGTAGCCAAATGTCATATGCGAGATGCGAAGCAAGCATGTCAATCCCCATCAAGTACACATATCAGAACAGTTCCTCTCCGGATATCAGCGGGGTCTAATACACTTCACACTGACTGCCTCCTCCCTGGCTACACAGCCAAGCAAGTGGAAGAGACCACATTATCCGCCTGACCAATAGTCTGCCAATACCTACCCAGTTCGTTGATAGCGGACTCATTTACGAGCTGGTCAAACTCAGCCTAGCTTATAGCCCCCTCACTCGGGAGGATAAGTCCACACCCCTTCCAACTGACCACGACACAGTGGGAGACGCGTCCTACTGGTATTCGGCACTCGGGAGCTCGTGTATCCACTAGATCTAGACGTTGGAGCATCTCCTGGTACCAAAAAGGTTTTGTAATTTTCACCCAAGGACATCCTAAGTGCCCACAATGCCAGAGCCAATATTTTTAGAATCCGATACGACCATCCACGATGTGCCTGTGGAGGCCACGGCCCTGATGTCGCTAGGGCGTGCAGTGATCACGACACACAATTTGAAATGCATGAGTTACACCGTCAGTCATGCAGCAATCTCGCGTGTACCATGCGTTATGTGGGTAACTCCTACCAATGAGTCCCATAAGTAATCTGCCCAATGACATATGCTATAATAAGTCACTACTCATATCAAGCATACATATGATGCGCATGTCATGAGGCATGAAATTATACTAAGCATGTTATAAAGTAATGAACTATCCTCACAACAAAGATGGGCCTAGACGGCCTACACATAACAAGTATGGGCCTATCAATGGGCCCTAGGGAGAGTCGTAATGTGGACGTTTAACCAACATAATACTTACAATGTGGGCGTCAAACCATCATTACTCCCAAGGCACGGCCCGCTATAAATATCATTACATAAACCATGATGGAATCACACATACAATGGACCTTATGTACATCCCATTGGGCCTCGACCCATGGGCCTCAAATATATCAAGGTGGGCCTTAACAACGGGCCTCGTATAACCCATCGGGCCTAAACAAATGGGCTGAATGAATGGGCCGAGTTGAATGGGCCAAATGGAATGGGCCAATTTAAATGGGCCGAGTCCAACTCATCTATTATAGAAATCAATGTAGAGTATTATAAAAACAAATCATATCAAAAGATCGACTGGGCCGCACTCCAAATAACAGTGGTGAGAATGATTTCCGCCGTTAAAATCCTACAAGGCCCACCGTTATGTATTTGTTTTGGGATCCGACCTATTCATAAGTTAACATGGAAATAGATGGAGTGAGAGCAAAAACATCAGCTCGATCGGAACTACCGTGGCCCTTAAGAAGTTTTGAACGGTGAATGTCACTGTCCCCACTATTTTTTAGTGATGGGGATCCACTTGAACCATGGATCTGACTCATTCTTTAGCTCATGCCACAAAATGAGCTTTCAAAATGGTTGAATGGTTGGATGCAGCACATGCATCATGGTGGGTCCCATATAGATGGATGGCATGGAGGGAACACATACATCATTGGGGTCCCACAGTCCAGTGATGTGGACGGTGCGGACAGAACACATACACCATGGTGGGTTCCACCGTCCACTGCCGTGGACGGTGTGAATAAAACACATACATCATTGTGAGTTCCCAGGTGGGGCCCACCATAACATTTGTTTGACATCCAACCGTTGATAAGGTCACATGGACCTGGATGAAAGGGAACAACAAATTTCATATTAATCCAAGACTTATGTGACCCATGAAGGGTTCCAATGGTAGACGTTCATCATCACTGTTTCCTGTGACGTGGGCCACCTGAGTAACGTATATGGCTGATTTTTGGGGTGGGGCCCACTGCCCTAAGGGGCCATTAAATGCATGGTGTTGGTGTTCGACACACATCACGTAAGGCCCACGTTTGGGGACCCACTGTCGGTAAGGGACTGCCCACGCATCGTCCTTCTGCAGCAACAACGGTAGCAGCGTCAGCGCCAGCAGCGTCAGCTGCTTTGCAAATTTATTTTTTGAAAAAAAAAAGAGTTTTTTCGCGGTTTTTCCTGGTAGGGTCTGCATCAGGTGAATCGGACCCACCCAATGGATTCTATAGTCCATAAGCAATCCATCTAACCCAACATTGGGGATGTTTCGGCGTGTAGAAAAATTCAAGTGAATTTAAATGGTGAAAATCACTGTTTGCCAAGGTATTGCCCACCAGAAAGTTAGATCAGCTTCATTTTTTCGGCTCAACGCCTAAAATGAGTTGGTAAATAGGATGGACAACGTGGATTGAATCCATACATCCATGTGGGGCCTATACAAGTGGCTCACCCAAATAGCCTTGAGCCAAGGCTAATATTCGTGTTTTTCATTCAACGTCCAGCGTCCAGGGACGCTGGACGGTTGTGCCTTTCAAGTGGGCTACCCACGTGGGCCACTAAATGATGGATGGGGTGGACACAACACTTATAAAGTGGGCCCCACTAATAGATGACTTGGATAAAATACATGCCTGATGGTGGGGTCCATCTGGGTGGGCCACACGGCCACATCACCACAAACAACAAGGAAAAAAAAATAGAGAGAGAGAGAGACGCGTGTGATGGAGTGACCCCGACACTATGGGCCCTCCTTTGCAATCAATCATACATCAAGTGGGTCCAATAACATATGGGCCCATCAAATCAAAGATCAACGGTGGAGATTCCTTCTCCACCAAAATGGAAGGTCTAGATGACCTCTAGCCATGTAAAGAAAATAAACATCATGATGAGGTCAATGAAGAATGGCCCCATCATGGAATGATCATGTGGATCAAGGTGGGCCATCGGCCGCACTTAGGGTCCAAAGTGAGATCCATACCATCAATCAGTAGGCCTCACTTGGCCCTTCATCAAAAAAAAGAAATCTAAGCCTAATAGAGCACCCACCGTTTAATCTTCTCAGTCCGTTGGAACGCCGGTCTCCTTGTGCTTCTATTTGATGGAGGGTGATGAGGTTTAAATGGTTAGGATGAAGGATTTGGGATAGGAAAGTGGGCCACACACATGCACTTTTCTCTCACATGGGAGAGCATGGACGCCCCTTTTTTGCTTAGCTTGAAATGTGTTGAGAAATGAGAGAGAGAGACAGAGGGTTGTAAGGAGTGATGGATGTGAGGTGAGTGATGGGTGAGGTGAGTGATGTACTTGACATGTATGGGTGTGTAAGAGAGAGGGTGAGAGAGAGTTGACTTAGTGGTTGCTTGACTTGTGGAGAAATAAAGTATGGGTTCTCTTGTACTTGATATGAGGTGATTGATTGATTGATTGAGTAATTGATTGATGGGACATGAGAGATTCTCTTGGGATTGCAAATGCACGGGTTTTTCTCAAACGGAACACTGGCCCACATCTCCCTGCCAGGGTATCGGATCGGTATGCAAGATGCGGCGTTAGAATAGCGGCGACGGTGCGGTCGCAATGGTACAAGTCTCGGATTAAGCTGACTCAAATCTATAGGATACGACTTAGGGTCGAGCGCAAACATCGATTATAGGTTGTGGATTGCCAGACTTCGATGGGAAGGATCGCGGGAGTCGACGGAACAGTACGGTCTAGGATATAGGTCTTACATTTGTAGTTGTTTTCCTTGCTTTCTGTAATAGCCTTGGATAGGTTTAGTTTAGATGTTAGATAAGTGTTAAAGCTTTGTTAAATTAGCTCACTTGCATTCTCTGTCATAATTCATGTAATGCTACATCATATGTATTGTGACAAATTTTGGTTAAATGAAATGCATGAAGTTTCTTTTGGTCAGAAATGTGTAGAATGTTTGGAGAAAGTGGATGGTTCTCCTAATCCTGTACATGTGCACCCTGTTGTATATAGGGAATGCCTCCTAAAAATACTCGAAACATGGCACGTCTCCCACTTGGCGGAATGATTGACAAGGCCCCTCACCCGAGTGGTAGCCAAACGGACCCCAATTTGGGTCCGAGTAGTGACACGATACTGGATTCACAACCAGCCACTGGCCCCATAAATGCGCCAACACCGAGTGCACCACCAGTTCTGGGACAGAACCGTGCATCTTTTATTGACGCCATATATGCCTCAGGCGGCCTCTCCTCCTGATAGGTTGGAGCAAATGATGCTCTTAATACAACAGCAACAATAGGTTTTGGCTACTATAGCGGGGGTCATCACACAAAATATGAATGTAGCCCCGCCGATACCACTTGTGCAGCCTATTGGGGCTATGAATACATGTGGCCTATTTGAGCACTTTCAGCGCCTCTGTCCTCCCACTTTTACAGGTACATATAGACCCGAGGAGGCTGAATACTGGTGGGATCGCATTTTCAAGATGTTGAGACTATTGCACTATACCAAGGCAGAACAGGTTGAGCTAGTCACATATATGTTTGAGAAAGAAGCTAGCCTGTGGTGGGACAGTGTTCTTCGAACCGTTCCCACAGGGTTTGTGTGGACGTGGGATGAATTCGAAGTATGCTTCCATGAGAAGTATTTCCCCCTCACTTACCGTAATGAAAAGGAGGGTGAATTCCTCCGCCTCTAACAGGGGGAATGACTGTGGCTGAATACAAGAACCGTTTCACGGAGCTGGCTAGATATGCTCCTTTGATTTTGGCAAACAAGCCGATGAGAATGCGGCAATTTTCAGAAGGGTTGCGGGTTGAAATCCGCACCAAGATGTGTTGCGCTAGCATTCCTAACTATGCTGAGCTAGTGAACATATCCCTACGAGCTGAGCAGGATGGTGAAAGAGTGTCTCGGACATGCATGCCAATGGGCCCAAGGTCTCGGCCTGGATTACAGAACCGGCAGTCCCTCGGCAAGAGGCCGATATGAATTTGCCTCCCAGACCAATGACTCCACCAGCTCAGCAGAAGCGATTAGATCTTTGGTGCATCTATTATAACAGGGCAGGCCATACTGAACCCTTTTGTTTTACCAAGATGAAGGACAATGACTTTATGCCACCTCAGAAGGTCAACCGCCAGCCGCCACATGTTATTTCAGCTCCACCCTTGCGATCTGCACCACCGGCACAACCATTCTACCAACCTCCTGCACCTCGAAATTGGCTGCCTCAACGACCTATGGCAACATAACCCAACCATCCACAACAAGCTCAAGTACATGCCCTCGCAGCCGAAGCGTCGGAATCTGCAATTGCAGTACCGCTAGCCTTCGAAGTCACTACCCACATCCAAGGTACACCAGTATTTCTGTTGGTGGACACTGAGTCCACTATTTCAATGATAACATACTCTACGGTCAAGCGATTAGGGCTAAGCACTACCCCTATGGTTGGGGTGAGAGTCATCACAACAATAGGAACCTTCACAGACGCCACTAAGCTTTGTAAGAATTGCCCGATAGACTTAGGAAGTAGAGTGGTGTTCATTGACCTGATTGTCACCATGATATATCATTACGATGTCATCCTCGGCATGAATTGGCTCACCAAAATGAAAGCAGAGATTGACTGTGAAACCAAATTGGTGATAACCCATGGGCCCGAGGGCACGGCCTTCACTTTCCCAGTTCAGGTCAATAGTTCCTTCCGTATCCGTTGTTGTGCTTCCTTATTGGAAAGTGTTGATGGTCCGTCACTCGGGGACACGTCAGTAGTCCATGATTTCACTAACGTGTTCAGAATGATCCCTGGACTACCTCCTCAGTGCGAGATCGACTTTACCATCGACCTTGTGCCAGGCGCGACACCTATCTTTTTACCGACGTACCGTGTGCCTCCATGTGAAATGGAGGAACTGAGGAAACAGATTGATGACTTATTGGATTCAGGTTTCATACGGCCGAGGGTATCTCCTTAGGGAGCATCCGTGTTGTTTATGAAAAAGAATGATGGATCGCTGCGGTTGTGTACAGATTATCGCAGGTTAAATCATGTCACGGTGAAGAACAAGTATCCTCTGCCCAGGATAGATGACTTGTTTAACCAATTGAAGGGGGCGCAGTATTTCTCTAAAATAAACTTACAGTCCGGGTATCATCAGTTGCGCGTCAGGAATGAAGACTGTAAAAAACAGCTTTCAGGACCAGCTTTGGGCACTATGAGTTCATCGTGATGCTGTTTGGACTTACAAATGCACCGGCCATATTCATGGATCTCATGAACAGGGGTTTCGGCCATAACTATACTGATTCATCATCGTATTCATAGATGACATTTTGATATACTCGAAGAGTCGGAAGGATCACGAAGAGCACCTGCGATCAGTTTTTAATACTCTTAGGCAGAACCAATTGTTTACACAGTACCGAAAATGCAACTTCTAGAAGGAAGAAGTCAAGTTCCTGGGACACGTGGTTTCCAAGGAAGGAATCGCCGTGGACCTTGCCAAGGTGACCGCGGTGCAAGACTGGGAACAGCCCAGCTCGGTTACAAAAGTGAGGAGTTTCCTCGGACTTGCCGGCTATTACCGCTGATTAATTAAGGACTTCTCCAAGATAGCCCGACCATTGTCTCAACTCACTCGGAAAGATCTTAAGTTTTCTTGGAACGAGAAGGCAGAAGCAGCCTTTCAGGAATTAAAGGACAAGCTGAAGTCCGCACCCATGCTTGTACTGCCAGAGTAAGGGGTCAAATATACTATATACACCGATGCCTCTCGAGTTGGTTTGGGTTGTGTACTTATGCAGAAGGATAGGGTGGTCGCCTATGCCTTACGACAGTTGAGGAAATACAAATAGAATTACCCCACTCACGACTTAGAGTTGGCGGCAGTCATTTTCGCATTAAAGCTTTGGAGACATTACCTTTATGGAGAGGAGTTTGAGCTCTTTTGTGACCACAAAAGCTTTAAGTACACCTTTACTCAGAGGGACCTGAATATGAGGCAACGCCGTTGGATGAAGACCTTGAAAGACTTCAAGTTTGAGGTCTCCTACCATCCTGGAAAGGCCAACCTTGTTGCCGATGCGTTGAGCCGCAAGAAAACCATAGAATTTGCAGCCCCGCTGACGATAGAAGAGTGGAATATGGTGGAATTCGTGCGAGACTTCGAACAGAAGCTGATAGTGAAGGAGCCATTCGAGAGCGTCACACACTTCCACGTGCAGCCACTTATTGATGACCGAATCATTGTGGCCCAGAAAGAAGATGAACTGTTGGTAAAGATGAGAGAGTGTGCAAGAGACAACGAAGAATCTGAGTGGAGGATTGGCTTGGATGGAGGTTTGAGATATCGTAGCCGCTTATGCGTCCCAAATCTCCATGACTTGAGAAGAGAGGTTCAAGAAGCCGCACACAATTCAAAGTTAGCAATACATCTGGGTAGTATAAAGATGTATCGAGACGTAAAGCGTTCGTGCTGGTGGGACAACATGAAGGCCCACATAACAGATTTTGTATCCCGATGTCTCACGTGCCAACAAGTCAAGACCGAGCATCGCCGACCCCCTGGTTTACTTCAGCCCATGCCCATAGCGAGTGGAAGTGGGATTTCAGATCTATGGATTTCATTTCTAGGTTACCAAAGATGAGGAAGGGGCATGACTCCATTTGGGTGATTATGAACCGACTGACGAAATTAGCCCATTTCCTCCCGATTAGAGTTTCTAATTCAGCAAATGATCTTGTCGAACTGTACATCAAGGAGATAGTACGATTGCATGGGGTGCCTATGGAGATTGTGTCAGACCGAGACACATGATTCACGTCTACTTTCTGGACTCGAATCGAAGAAGCGATGGGAGTAAAACTGAAATTCAGTACCGCGTTCCACTCACAGCCCGATGGGCAGACGAAACGGGTAAATCAGATACTTGAGGACATGCTACGATCCTGCGTGCTTGACTTCAAGGACAGCTGGGATGACTGTCTCCCTTATGGCGAGTTTGCTTATAACAATAGCTTCCAAGCAAGCATTGGCATGGATTCTTATGAAGCTTTGTATGGGCACCCTTGCCGAGCTCCACATTGTTGGGTAGAAGTTGGTGAGAAGAGCTTGGTTGGCCCAGACCTAGTTCAGGCGACCTTAGAAAATATTGATATTATCCGGCGCTGACTCCTTACAGCCCAAAGTAGACAGAAGAGTTACGCAGATACGAGGCGGAGACAGTTAGAATTTGAAGTTGGGGACCATGTATTCCTTAATATTTTTCCAATGAAGGGAGTCCTTCATTTTGGCAAGAAGGGAAAACTCACATCGAGATTCATTGGCCCATTCCAGATTTTAGACCGAGTGGGTGTGGTAGCAGACCGTCTCGCCTTACCCACACCACTCGTAGGAGTGCACAACGTATTTCACGTATCGATGCTAAAGAAATATGTTCCTGACCCTACCCATATTATCAAATGGGAACAAGGGCAGCTAAGTGAAGATGTTACTTATGTATTGCGGCCTGCACGTGTTCTAGATAGGAAAGAACAAGTGCTACGCAGCAAAGTTATCTCGCTCATGAAAGTGTTATGGAACACCATACTGAGGAAGAGGCTACTTGGGAAACGAAAGCCGAAGTCCGTAAGAACTACCCACAGATCCTCGAGGAGTACGAAAAGGTACTAATTTCGGGGATGAAATTTTTCTTTAAGGGGGGTAGATTGTAACATCTAGGAAAAATCCGTACAAAGACCCGAGTACCACCTCAGGCATAAATATCTAAGGACCATATCCTGTCGTAATTTAGGCAAAAATTAGTTAGGTACTAAACTAAATAATCAGTGAATTTAGTTCGAACCACCATTTCCACAAATAAGAGGGCCTAAAACCATTAATACCACTGACTCAATGACCCTTAAAGACTTAGGAGAAATCCCAAGAGCTTGTTGCTCTCGGGAGTACATTGAAACTCCGTATCGGACCTACACCGCACGTCGAGAGTCCGATGACTGCAAAACTATAGGATTATGTCCATCCTACTAGGCTTGACAACCATCGCGGAAATCGAGCACAGATGGTGTCAATAAACACACAACTTGAGCCCTCAGTGAAGTGTGTGAAAAACGCGAATATCTTTAGAAAATGTAATGAAACTTAAGTGAATTGGGCCATTCGTTCACACACGAAATTGAGGGTTTCGGACCGTCAGTTTCTGACCAAACTTCACCCATGGGAAAAGGAAATTTTCCTGCACGTATCCATATACTTGTGGCCCCGATTGAGTAAATATGATAGTCAATCTGACACGGGTCCTCCACGGCTGATCGACTTATCCAATCGCACCGAAATCACATCCTAGCATAGATCCATTGCCAGGGAACTTACCCTATGACGTATGTGAGTAGTGGACCTTCCTATGAGCCCTGTTTGTCAAAAATAGCTGGCCAAAAGGTATAACCCATGTATATAGTGGTCATGGGGCCATTTACATCACTACTGGGCCTATAAATAGCCTCTCACACACCCTCTCTCTCCCATATATGAATTTCTCCAAACCTTAGGAAAGAGGAGAGAAAAGAAGAGAAAAGAGGAAGGAGAGAAGAGAGATCTTGGGAGATTGTTGCAGTGATTCTCTCCCACGACTCCATGCACTAAATCATCTCCCCGTTACGCTACACAATCTGTTTCGGCTACGATTTGGGTAAGAAATCCTAACCCTAATACCGTAGTTGAGATCCAGAATGGTTGTTTGCCAACCTAGCTAACCAGCTTCACCATTTAGGTACTCGACGTTCCGTTTTCGGAAACGTATAGTTGAACCGAGTCCAAATCAAGTATTCCAATGAAAGGTGCGGACTATAAATGTTTAAGTTATGGTTATCAATGCTTTCAATGTTAGCTAATGATTTATGTCTGACTTGATTACTATCATATTGTCTTAGTTACGCCGCTTTTGATATAATATACATGTGTGAACTATGTTGAACAAAATATACCTCTCATGTGTTGTTGAAATGTTTGGATGAACATGTAAATATGATTCGTGCTTGCCATGACTATTAATTTAGAATTCATCATTGTCATATGCATGTTGACTTCTCTGTATAAGGATTGCTAAAATATATGTTGTAACTAACCTAGTCTATGCATTTGGTGAAGTGTAGTCTAAGTGTTTGATGAAATGTCTGAATGAGAAATTGTTGATGATTTGCATGTATTACGAGTGTTAAGATAGGGTTCTCTCTTACCTTATACATATGAATAGTTTCTTTTATGTAATTATATTCGCCTCTATGCAAATGATTGATAAAATGCTAGTATTTGGTAACATGATCAAGGTGTTTGATGAAATGCTCAAATGAGGATTTCACTTGGATTGTTTGTTAAATGTTGAATTGATTATCACATGTATTTAATTGTTGCATCTGAGTAAGATTGGGCTACAACCTAGCCCAGGCAATTGGTAACAGTTCCTGTTTGGGTGGCCGAATTAGTCTCGCCACATCGGGTATATTTGATGAATCCGGGTCGCACGACGATTGTCGACAATGGTTAGGTCACAAGGGGTGCTTATGCGCTCCATGTCGATTAAGTCAGCATATGCCTATACCAATCTGATTTTCCTAACAAACCGATTGACCAATTGTGTGTTTACCATGTATGGACACCACTGCTTGAATCTAAGGTACCCCTTTCCAATGTAAAGACCCTCTCTAACCATGGTGCCACGATCCGCTAAGACTCATGAGCCGGGCATGGTGGTATGGGACACCTTGGTTGAGCTGTCGACCTACGCTAGAGTGACGAGCCTCCCCGTAGTGACCAATGAGCAACCAAGACTCGTGAGTCGGACATGGTGGTATGGGACACCGTGTCTGAGCTGTCGGCCTACGTTGAGGTGACAAGACTCCCCGTAGTGACCACGAGTATAAACTTTGAATTTTTTTTTATCAACTGTTTTTCATTAGGAGTGATGCCCTACAACTTGTCTATCGTATGTGATTAACTAGGATTGATGACCCTAGATGGATCCTTCGGTTTGGGTTGATGATATAAAGGGAGGTACCTTAGCTTCCCGAACCTGCTATATGAATAAGCTTAATTAAGTACTTGGCTAACACGGTCATACATCACATTGCATTAGTTAGGATGTGCTTTTGGCGAGGAAGTTGCACTTTAGGGAGTGTTGTCATATACGAAATTGTTTGTCGGAGTCGCTTTTGAGGGAGCTTTGTACGAGGGCATACATCATTACTCGCACTTCATTCCTGCATTAACAAGAGTAGTTAGGAAGTGATTGTTGTATTACTTTATCATTACTGCTTGAGTGACTTGATAACATGTTAACCTTTGCCTTATAGTACCACTGAGTTGATCACTCACTCCCACCCTGGGACGGTGTTTTAAAACACCAACCAGACTTTGGTTTAGATGCAGGTGTTGACGAAGTCTATGTGACGGAGCAGGACTTCATGGATGAGGAGGAAGAGTTCTCCTATTTCTAGCTCTCAGGCGGGTCTATGTATACCTCGTGCTGATTTGATGTGAACACGGGAATACTTGGCTTAGTTGGACATCTTACATTCTCACATTTTATATATTTTGAAACAATATATGTATATATTCAGCCGGTTACATACTCATACTCTGGAGGTTGTGAAACACTTACCTGTTCAAATATATATGTTTCAGTCTTCCACTTGCTTAAATTAATTATATACGAAGTTTGATATGTTGTTCTAGTATAATCCCACTCATGTTTAACTCATTAATATGGACGAAATCTAAACATCATTATTCATGTTGCATAAGTTATGTACTGGATCTCGGGAGTGAAGCTTTGCTCGACCCTCGAAATTCAAGGCATTACAAACACTTCATCCAATTTAATTCCTTCAGTTGACAGTTCGTGAACTAGATTTTAAAAATCATGAATCTGATTTGTGACAGGTTTATCATCTGTCATTTCATAATGAAGGAAATTAGCAATTGCATATTTCTTAGTACCTTAATCTTCTAATATGTACTTCTTTTCTAAAGCAGTCCATATGTTTTTAGCAGATTCATAAGAAGCATACACGTTATATAGTTCATTGGACAAAGAGTTTAGAATATAGTTTTTACAATTATTTCATCTGCTACTTCGGTTTGATTTGTTGAATCTATAGTAAATGATTTAGATAGTATATATGAAACTTTAAGGGTGGTCAATGCGAACATCAGTTTCTGTTTCCACCGTTTAAAGCGTTGTCCAATGAATGGTTCGATTTTGGCTAACTCAGCAGAAGCATTTACTGTTATGGTAGTCATAGTATATTTAATTCAATTCGATTTCAAGATTGTTGGAATATTTGGTTGAATTAAGTAGACTATTAAAATCGAGAACAAAAATAATAATAATAATAATAATTTCAGAGATAGAAAACTTATATATTTGAGTCGAGGCGTGACTGAGTCACTCAGCTTGAAATTGAATTTGCTCCCCTTGGACAGTGTCCCAAGTGCAACAGGTTTCCAAAGCAATCGACTTCCAGGATACAACGACTATGACCCGGTCCCAGCGGTGCACTCACTATACTCGAGCTCGAACCACCACTTGCAGTTTAAGCCGAAAGTGTTGAGTTGACTCAGCAATCAAAATTCTTAAAAATGAAATATCAGATAGAGTTTTATATGCGAAAAGGAAATTTTCGTATTTTGAAATGTAAATTGAAAGTCTTTATATAAACTCTGAAGTGGTGCATAAGCACCCTTTACAAAGGGTTAGGTCCGTCGACCAACCGGAACGGATACATCACTTTGGTTTAAAACAAAAAGGCGCAAGTGCGAGTACACTCTCGAGTACCAATACACACACACTCACGCGAGTACACTCACACCGCACCTGCGCCCAGCCCAGCCTAGACCAACCCATCCCGTCGCGCACGTAAACTCGGCTCCCTGAATGGGGTTCAAGCCCAAGGCAAAAAACTTATCTTATATACAAGAGGATTTCTTTGTCAAATCCGATGTGGAACAAAACCCACAACTCAAAAACACTAACAATTCCAAATGTGGAGGGAAACCAAAAATTTGAAAATTCAAATTTTTAATATTTATTTTAAAACAATATACAACATATTATAGTGGGCCGCACCTATCCGGAATCCCCGTACCTAGCGTGGCATAATCCACTTCCGTTTCAAACTCTCTCCAACCCACCAGGAAGCAGCTGAGATAATGATTCAGGCCCACCGTTATGTTTATTTTCCATCCAACCCATTCATAAAGTTACGTGGGCCCCTGGATTAAGAGAAAGCAAAAAATATAAGCTCGATTCAAAACTTCTGTGGCCCCATAAGAAGTTTTCATCAGTAAGAGTTTAATACCAATTGTTTGGTCCACCTGTGTCTTGTACTTGCCTAATTTTTGGAATTATATCATGAAATGATACGAAAAAATGTATGGACGGTGTGGATATAACCCATACATCATGGTGGCCACTCAAAGCTCCTGCCCGTTACCAGCTGGAGACGGGCGGGGTATGATGCAATCGGACGCCGTTTTGGCTATTGACACTGCCACTCGCCAAGTGGTTAGTGGTTGGTGCTATATGGGCCCACCATGATCTATGTGTTTTATCCACACCGTCCATCCATTTTTTCACATGATTTTAATAATTCATCTCATAAATGAGGCAGATCAAAATCTGAGTAGGACCACACATGGGAAAACAATAGGGATTGAGTCTATCATTGAAAACCTCATGGCCCACAGTAATGTTTATTTGAAATCCAACCTTAGATTAGGTCATACAGACCTGGATGAAGTTAAAATACAAATATCGGCTTGATTCAAAAATTTTGTAGCCCCAGGAAATTTTTAATGATGAGAGTTCAATCAACACTGTGTGGCCCACTTAAGATTTTGATCAACCTCAGTTTTGGGCTTATACTGTAAATTTATTTGAAAAAAATAGATGGACGGCATGGATGAGACACATACATCATGTTGAGGTCCACAGAGCACCGACATGAGAAGTAGTCAATTCTGACGCAATCTTCGTCCAGATAATTAAGGAGCGGATTGCTCACTGACATCGGTAGTGGATTGCGTAGTGAATAAACTCTGTGGGGTCCACTAAGATTTATATACTTTATCCACTCCTTCCATCCATTTTACTAGATAATTTTAGGTACTGAGTCAAAAAATGAAGCATATCCAAAGATTAAATGGACCACACCACAGGAAACGGTGTAAATTGAACATCTACCGTCGAAAAATTCTTGAGGGCCACAGAAGTTTTGGATTAAGATTATATTTGTGTTTTCCCTTCATCCATGTTTTTTGGATCTTATGAATAGGTTGGATGATAAATAAACATCACTGTGGAGCCTAGCAAGGTTTCAACAGTGGAAATCATTATTACCACTATTTCCTGTTATATGATCCACTTGAAACTTTGGATATGCTTAAATTTTGGTCTCAACCCCTTATATGATGAGCTGAAAAAAAGGATGGACTGTGCGGATAAACCACAAACATTCACGGTGGGCCCAATCGAATTTATTCAGTATGATGAGTGTATTGAGTAACTAGGTAGGCAATCCGATTTCACTACATGGCATGTAGCAAGTGGTTGCTCGGATGATATCGGGGGTCTACTGTGATGTTTGTTAGAAATCCAACCTATTCATATGTTTTGTGAGATCATTTTAGGACATACGACAAAAAATAGGGCGGATTCAAAACTCAAGTGGGCCATACAAAATGGAAAATTGGGAAATGACTTTCCTACCATTTAAAACCTTCCTGGGCTCCATGTTGATGTTTATATGTCATCCAAACCATTTATAAGGTTATTCATAATGGGATGAAGTAAAATCACAAAAAGTTATACCTAATAAGAAGCTTTTGTGGCCAAATGAATGTGTCAACAATAGTCACAGAATCTCAATCGTTTCCTCTTGAGTTTTGGATCCACTCTAGTTTTAATCTAATGTACTAAAACGATATCACAAATCGGATGTACGAGGTGGATATGATACACTACTATGTAATCACCTTTCACATCACCACAATCAATTTCATTTTTAGAGTGGAGGGAAGGAGGGAAAGCCAGTGAGATACCCGTCAATCCCGCAATGGAAATAGGGGAGAACGCAAGTCTTAGGCACGCCCGCTGTTTTAATCTCAACCATTTGGTGGATCCAAAGTATGAAAACTCTCTCTCTCTCCTCTCTCTCTCTCTCTCTCTCTCTCACTATATATATATATAGATATATATATTATATATAGATATATATATATATATATATATATATAATATATATATATATATATGGGAAAAAAGGCTATATAATGTTGAGCTTATGGGAACTCCCATGAGGTCCAACTGTGTGGGCCCCACCATGATGTATGTCAAACATCAACACTGTGTATTTGATGGGTCCCCTTTAAATTATGGGATGTCCCAAAAATCAGCCATATATAGAACTCAAGTGAGCCATACCATCTAAAATCATGTGAAGACATGCCTAAAATATATAAAAGCATTTGGTGGGGCCCACTTGAAATTCGGATGCATCTGAAACTTGGTCTGACCCCTCATCCAAGTGGGACACACATAATGGATGGGCTGGATTTGTGAACCACATCCCAGTGGGCCTAAAAAATGATTATGAATGTTTTAATGGAGGGTAACCCCTCTCAACTTATGTATGTTGTGTGGCCCACACAAGTCACGGATTGACTTGATTTTTAAGCCCCAGGCCCACCATGGAATGGTGCATCTGACTAATGGGGTAGAGGTTCGACACTCATCACGGTGGGGCCACACAGCTCGACCTCATGGGGAGTGTTCCATGAGCTAGACCGAACCTTTCATATATATATAGATATATATAATATATATATATATATATATATTATATATATATATTCATGCTCACCTACGCACCTACGCACATGCCCACCTTTGCACATGTGTAATAGGAGTCTAATCCGAACAGTCATGTGATGCAAAATCACATGAAACCCCAAGGGACAAATTTTCATCCTGATCTAAAATTCTAGTGAGCCATGGCAAAGAAAATTGCAAATTAAGGGAGGGAAATTGTTTTCATTTTCATAGCCCACCAAAGTTTTGGATCAAAGTAAAAATTGGGCCCAAAGGATTTCATGAGGTGTTGCTTCACGGGACCATCACATCACGTGTATATATATATATATATATATATATATATATATATATATATATATATATATTATATATATATATGAGAAATGCTTACACACAACTAGTTGGACCGTCCAAGTAGTTGAGTAATTAATGCTAATAAAGTTGTTTCTAAGGGGAAAGGGGCGCGGATTGGATATTGACAAGTCGCTACTGAAGTGACGTCACCAAGCTCTGTGGACCCCACCATGATGCATGTGTTGTATCCATATCGCCCAACCATTTTTAAAGATCGTTTTATGGCATTACAAAGAGAATGAGACAGATATAAGGTTCAAGCGGACCCCACCATAGAAAATAGTGGGGACTGACATCCACCATTCAAAACTTCTTAGGTGCCACAGTAGTTTCCAATCAAGCTCTATCTCTATGTTAACTTATGAATTGGTTGGATCTCAAAAATACATCATGGTGGGCCCTATAAATGTTTCAACAGTGGGTGTGACTGTTCCCACGGTTTTCTATGGTGGGTCCACTTGAAATTTAGATCTATTTGGTTCTCTTTGTAATGCCATAAAACGAACTCTAAAAATAGTTGGACGGTATCGATACAACACATTCATCATGGTGGGGTCCACAGAGCTTGGTGACGTCACTTCAGTAGCGATTTGGCTACTGAGCTTGTCAACGCCCGAGGAAAAGGACTTGATAGCTTGGGTGGGACCCACAATAGAGTTAACATGAAATCCACACCAACCATCAGATGAGTCGCCCAATATTGGCCATAAGAGAAAAAAATCAGCTGCATCCATAAATAAGGTGGACCACACGATAGAAAATAATGCCCTGGAAAAGCTTATCATCCAAATTGTTTCCCTTCATATGGTCCACTTGAATTACGGATCAACATGATTTCTTGGTTCTAGGTCTAATACGGAATTAGACATCTAATGAAAGGAGTGGATCTCATGTAAACATCATGATGGGCCACATCAAAAGATGAAAGGTGTGCATTGGTTTCAAGAAAGACTCAGATGGCAAGGCGGGGAACACACAGCTGAATGTGTTGACGTGGCAAAGCTACATGGTCCACACCATGATGTATGTGTTATATCCACACCATCCATCTATTTTATCATTATAACATTTTTAGGGCATGAGGCTAAAAATGAGGGAGATCCAAAGCTAAAGGAGATCACACAACATAAAACAGTGAGGATTAAACCCCACCATTGAAAACATGTTAGGGTGACGAAAGTTCTGGATCACGTTGATATTTGTTTTTCTTTTTTTCCCAATCCAGGTCTGCGTGACCTTATGAATAAGTTAGATGGAAAATAAACATCATGCTGGGTCCAAGGAGGTTTTAACGACGGGCATTATTGTTCTGGTGCTTTTTATGGTGTGGTCCACTTTAGCTATTGTCTTATGCCCTAAAATGATCTGAGAAATTGGATGGATAGTGTGGATATAATACATACATTATATTGGGGCTCACAGAATTTACGACGCCAATTGTAATACCCCGGCCCCATCCGGTAAGATATTGTCCGCTTTTGAATGGCACAATGTCCGCATCACAGCTTTGTTCTCGCAGGAGGAAGCGGTTAGCGAACCACCCGCAAAACGCGTCTTACCATTGAAGGCCGAAGCCCCACATATAGCCCAGATCTTCGGGCATTCCCTTTCCGATGTGGGACAGGCAACCCACCTCCTTGACAGCTGACAATATATTTTCGAAGGCTCGTCACCAACCCGACTGCGGACCACAGCCTGGCTGGACGGGCAGGCACCCCCCCCCCCCTCGGGAGACAGAGCGCCCTTGCTCTCTGATACCATTTGTAATATCCTGGCCCCATCCGATAAGATATTGTCCGATTTGGAATGACACATTCACACGTGAGCAAGACAGAGGTTACTCAAATTACATGCGAGGGTTACTCATCTCATTCATTGTGTCATTCCAAAGAGGACAATATCTTACCGAA
>JAJHSJ010000009.1:31131494-31186090 GCA_021015155.1 Magnolia officinalis
TAGGGAAAACAATGGTTTTACCATTAAAAACTACTTTGATGTTTCTATACACCAAAATACCATGAATATTGGGCTTGATGGGTCTGTCTTGATCCATGGGATCCAACGGTTGGGACAGATTTCTCTGACGTGGGCCCTGCATGTGAAAAACCTCAAGAAAAAAAAAAAAGGCATGTTGCTGTCAGCAGTGTGCGCAGTCGCTGCTGCGCTGGACATGAAGAACGAGCAGGGACCACGGTCCCAGCCGTGGGCCCCACTGTGATGTGTCTGAAAATCCAAGCCGTGCATTTGGTGGGCCTCCCTCTGACCACCGTCCACTCCAAAAATCAACCATATACAGCACTAAGGTGGCCCACACGGAAGCAAAAAGTGGTGAATGAGCATCTGCCATTGAAACCAGTTTTGGGTAGCAGAAGTTTTGGATTATTATGAAATTTGTTTTCCTCTCCATTCAGGGTTCGTGGGACCCATCCACGCCGTCCCTCCATTCTGATGGGCCACCCTTCATGTATGTGTTGTGTCCACCGTCCTTGGACAGTGGGACCCCCCCCCCCCGCTTGATTGGACGTTGCATGTTTATTAACATGATATTAATATATTATATTAAATTAATATATGATATAATATATTAATATTAATTAAAATATTATATAATAACAATATTAGCTGAGAAGGGTGGGCCCTACGTGGGACCCATCTCTGCTCTTTTTTAATGCAGCAATGACTGCATGTACGGCAGCTATATAACTGCCTATTGACATCTGCAACTTATGCGTCCCACCAGGTATGTGTTATATCGAACCGCCCATCCATTCATCTGGCGAGCTACCTTAGGTGGGCCACGTTGATAGACCCCACCCTTGATGTATTTTCCATCCATGTCGTCTATCCATGGGACCCACCATCAATGATGCACATGTTGTATTCAAACCATCTAACCACTTGAGATATCATTTTACGGCATGAGCAAAAAGAATGGGTCAGATCTATAGCTCAAGCAAACCCCCACCATCAAAATTTAATGTGGATAGTGACATCCACCGTTCAAACTTCTAAGGGCCATAGCAGTTTCCACCCAAGCCTATATTTTTTGGTTTTCACTTCATCTATCACTATGTTAACTTATGAGTAGGTTGGATTTCAAATACATCACGGCAGGCCACACCGTGATGTGACCAGCCCTTTGATCAGGTGGACCGTACTGCAAGGAAATAGTGGGATTTGAACGTCTACCATTGAAATCCCCTTGGTATCATAGAAATTCTGGATCAACATTAAATTTGTTTTCCCTCTTAATTTAAGTCTGTGTGACCTTATGATCAGATTGGATGAAAAATAAATGTTATCACGGGCCTTGGGAATTTTAATGGTGGAAATCATCATCACCGCCTATATTTGGGTATAGCCCATTTGATATGCATATGGCCCATGTGATTAAGCCCACCTTGATGTATTTGTGGCCCATTGTTGAGGCCCACCTTGATATACATGAAGCCCATTTGTTTCGGCCCACTTGATTTGGCCCGTTGATACGACCCATTTGATGAGGTCCGATGTAGTGTATTTGGGGCCCATGGGTTGAGGCCCATTGTGATGTATTAGGGCCCATGGGTTAGGGCCCATTGTGATATATTTTCAGCCCATGTGATGAGGCCCATCTTGATATATTTGTGGCCATCTGTTGACGCCCACCTCGATATATACCTAAGGCCCATTTGAGGAGGCC
The DNA here is from genome assembly GCA_021015155.1 of Magnolia officinalis. Lineage (NCBI taxonomy): Eukaryota > Viridiplantae > Streptophyta > Magnoliopsida > Magnoliales > Magnoliaceae > Magnolia > Magnolia officinalis. The sequence goes on from JAJHSJ010000009.1 coordinate 31,133,221, forward strand.
CACCTTTGATGTGTAGGGCCCACCCATTGTGTATTAAGGCCCATGGGTTGTGGCCCATTGTGATGTATTTCCGGCCTAGATGATAAGGCCCGATGTTATGTATGAGAGGCCCATGGGATATGAACTATTGTAATGTACACGCGGCCCATATATGGGGACCATTATGATGATACATATGGCCTTGTGTGAGGACTAATGTGGTGCATGTGAGGCTTATGTGATGAGGCCCACTTTAATATACTTGAGGCCCATTAGTGAGGCCCATTGATGTAACGCACTTGATGTGCATGAGGCCCATTGGTGTGGCCCATCCATGAGGCCCATTGGCGCGTCCGATTTGATATACATGAAGTCCATTGGTGGCGACCCATGAATACAGCTCATGTGATGTGGCCCACTTGGCATATGAGGCCCATTGTGATGTATTTAGGCCCATGGGCGAGGCCCATTATGATGTATTCGAGACCCATGGGGCGTGGCCCAATGTGATACTTATGTGGCCCATGAGTGAGGCTCATAACAATGTATGTTATGCCATTATGTAGTGTAACGCCCTGAAAATCGGGGGTCGAGCATAAACTCAACTCCCGAGTTCCAACGCATCACTTATGCAACAAAATGAATGATGATTGAATGTTGTCTGCATTAGTGTATTGAACATGAGTAAGATTAAGCCAAAACAGCATATCATACTTCAGAGACAGTTAAATTGCAAGCGGAAGACTATGATAATAAATAACATATATAAACTATGGTGAGTCTCCAGAGTGTGATAATGTTACCAGGTTAATGAATTATAAGTACAATTTCAAATTATACCAAAGGTGTAGTGTCATCTACTCAACATCCTTGTAATCCCGTCGATCAAGACACGGCTCACGTGAAGCCGTCAGCATACAGCATATACGAACAAGCATCATTGTCATCATAAAGGTCTGGCTCCGCCTCAGGAGTAGCGTCGCCATCTACAATCAGACAAAGTCTGGTGGGTGTTCGGAACACCGTCCCGTAACGTGGGAGTGAGTAGCTAACTCAATGGAACAATAAAGCATAGGTTAACATGTTATCAATTCGGTCAAGCAGTAATGATAAAGTAGTACAATCAAACAATTCTAAATACTCTTATTAATGCAAGTATGGAATGCAGTCATGATGTATGCCCTCACCACACACACCCTCGTGCGACACCATCTTACGTTCGCGGCATGCATTCATCCCTCGGTGCTCCACATCTTCCAGGCACATGCAATGCGATGATGAGCATGATTACCGAGTTATTATTAGTCCATTTCAAACAGCAGGATTGGGAAACTAAGGTACCTCCCTTGTATCATTCCCAAACATGATCCATTCTAGGGTCGTCAGTCCTAGTTAATATCATACGATGGTGTGTTTCTAGGTCGCTGCAAAGGCTGCCAGGGCTGTTATGCACAATGGTTACACCACTCCCCCATCACCTTTTTAACGGTTCATCACTAAGCTGATACAGGCCTAGTCCATACTCTATACACTACGGTAAAACTGATCACCTCACCGCAATTTCAGAGTATGCACGAGGTCACTACAAAGGGCTCGTCACCAATCAGTGTAGGCCGACAGCTCGAATATAGTGTCCCATACCACCATAATCAGCTCACGAGTCTGGTTGCTCACTGGTCACTACGGGGAGGCACGTGGCCCCAGCGTAGGCTGACAGCTTGACCACGGTGTCCCATACCACCATGTCCGGCTCATGAGTCTTAGTGGATCGAGGTACCATGGTTAACGGGGATTTCATTGGTAAGTTTGGTACCCTAGGTTCAAGCAGTAGCGTCCAAACATGGTGAACAACATAAGATAGATCGGGTTGCTTGACGAGCTCGGCTAGCTTGAGCTCACAACAAGTTGAACGATATGAAGCGCATAAGCACTTCGTGTGGCCAACCACTATCGCCAACCAAAGTACGACTCGGGTTCGTCGAACACATCTCACGTGGCAAATGAAACTCAGCCACGAATTCGATCCCGTTACCGACTGCCTGGACTATACAATAGCCCCGATCACATTCAATTTCAGATATTTAAAGCAGTAATGGATCAAAAATTCAAATCATACAATCAAAGACTGATATTATCCGTTTAGGGTTGCCAGGGTTGTCGCACGCACTCGTTGCTCCACTCCCCCATCACCCATGACGGATCATACAACGTAAACATGAATTTAAACATATGCATTACATAGATAAAATCATACAATCAATTGAGCATGTTATGAAGTACAACATAAGCATGAGTTTGTACATATTCAATTCCTAATCACACAGATATCTAAAGAAATCATATACATAGTTAAAGAAGTTGAGAATCATATCTCAACACCCTTAAACATTACAATTTACTAACCACTACTCATTCAGATATTTCAACAAACACTTTAAAATACATACATCAACATACATGACATATGTTGATCACATAGGCATTAGGCCAAATCCTTTCACTAGGGAGTTGCCCCCAATCATAACACGCGTACACCCACGACGGATAGTCATGGAAAGTAGGAATCCAAGTTCCCATATTCATTTGAACATTTTCACAAACACTTGGGCTACACATTTCAACATATATAGCGTATAGTGGTCGTGGCGTGATTCAGGGCAAATCCTTTCGTCAAAGGGGTATCGCCAATACAACAATCATATATCTATGACAATTAGTCATGGCGAGCACGAATGAGAATTCTATACTCATTCAGTCATTTTCACAAACACTTAGAATACACTATTTCAACATACATAGTGTATATTAGCAAAACATGTATTAGGACGAGCCCTTTCGCCAAACAAGTATTTTATCCATATATAATATATTCATACAACAAATAATCATGGCAAACACATTTCCAAAATTTATACGTATACGGTACTTTCTACAAATACCTAGAGTATGTAAAATTCCATATTCTACATCTTTAATCGAAACGGAAAACTGACAGCACTTTGTACATGTGCAATTGTATGCAGATCATGAATCTATCATTATCTGACATTGAAAGCGTTGAAAACCATAACCTATACACCTAAAGTCTGCACCTTTTGTCGTAGAATCGTAACGGAGTCGATAGATTGCTAAGCTTCTGTATACGGCAGTTTGGCCACCTATAGATTGAAATAGGTTAGCTATTTCATAACCTAAAACCTATACAACCCCAAAACAGATTAGGGTTAGGGTTTCTTACCTAGAAACGAAGTCGGAATCGCCAGGAAAGTGATGAGAATGGGGTGGTGCAGCTTGTGTAGTGGTAGGGAATAGTAGTTGGGAGATTCTCCCACTTCTCTCACTCTTTCTCTCTCTTTTCTCTCTTCTCTCTCTAGGGTTTCTCTCAAATCGTATGGCTGTGAGAGAGAGGTTTCTAAGGTCCTTATGTAGCCTAAAAACACTCCAAAATAGACTCCAGGTCAAGGTATACTTAGGTTATAACAAAAGCGGACCTGTTTCAGCTCAACGGAGGACTTCTGGCGGGTCTCCTTGAGGCAAAGGTCGGACTTAAGCTCACAGACTATGGATCTAGGTTCCATTAAGTTTTCGTTCTAGTAGAGTTCTCAGATCACGCGTGGCGGACCAATTTCAGTTCAAAGGTCAGCGGATCTCGATCGGAGATTCCGAGTACATGGAATGTTTGGGAAAATATCCCTGATCCGAGGGTGTAATTTGGTCTGATTCTGGCGCTCTGGTTGCTTAAAACTGATCCGCAAGTGAGAGGTACCAGATTTATTTATTTTGGATTTAATTTAGAATTATTCTCACATTTCTCACACTCCCCGCTCCGAACTCAAGCGAATAGCGCTGGGACACTATCTGGATTTGATTTCCGAGATGGTTGTCGCCCAGCAAGGCGGTCCTAATTCCTTAACTTCGTGTTAATCGGACTTCCGACGTGCGGTCCAGATCTGATATGGAGTTTCGAGATGCTCCCGAGAGCAGCCGGGTAATAAGATTGATCCTAGATTTTAGGGTAACCTAGCGTCAATGATTTTACAAGTTTTGGGCCTTGCAAATCATATTTAAAGTGATTGGTGCTAATTTCACAGGCACTCTAGTTTAACACTGGCTAATTCTCGCCTAATTTCTAAAGGATTTAGTCCTGTATGATTTCTGTCTGAGGTGGTACTTAGTCCTTTGTAGCAATGTATATAAAGTGATCCAAGTTATAATACTTAGCTAGTTTAAGATAGTGTCTAGGGTGAAAGTACTTAGAAAAATTTAAAGAACAAGGTGGTGAAGGGTGGGATTTGTGAAGGAAATGGGTTAAGGAGCGATTTTAGACTGTGGGATTCAGTTCTGACAAGTTAATAAGGTGTTAGGATCGACCCATTGCCTAAGGACATCTAATTTCAGGTTGGCAAAAATTCGGGATGTTACATGTAGGGCTATGAATCCACTATACGTATGGCTCTATGTGGACCACTCCTTGGGGAGTGATGTCGGTTAAATGTCCACATTAATGGGTAATGGTGGTTGAATGTTCACATTGTGACCTTTCCTTAGGCCGATTGTTCAGCCGATTCCGATTGACGTGACTGATTTGCCGATTCTGATTATCGATCGACTTCGATTGACGTGACCGATTTGCCGATTCTAATTATCGATCGATTCCTATCGCGATTTGCCGATTCTAATTATCGATCGATTCTAATCGACATGATCGATTGCCAATTTCGATTGATGTGACCGATTTGCCGATTCTGATTATCGATCGACTCCGATTGACGTGACCGATTTACCGATTTTGATTATCGATTGATTCTGAATGTCATGACCGATTACCGATTCCGATTGACGTGACCGATTTTTCGATTTTGATTATCGATCTATCTCGATTGTTGTCACCAATTTTCCCGATTCTGATTATCGATCGATTCCGAACGACATGACCGATTGCTGACTCCGATTGACATGACCAATTTGCCGATTTCAATTATCGATCAATTTCGATTACCGAGGCCAAGTGTCGAGGCCGACTCCGATTGTCAAGGCCAAGTATCGAGGCCGACTCTGATTGTCGTGACCTATAGGCCGAGTATCAAGGCCGATTCTGAGTGTCAATTCAATTGTCGAGACCTATATGGTGTATATGCGACTCATAGTTTAGGCCCATTGTGATGTATGTTAGGCCCATGTGAAAGGCCCATCGTGATGTGTATTAAGCTCTTGAGTGAGGCCCATAGTGTTGTATATTTGGCCCTTGTGTGAGGTCAAGGGTCCGCTATATATTAGGATCTATGAGGGTCATTCCTCGGGAGCAATGTTGGTTAAATGTCCACATTGTCAAGGTCGATTGTCGATGCCGGTTATTGATACCGATTATGAGTATGTGATAGCATAACATCATGATACATGCCCGCACGCATCATCTACATGTTTCTTATGAGATGTGGTTAATCATTGTAAATGTCATTAAGCATGTTGTTATGAGACTCCTTGATAGGTGCAGGTTATCTCACATGAGGGCACGGTATGTGCAGGATTGATGCATGACTGGATTGTATGACTCATGCATCTTGCATTATGATTACTATACGCCCTAGCGACGTCAGGGTCGTAGCCTCCACAGGCATATCGTGGATGGCCAGACGGGACACTGAGAATTTGTTCTAGCATCGGGCTGCCATAGATGGCCCTATGTGAAAATTTCTAAAACCCACTTGGTACCAGAGGACGTCCTGTAACATCCCGAAAAATTGGGGGTCGAGCATAACTCAACACCCGAGTTTCCAGAACATCACTTATACAACATAGATAATGATGATTAAATGTTGTTTGCATTAGTGTATTGAACATGAGTGAGATTAAGCCAAAATAACATATCATACTCCAGAGACAGTTAAATTGCAAGCGGAAGACTGTGATAGATATATAAAATATATAAAAAGTGTGGTGAGTCTCCAGAGTGTGATAACATTACCAGGTTAATAAATTCCAAGTACATTACTAAAATATACCAAATGTGTAAGTGTAATCCCTTCTATCCCAAGTACCATAGCCCCGTCAATACAATAACAGGTCTTCATAAATCTGTCAGAGAGCTACAAGTAGGAGAACTCCTCCTCCACATCATAGTAATCCGGCTTTGCTTCATAAGCATCGCCATCACCTGAAACTCAACAAAACTGGTTGGTGTGTATAACACCGTCCCGTAACGTGGGAGTGAGTGATCAACTCAGTGGAACAATAAAGCATGGGTTAACATGTTATCAACTCAGTCAAGCAGTAATGATAAAGCAGTAAAATCAAACAATCCTAACTACTCTTATTAAATGCAAGTATGAAATGACATGATGAATGCCCTTGCCAAACCACCCTCATGCGACACCATCTTACGTTCGTGAATGCGTCCATCCCTCAGAGCTCCACATCTACTAGGCACATGTAGTGCGATGATGAGCATGATTACTGAGTAATTATTAGTCCATTTCAAACAGCAGTATTGGGAAACTAAGATACCTCCCTTGTATCATTCCCAAACATGATTCATTTTAGGGTCGTCACTCCAAGTTAGTCTCATACGATATTATGGATTGAGAGGCATAGCGAAGGCATCACAAAGGGCTCGTCACCCGTCAGCACGGATACAGATCTCACCGTATGCGGATCAATTGCTGGTCGTCAGCTCAAATACAGGCCTCACCATACTCGGCTCAATCGTTGGTCGTCAGCTCGAATACAGATCTCACCGTACTCGGATAAACTCATGCTCTAGTTGTTGTGAAGGGCTCGTCGCCAATCACCGACCTTAGAGTATACTCAAAGACACTACGGAGGACTCGTCGCCCGTCAGCATGAATACAGGTCTCACCGTATTCGGCTCTCGCCGTAGGTGTCGACAGCTCGAATATAGTGTCCCATACCACCATAATCGGCTCACGAGTCTGGTTGCTCACTGGTCACTACGGGGAGGCACGTGGCCCTAGCGTAGGCCGACAGCTTGACCACGATGTCCCATACCACTATGCCCGGCTCATGAGTCTTAGCGGATCGAGGTACCATGGTTACAAGGGATTTCACTGGTAAGTTTGGTACCCTAGGTTCAAGCAGTAACGTCCAAACATGGTGAACATACATTAGACAAATCGGGTTACTTGACGAGCTCGGCTAGCTTGAGCGCACAACAAGTTGAACGATATGAAGCGCATAAGCACTTCGCGTAGCCAACCACTATCGCCAACGGAAGTACGACTCGGGTTCGTCGAACACATCTCACGTGGCAAATGAATCTCAGTCACCCATTCATTTTCGTTTCCAATTGCCTGGACTATAATCCTAACCCCAAACACAATCAATTTCAGATAGTTAAAACAGTAATGGATCAAGATTCAAATCATACAATGAAGGCATGATATTATCCGTTTAGGGCTGCCAGGGCTATTGCATGTACTTGTTGCTCCACTCCCCCATCACTCATGACGGATCATACAACGTAAACATGAATTTAAACATATGCATCACATAGATAAAATCATACAATCATTTGAGCAAGTTATGAAGCACAACACAAGCATGAGTATATACATATTAAATTCCTAATCACACAGCTATCCAAGGAAATCATACACATAGTTAAAGGAGTTGAGAATCATATCTCAACACCCTTAAACATTACAATTTACTAACTACTACTCATTCAGACATTTCAACAAACACTTTAAAATACATACATCAACATACATGACATATGTTGATCACATAGGCATTAGGCCAAATCCTTTCACTAGGGAGTTGCCCCAATCATAACACGCATACACCCATGAAGGATAGTCATGGCAAGCAGGATTCCAAGTTCCATATTCATTCAGTCATTTCCATAAACACTTGGGCCACACATTTTAATATAAGTAGTGTATATAGGCCGTGGCGTGATTTTGGGCAAATCCTTTCGTCAAAGGGGTATCACCAATACAACAATCATAAATCCATGACAATTAGTCATGGCGAGCACGAATGAGAATTCTATACTCATTCGGTCATTTTCACAAACACTTAGATTACACTATTTTAACATACATAGTGTATATTAGCAAAAACATGTATTAGGGCGAGTCCTTTCGCCAAACAAGTATTTTATCCATATATAATATATTAATACAGCAAATAATCATGGCAAACACATTTCCAAAATTTATACGTATACGGTACTTTCTACAAATACTTAGAGTATGTAAAATTCCATATTCTTCATCTTTAATCGAAACATAAAACAGACAACACTTTGTACACGTGCAATTGCATGCAGATCATGAATCTATCATTATCTGACATTGAAAGCATTGAAAACCATAACCTATACACCTAAAGTCCGCAACTTTTGTCATAGAATCGTAACGAAGTCGATAAGTTTGCTAAGCTTTCGTATATGACAGTTTGCCAATCTATAGAATGAAATAAGTTAGCTATTTCATAACCTACAACTCTTAAAACCCCAAATCAGATTAGGGTTAGGGTTTCTTACCTAGAAACGGAGCTGGAATCGCCGGGAAAGCGATTAGAACGGAGTGGTGGAACTCATGGAGCAGCAGGGAAGAGTGGCAGGGAGGTTCTCCCACATCTCCCACACTTTCCTCTCTTTTCTCTATCTCAAATCTCAAATTCGTATGGCTGCAATGGGAGAGGGTTTAAGGTCCTTATATAGCCTAAAATCTCACCAAAACAGACTTAGGAACAAGGTATACTTGGGTTTTGTGCAAAGGGCATCTGTTTCAGCTCAACGGAGGACTTCTGGCGGGCCTCCTTGAGCCAAAGGTCGGACTTAAGCTCACAAACACCGGATCTACGTTCTATTAAGTTTTCGTTTCGGTCGGGATTCCAGATCATGCGTGGCGGACCAGTTTCAGTTCAACGGTCAGCGGATCTCGATCGGAGATTCCGAGTACATGTAAATGTGTATGAAATTTCTCCTGATCCGAGGGTGTAATTTGGTCTGATTCTGACGGTCTGGTTGCTTAAAACTGATCCGCAAGCGAGAGGTGCCAGATTACTATTCAAGATATTTTATTTTGAATTAATTTCACATTTCTCACACTCTTTACTCCGAGCTCAAGCAAATAGTGCTGGGACACTATTTGGATTTAATTTCCTAGATGGTTGTCAAGCCCAGCAAGGCGGTCCTAGTTCCTTAACTTCGTATTAATCGGACTTCCGACGTGCGGTCCAGATCCAATACGGAGTTTCGAGATGCTCCCGAGAGCAGCCGGGTAATGAGATTGATCCTAGATTTTAGGGTAACCTAACATCAATGATTCTACAAGTTTTGGGTCTTGCAGATCATATTTAAAGTGATTGGTGCTAATTTCACAGGCACTCTAGTTTAACACTAGTTAAATCTCGCCTAATTTCTAAAGGATTTAGTCCTGAGTGATATCGGTCTGAGGTGGTACTTAGACCTTTGTAGTTTGTATATAAAGTGATCCAAGTTATACTACTTAGCTAGTTTAAGATAGTGTCTAGGGTGAAAGTGCTTTGAAAATTTAAAAGAACAAGTGGTGAAGGGTGGGATTTGTGAAGGAAATGGGTTAAGGAGCAATTTTAGACTGTGGGATACAGTTCTGACAAGTTAATAAGGTGTTAGGATCGACCCATTGCCTAAGGACGTCTAATCTCAGCTTAGGAAAAATCCGAGCTGTTACAATCTACCCCCCTTAAAACAAAATTTCGTCCCCGAAATTGCCTAAGGGTAATAAGAAAAGATTTAATTATTTCTTGCTTATGTTTTATTGCGTAGGGTATATACTAGCCTGGTTCATTTTAGTCTACTCCCCTTAAAACTTATTTCTTTATCCATTTCTCATACCCTGATGGTTTGCTACAATTTATTTTTGTACCTATTTGGAGTCTTGACGACAATTCCCAACAATTTAGAGCAAGATAGTTGTTTTCAATGTTTGACTAACACGGAGAGACGTTTTTGGTGGGCTCAATCCCGATACATCGATCATCTACCTGACCAGGGTAGAAGGCTCATCGTATCCCTTCCGAATCCTGGTGGATCCTGATCTTCTGCTCGGTCAAGCAATGAGTCCATTGGTAGTCGCCCAGGATTGAGAAATGGGGTCAAGCCGCGAATGCTTCGCAGTTGTATATTTCAGTAACTCCGTAGTCCGATCACTGTAAAAACTTAAGGAATGCCCATCATTGAAAGGCTCAAATTATTTGTTTCTATTTCTTGGGTTGCCCTTTAGGTCTTAGTCTAGGAGAGTCCTTATCTTAATTCATGTCTATGGTAGTAGTCAAACTTGTACTCATTATTAGGCCCTTTCTTTAATACAAATTAGTTTAATACTTAAACCCTAATTGCTTTACATTCTAAGGAAAATTCAGATCTTATTAGTGACCTATCTTTATGTATAGTCTGGATCAATTCCATTCGATCCAGGGCCAGTGGGGCAAGGGTCCACCACGTTTTCGCTGCATCACCCAGATCAAAGAGGTGTATTAGGTGACCTAACTAGATTGGGCTCATAGTGTTCTACCCCCCTTAAAAATTATTTCTGCCTCCAGGGTTCAAAATCTATGTCTTGTTCCGTATGTCGGAATAAGGCATAATTTAGGACCTATCTTTAGCACGAAATGGGATACGATTTCCCAATATGTCGGTCTTGGTACCTAGGATTATAGAAAGGGGCTATCACTGATGGGTGTTGTGGTTGATTGCAAGGATGGATGTGAGTTTGTGGCAAGATGCCTAATTCTACTAAAGGACTTTTATTACGATATCAACTTACCCTCTCTAGTCATGTCTAGTATATTACTGTAAGATAATTTGTACATTATTAGTACAAAAGGTTTTTGGACAGAATAGGTTAACGGGCAGACTATTTTTCTAAGTTCATATGTACAATATGTATGCTATAATGATATGAGATTCGAGACTTAATTCCTAACTGTCTGTTGCCCATTTGGGCAATTCCTTAGGCCTAAAAGACAAAGTCTCTATCGGGTATATACTCCTAACACTTCTCAAGAACAAAGTTATAAACTTTTAGTTGCAAATGGTCGGGCCAACACGGAAAGAAAGTTGTGTAATGGGTCTGAGTCAGTTAAGCCGAATAACTAAGTCTATTATTCAATTGGCTTAGCATAATTAATTAGTCTTTTACTTTCCTTAGCCTAACCAGTAGTCTAGTCTTAATTTAGGAGTAGCGAAAATCCATAGGTGAGTCCAAAATCTACGCTTATACGCTAGATGATTTCACTTCATTTCTAATACAAGGAAGGGTTTTATCACCTAGGGTCAAAGTTGTCTAATTGGAATTGAGTTGCCTAAAGTTGAATTTAACTACGCCCGAGCATGTCACACATGCTCACACCAGCTAAGAGGGTCTTAGGGTTCACATTATTAATTTGTTGGATTTCCTATACGGTTAGGTCTGTCGAAATCTAGGAGCACCGCTCTAGGTCCAAAACTCCAAGGGTCTATTTGGTCAGTGGTCTCATGTCGTACCAAATGGGGCTGCATTACTAATCCTACTTCGGGATTGGGAATGGCATGTTTGGTAGGAAGGTGGGTGGGATAAAAATTAGTTTTATAGGCTTTTGAAAATAAGCCTGGTGTTGGAAAAGTGTGAGATGGGATTTCCAAATCCCAGGAAGCGAAATTTCTAAGTGTTATTTGAAAAGAAATCTCGGAATTTACTTTTAATTGTGTACATTCTAAACATGGTGTCGGAAAACATGGGATACACCCAATCTAGGAACCATACCTACACATACATTTATTATTACTAAAACAATTCTATTCACCTAACTCACCTAATGCAGTTTGGCCGAACGGGCCCTAAAGGGAGAAAAGGGGCTGGAGTTTTTGGTTCTCCACGAACTTGAGCCTCAACAGGGTTTGTAGGGGCCCAACAGTCAGGGAATGAAGATGGAAAAAGGGAGAAATGGATGGGTTGAGAGGTATGTACGTTTTTGGGATGAAATGGAGGGTGTAGGGGCTGAAACGAGAGAGAAATGGAGAGGGAGGGAGGTAAGTTTTGTTGTGGATGGTGCATACGGAAAGGTTGTGGCCGAAAATGGGAGATGAGACGATTGGAAGGGAGTTTGGAGAGGAAAACAACAAGTTGGAGGGCTTGAAAGAGTGAAATAAGAGAAAGGGGGCAAAGCGATGTGAAATAGGCCCCCCCCCCAGCAATTCTGCACGCACCACACGTGCCAGGGGGTCAGGTCGACCATGACCAGACCCAGCCCGACCCGTAGGGCCAATCCTGACCGCGGTCGACCGCAGTCCGCTTTGCCCGTCGTGCTGCCGCCGCGGTTGGGTGATGTTCTCCATCCTCCCAAGGTGCCAAATGCACCCTGGGTCCACTTGGTTCCTCCCCGGATTGACGCGTGTGGCCCCCGACTCCGTTTCGAGTCGTTTCGGGTCAAATCGGATGTATCTTGCAATCTGGAATGACTTATATGACGTAAAATATATGAATTTGGGGTAGAACGAGCTAATGAAGCTAACCAACCTTGCTATGCCGGGTTACGCAGCCCGAAATTGTGAAAAAACCCTCCGATTGACGGTCATTTCCCTATTTCAATTTCGTTTTACTAAAAATAGTAGTTTTAGTTTGATTATTCTTCATCCAATGGGCTTTAAGAGTTGCCCCCAACGTAAAAAGGGCTTGGAATGATTAGGTGAATGGTTTGGTGAGGCCAAATAGGACACTTACTATTTTTGGCTGAGAACCTTGCACACTTGTAGACATCACGACCTTATAGTAAGTCGCGAATTCTAGGGGTTTTAGTCGTAGCTTGTTTCTGATTTCTTTCCCATTACTTGGTATCCCTATTTAAAGGGTTGTGAACTCATTTTTTTTTTCTTCTGTCATTCATTAATTAATTTTGAATTTATTTCTACTTTCTGCTTTCTTTTCTCGTAGACTCGAGAAGTCTCTGTGAGGAGTCCAGAGAAGCTCCGAGGATTCGGAGTAGTTATCATCATCACGCTTATCCCGTATTCTACCAATTTTCAACAGTTGGGGTGAGGTGGATTGTGATCTAGACTCATTATTAGACGGCCTAGGAATGTTTTAAGGTCGACCCATGCGACCATGGTTGAATACAGACTCGAGTTCGGACTTCGTTTTCAGTGAACTTCGCCAATTGGGGAAATCGAGATACCTATGACTATTTCTACGTTTCGTCGCTCCCTCCTAAGTCAGAGTGCGTCAGAGTGCGTCGTGTTACCATAACCTAGGCCCGGTTTAATCCAAATCATGCTTTGATACCAACTGTAACATCCCGAAAAATCGGGGGTCGAGCATAACTCAACACCCGAGTTTCCAGAACATCACTTATGCAGCATAGATAATGATGATTAAATGTTGTCTGCATTAGTGTATTGAACATGAGTGAGATTAAGCCAAAACAGCATATCATACTCCAGAGACAGTTAAATTGCAAGCGGAAGACTGTTATAGATATATAAAATATATAAAAACTGTGGTGAGTCTCCAGAGTGTGATAACATTACCAGGTTAATAAATTCCACGTACATTACTAAAATATACCAAATGTGTAAGTGTAATGCCTTCTATCCCAAGTACCATAGCCCCGTCAATACAATAACAGGTCTTCATAAACCTGTCAGAGAGCTACAAGTAGGAGAACTCCTCCACATCATAGTAATCCGGCTCTGCTTCATAAGCATCGCCATCACCTGAAACTCAACAAAACTGGTTGGTGTGTATAACACCGTCCCGTAACGTGGGAGTGAGTGATCAACTCAGTGGAACAATAAGGCATGGGTTAACATGTTATCAACTAAGTCAAGCAGTAATGATAAAGCAGTACATCAAACAATCCTAACTACTATTATTAAATGCAAGTATGAAATGACATGATGAATGCCCTTGCCAAACCACCCTCATGCGACACCATCTTACGTTCGTGAATGCGTCCATCCCTCAGTGCTCCACATCTACTAGGCACATGTAGTGCGATGATGAGCATGATTACCGAGTAATTATTAGTCCATTTCAAATAGCAGTATTGGAAAACTAAGGTAATTCCCTTGTATCATTCCCAAACATGATCCATTCTAGGGTCGTCACTCCTAGTTAGTCTCATACGATATTATGGATTGAGAGGCATAGCGAAGGCATCACAAAGGGCTCGTCACCCGTCAGCACGGATACAGATCTCACCGTATATGGCTCAATTGCTAGCCGTCAGCTCGAATACAGGCCTCACCGTACTCGGCTCAATCGCTGGCCGTCAGCTCGAATACAGATCTCACCGTACTCGGCTCAAATCATGCTCTATTTTGCCGTGAAGGGCTCGTCACCAATCACCGACCTTAGAGTATACGCGAAGACACTACGGAGGACTCGTCGCCCGTCAGCACGAATACAGGTCTCACCGTATTCGGCTCTCGCCGTAGGTGTCGACAGCTCGAATATAGTGTCCCATACCACCATAATCGGCTCACGAGTCTGGTTGCTCACTGGTCACTACGGGGAGGCACGTGGCCCCAGCGTAGGCCGACAGCTTGACCACGGTGTCCCATACCACCATGTCCGGCTCATGAGTCTTACGGATCGAGGTACCATGGTTAAAAGGGATTTCACTAGTAAGTTTGGTACCCTAGGTTCAAGCAGTAGCGTCCAAACATGGTTAACATACATTAGACAGATCGGGTTACTTCACGAGCTCGGCTAGCTCGAGCGCACAACAAGTTGAACGATATGAAGCGCGTAAGCACTTCGTGTGGCCAACCACTATCGCCAACCGAAGTACGACTCGGGTTCGTCGAATACATCTCACGTGGCAAATGCATCTCAGCCACGCATTCATTTTCGTTTCCGATTGCCTGGACTATAATCCTAGCCCCAAACACAATCAATTTCAGATAGTTAAAACAGTAATGGATCAAGATTCAAATCATACAATGAAGGCCTGATATTATCCATTCAGGGCTGCTAGGGCTGTTGCACGTACTTGTTGCTCTACTCCCCCATCACCCATGACGGATCATACAACGTAAACATGAATTTAAACATATGCATCACATAAATAAAATCATACAATCATTTAAGCATGTTATGAAGCACAACACAAGCATGAGTTTATACATATTAAATTCCTAATCACACAGCTATCCAAGGAAATCATACACATAGTTAAAGGAGTTGAGAATCATATCTCAACACCCTTAAACATTACAATTTACTAACTACTACTCATTCAGACATTTCAACAAACACTTTAAAATACATACATCAACATACATGGCATATGTTGATCACATAGGCATTAGGCCAAATCCTTTCACTAGGGAGTTGCCCCAATCATAACACGCATACACCCACGACGGATAGTCATGGCAAGCAGGATTCCAATTTCCATATTCATTCAGTCATTTCCATAAACACTTGGGCCACACATTTTAATATAAGTAGTGTATATAGGACGTGGCGTGATTTTGGGCAAATCCTTTCGTCAAAGGGGTATCGCCAATACAACAATCATAAATCCATGACAATTAGTCATGGCGAGCACAAATGAGAATTCTATACTCATTCAGTCATTTTCACAAACACTTAGAATACACTATTTTAACATACATAGTGTATATTAGCAAAAACATGTATTAGGGCGAGTCCTTTCGCCAAACAAGTATTTTATCCATATATAATATATTAATACAACAAATAATCATGGCAAACATATTTCCAAAATTTATACGTATACGGTACTTTCTGCAAATACCTAGAGTATGTAAAATTCCATATTCTTCATCTTTAATCGAAACAGAAAACAGACAGCACTTTGTACATGTGCAATTGCATGCAGATCATGAATCTATCATTATCTGACATTGAAAGCGTTGAAAACCATAACCTATACACCTAAAGTCCTTACCTTTTGTCGTAGAATCATAACGAAGTCGATAGGTTTGCTAAGCTTTCGTATATGGTAGTTTGGCAACCTATAGAACGAAATAGGTTAGCTATTTCATAACCTACAACTCTTAAAACCCCAAATCAGATTAGGGTTAGGGTTTCTTACCTGGAAATGGAGCTGGAATCGCCGGGAAAGCGATTAGAACGGAGTGGTGGAACTCGTGGAGCGGCAGGGAAAAGTGGCAGGGAGGTTCTCCCACATCTCCCACACTTTCTCTCTCTTTCTCTCTCTCAAATATCAAATTCATATGGCTGCAATGGGAGAGGGTTTAAGGTCCTTATATAGCCTAAAATCTCACCAAAATAGACTTGGGAACAAGGTATGCTTGGGTTTTGTCCAAAGGGCATCTGTTTCAGCTCAACGGAGGACTTCTGGCGGGCCTCCTGGAGGCAAAGGTCGGACTTAAGCTCACAGACACCGGATCTACGTTCTATTAAGTTTTTGTTTCGGTCGGGATTCCAGATCATGCGTGGCGGACCAGTTTCAGTTCAACGGTCAGCGGATCTCGATCGGAGATTCCGAGTACATGTAAATGTTTATGAAATTTCTCTTGATCCGAGGGTGTAATTTGGTCTGATTCTGATGGTCTGGTTGCTTAAAACTGATCTACAAGCGAGAGGTGCCAGATTACTATTCAAGATATTTTATTTTGAATTAATTTCACATTTCTCACACTCTTCACTCCGAGCTCAAGCGAATAGCTCTAGGACACTATCTGGATTTGATTTTCGAGATGGTTGTCAAGCCCAGCAAGGCGGTCCTAGTTCCTTAACTTCGTGTTAATCGGACTTCCGACGTGCGGTCCAGATCCGATACGGAGTTTCGAGATGCTCCCGAGAGCAGCCGGGTAATGAGATTGATCCTAGATTTTAGGGTAACCTAGCGTCAATGATTCTACAAGTTTTGGGTCTTGCAGATCGTATTTAAAGTGATTGGTGCTAATTTCACAGGCACTCTAGTTTAACACTAGCTAAATCTCGCCTAATTTCTAAAGGATTTAGTCCTGAGTGATATCGGTCTGAGGTGGTACTTAGAACTTTGTAGTTTGTATATAAAGTGATCCAAGTTATACTACTTAGCTAGTTTAAGATAGTGTCTAGGGTGAAAGTGCTTTGAAAATTTAAAAGAACAAGTGGTGAAAGGTGGGATTTGTGAAGGAAATAGATTAAGGAGCGATTTTAGACTGTGGGATACAGTTCTGACAAGTTAATAAGGTGTTAGGATCGACCCATTGCCTAAGGACGTCTAATCCCAGGTTGGGAAAAATCTGGGCTGTTACACGTCCCAACGTCGAGACCGAGTGGATACATGAGTGCTCGAGTGCCGAATACCAGGTGGCCCCGTCTCCCACTGTGTCGTGGTCGGTTGGGAGACGGTGTGGCCTTACCTGCTCGAGAGTAGGGGGCATTACTAGGCTGAGTTTGACCAACTCGTGAATGGGTCCACTATCGACTTGCCGGATAGGTATTGACAAACTATTGGTCAGGCAGATAGTTAAGTTTCTTACGCTCACTTGGACTATGCTGCTGGGAGAGGGGCAGTGCCATTTGGAGTGTACTAAACTCCAGTGATGATCCCAGAGATGAACTGTACTGATATATGGACTTATTGAGCAATAGTTACATTCTCATTCATTCATTCATTCACTATCTACTCGGGCTGGTGCCCAACTATTTGTTACGTGCACCTTCATAATGGCTAGGATTTCGGTTGGGATGCGTAACTAACCTGAGATCAGGAGTTTATCACATTGAGTCTGACTATACAAATTTAGGTATGGGACTGGTTTAGATAGAAGTCCCTTGCGATGGACCCCATAGCCTGTGATACTACGTACTATCATCCCGACTTCACACTCCGGCATGGTCATTCCATTCACACCGCATATGGTATTTTGGGTTATTGCGTTTCTGCATTTATATGGTTTAGATACGGCTGACGCTATTCGTGAACTCATCAAGAATTGTATATTGTATCGCATCCTCAGCATCTGATATTTGGATTTTTATGACTCCTTATTTGCATAGCTATTCTATATTGCTTACTCTGTTATCTTATGATTTATGATCTTGTCAGTATTTCTGTTTACTCTGATAATTCCTGATCTTGTCGGTATTTCTGCTTATTCAGATAATGTACAATTTATGGATTACCAATATTTTCGGTATTGTATGATGATGACATTGTATTGAACACTTGGCACTTACTTTGTGCACACACTTACACCACCCTCTAAGCTTTTTATAAGCTTATGCACGATAGCTGTGTGCAGGTGATGTTAAGTTGCAGCAGTGTTGAGCTTGGAGTGTGCAGCGACCTTCTGGAGCTTGATTTTCGATTTATGTATTTCCCTTTCAGTATTGTACTTAAATGTTTATATTAGTGGATATGTGATGATGATGTTGTCTTTGTGATTTGGTATACTTGTGGTTATGCTTATTACGAGTTAAATGTACATTGAAATAAAAAATAAATCCTCCTTGTAGGATCCCAAGATCGGAATCTAGCGTATGGACGTTAGGAGCCGAGAATGGGGTACTACAGAGGCTATTGGCACCGGATTCGGCGATCAAGATTCTTGTGAATTCGATTTTCGGGTTTGGGACGTGACAATTGTCTCTTGGGCATGGCTAAGTGATGGAATCCCTTTTATTCTTCACAATTCTCCTATGTTGGTTGTTGGATCGGTATATCCTATTGTCTACCATAGTCTCCTAGGCATGGTTAGGTGATGGAATCACTTCCAATCCTCACGACTTTCATTCATTGAGAATTAGGTCAATGGAAGTTCAGATCTGAGTTTATTGAATATCTTCCAATTGGATAGGATAGGACTCCAATTCCAATTGAGTGCCTTGAATCAAATAAGGAAACACCCTAATAGCTGCAAGTGGATCCCTAGAAACCCTAGTTCCCACCTTTAAATTCTTAAGTTTCTAAATTCATCATCTCACAATTACTCCCTACCTTCCTGATTTAGGTTAGATCTTTTTCTAGTTTTAATTCTAATTACTTTCATAATAGACACACACAAGATTAGTCCCTGTGGATTTGACCTCGATCTCACTGAGATTATTACTACATTGCGAGCCTACATTAGGGTTGTGACACCCACCATCAAAATCAGTGTAATGGCAAAAGTGGGTCTTATCACCTGTCATGTGTCTTGAGTGTAAGACCCGTATCCTAGTCCGTATTGTTCCGTTAATACCCACGATCGTTCCCGTCGAATTCTGGCAACCTTCGACCATTAACCGGCATTTGCGCGCGACCTTGATTCACACATCGTCAACCCGAGTCGACTCAACCCAAGACTCATACCCAAGCGACCGCGTCGTCGCCACGGTTCCAATGTCGTGACTCGCGCACCGATCCGATACCCTAGTCAGGAGATGTGGGTCCGCGTTCAGTGCGAGGAAAACGCCGCGCGTTGCGAAACCCAAGAGAATGTAACGCCCTGAAATTCGGGGGTCGAGTATGAACTCAACTCCCGAGTTCCAACGCATCACTTATGCAACATACACAATGCCGGTTAAATGTTGTCTGAGTTAGCGCAATAAACATGAATGAGATTAAACCAAAACAGTAGTTCATACTCCAGTTCAACTGTATATAAAAGCAAGCGAAAGACTGAAATTTTATAATCAAGTATGTAAAGTAACAAAATTTTCTGAACTCCAGAGTATGAGTACTAGCTGAGCACCAATATACATGTATTATTTTAAAGTCAAAACCCAAAATACAATCCTCAAAAGAGGCCCTGAGAATCCCGCGATGCAGCCGGCCTAAGCGAAGCCGTCAGAGTACTGCATGAAGGAGAACTCCTCCTGGTCCTCGTCAAAGTCGGGCTCTGGCTCCTGAACCAAGGCGCCCTCTATACCTGCGACAGAGTCTGGTTGGTGTGTACAACACCGTCCCGTAACGTGGGAGTGAGTAGCTAACTCAGTGGAACAATAAAGCATAAGTTAACATGTTATCAAATCAACCAAGCAGTAATGATAAAGCAGTACAAATCAAGCATTTCTAACTACTCTTGTTAAGTGCAAAATGATATGACATGATGCTGTATGTCCTTGCCAAACCACCCTCAAGCGACATCATCTTACGTTCGCGAATGCTTACTCCCTCAGTGCGCCACATCTACAAAGCACATGCGGTGCAATGATGCTCATGATTACCAAGTTTTTATTAATCCATTTCAATCAGCAGTATTGGGAAACTAAGGTACCTCCCTTGTATCATTCCCAACATGATCCATTCTAGGGTCGTCAATCCTAGTTATTCTCATACGATATTATAGTTTAAGGAGCGTAGTGAAGGCATCGCAAAGGGTTCGTCACCCGTCAGCGCGGATACAGATCTCACCGTATGTGGCTCCATTGCTGGCCGTCAGCTCGAGTACAGGTCTCACCGTACTCGGCTCAATCACTAGCCGTCAGCTCAAGTACAGGTCTCACCGTACTCGGCTCAACTCACACTCTAGATTGCTGTGAAAGACTCGTGGCCAATCACAGACCCTTGGAGTGTACTGGATGATACCACGGAGGACTCGTCGCCCGTCAGTACGAGCACAGATCTCACCGTACTCGGCTCTCGCCGAAGTATCGACAGCTCGAATACAGTGTCCCATACCACCGTATTCGGCTCATGAGTTGGTTGCGCAATGGTCACTACGGGGAGGCACAATGCCCCAGCGTAGGCCGACAGCTCGACCACGGTGTCCCATACCACCATGCCCGGCTCATGCGACTTAGCGGATCTAGGTACCATGGTTTAACGGGGATAGCCACTAGTAAGTTTGGTACCCTAGGTTCAAGCAGTAGCGACCAAACAGGGTGAACACATAAGTACATTTCGGTTTAGTTGGCGAGCCTGACTAGCTCGAGCGCACCACAAGTTGAGCGATATGGAGCGCAAAAGCACTCCGCGTGGCCAACCACTATCGCCAACCGAAGTACGACTCGGGTTCGCCGGACACGTCCTTTGTGGCGACATGAATCTCAGCCACAATCACAAGTCTGGTACCGAATGTTTGGACTATATATATAGTCCCAAACCCAAACAGTTTTCATCGTTAGCATGTGAAGTAAAGCATGATAAACAAGCAATACAAGCATGTTAGTAGGCATGTTATAAAGCATGAAGTAAAACATGAAGTCAAGCATGTTGCAAAGCATGTTGTAAAGCATGTTATAAGGCATGTGATAAAACACTATCCCCATAGGGATACAGTTGTGTGCGCATTACAAGTGAGAGGTTGCGGTGAACCACCGCATGGAGGGGATCCTACATGTCTCTAAGGGAGTCGGAAATCCCATATCAGTGCCTATCTAAGGCACTAGTACATACACATGTACACATACAAGCACTTACACAAACACTTAGAATACACTATTCCAACATACATGACGTATGTTAGCCAAGTTCGTGTTAGGGCTGTCCCTTCGCCCCGGGAGTATTTTTCCCGTGTATATCGTAATCATACAGCAAATAATCATTACAATTACATTTCCAAAATCCGCACGTATGCGGAATTTCTAGAATACGCAATTTCAACATACATGACATTTACACATGAACATGTATTTTTGCGATCCCTTTCGCCAAACTAGCATTTTATCCACAAATGATATAATCAAACATTAAATAAACATGTCAAACATTTTCTCAACAAAAATACGTATACGGTATTTCTACGTATATCAAGAGTATGTAAAATTCCATATTCTTTATCGCTAATCGAAACAGGAAACGGAAAGCACTTTGTACATGTGCATTTGCATGCAGATCATGAATCTATCATTATCTGACATTGAAAGCGTTGAAAACCATAACTTATACACTTAAAGTCCTCACCACGGCCCTTGGAATTCCAACGAATCAGCAAGGGTGTTGGAGCTTCCGTATACGGGAGTTTCCTAGCCTAAAGAGCGTATCCGATTAGCCTTTTCATAACCTACCACTAACCAAGCTCAAATCAGACCTAGGGTTAGGGTTTCTTACCTTCAAATGGGATGGACACCGCCGGGAAAACCCCTGGAATAGGGCGGTGTAGGCCGTGGGAGGAGTGGAAGCAGCAGGAGGAAGATCGGCTTCGATCTCCAAGACTTTCTCTCTCTTTTCTCTCTTTCTCTCTAAGGGTTTGCACCCAAATTCGTATGGCTGTGAGAGGGGCTGTTCTAAGCCCCTTTTATAGCCAAGAACATGTCCAAAATAGACTCAGGTTCAAGGGTGGCTGCATATATAGGCAGTTCGCCACTTTCCAAGCTCAAAAGGGGTGTTCTGGTGGCCCTCTTTGAGCCAAACGTCAGACTTAAGCTCACCATCTACGGATCTACGTGGGATTACGTTTTCGACTCGATCGGATTCCCAGATCGCACGTGGCGGACCACTTTCAGTTCAACGATCAGTGGGCCACGATCAGAAATTCTGAGTACATGTAAATGTTCCTGAAATTTTTCTTAATCCGAGGGTGTAATTTGGTCTGATTCTGACGGTCAGGTTGCTTAATACTGACGCGCAACCGAAAGATGCCAGATCACTATTCCAGATATTTTTAGTTGGATGGAAATAGTGTTTTTCACACTCCCTCGCTCCGGAGTGAAAAGAATGGCCGTGGGACATCGGAATCATCTGATTTTTGAGATGATTGTCAAGCCCAGTGGGGCGGTCCTGGTTCCTTAGTTTCGTGTTAATCGGACTCCCGATGTGCGATCTAGACCTCATACGAAGTTTCGTTTCAGTCTCGAGAGCAGACGGGTAATGAGTTTGGCTCTAGACTTTAGGGTAACCTAGAGTCACTAATTCTGCAAGTTTTGGGTCTTGTAGATCGTATTTAAAGCAATCCCAACGGATTTCATGACTAACCGAGTTTAGTACTTAGTTAACTTTGTTAAATTTCTAAAGGATTTAATCCTATGTGATTTCTGGTCGAGGTGGTACTCGGCCCAATGTACGGAAATTTTCAGGTCGTTACAGAGAATCTCTACCGAATGTCACATCCATCAATCAATCAATCCCATCATTGGTCAAGTACACATCACCTCACACCCATCCCCAAGCAACTCCAAAAGTCAAAAGTTCTTACACAAGCTAATACCCTTTCTTACACAACCTACCTCTAAAGTCAACAAACTCTTACACCACCCATCCCTCTCTCTCCCATCCATCACTCCATCCCATCTTCTCTCTCTCTTATTTCTCCCTTCTTTTCCAAGCAACCCAAAACCACAAGAAAAATAATCCCACGTCTAAGCCTCTTAAGCTCTCCCAAGCAACAAGTGTGGCCCACCTTCCCACTCTCTCATCTCTCATCTCTCATCTCAACCATCAAAATTTCATCTCCTCCATTAGGATCGAAGCTAAGGAGCAAAGGAAGCCAAGGGAACAAGAAGATTAGCAATCGGTGGGTGATTTTGAATTTCCATTTCTTTATCTTTTTTTGTGATGTAAGGGCCCACTTATGGTGGGACCCACCTTGATGTAGGCTTTGTATCAAAGAGGGGCCCATAGTGGCAGGACCCCTCCATCCTCGGCGATGTCTCTCGCTCTCTCTCTCTCTATGGTCAGGGCACACCTATAATTTATGTATTTTATCCATGCCGTCCACCGAGTGGCCCACATGGAAGTCTGTTTGGATGGGCCCAAATGAAGGAAAACACCAATATCAGATTGATCGAAGACTGTGGCCCACCTGACGTGGGGCCACCGTGTTGGGAAAGGCCATCCAAACCATCCATTCATGTGGGGTTTACTTGATAGGTGAGCCCCCTTCACCCAGGTCGTCTAGCGTCCTTGGACGCAGGATGCTGCCACCTACTTTAACACACACACACAGGTACTTATATGTGTATATACAATACATATAGTATATATTCCATATATTATATATTATATAATATCGTATATTAAATGGGTGGGCCACTGCTCGTGGGACCCACCCACTGGCAGCTTTTGTGCATGAGAGTGATCCCATGCTGTCCATCTATCCGATGGGACCCAGCACCTCACGAGGTGTGGGGACCACACGTGGTGTATGGGTCTTACCCACGCCGTCCACCCATTTCTTTTATATCTGGGCCGTCCATGTATGGACGGCCAACAGTAGGGCATTACCCCTCTTGGCGTCAACATCCAAGCCGTCTAGATGGTGGGACCCATCTGCCATTTGACGTCATTAATTTTTGCGGGTCCCACGTGAGATCCAGACCGTCCAGACAGTGGGTCCCATATCCACGGCTCAACTAGATGGAGTGAAAGATACCACTTTTCAACGCTGACATCTAGGCATTTATTCCAAGTACGATGGCTGCCAAGGAGTGAAAGACACCTCATTTCAACACTGTGGTCAGTGGGGTCCATAGGACTCACCCACGTTGTCCATCCAGTGTGGTGAGCCACACTACAATGTATATGTTTGATCCAAACCGTCCACCGCCTTTTGTACGGTGGGACCCGCTCCACGTGTGGGGTACCATGATGTATGTGTATGTCCATGCCGTCTAGGGCCTGGACTCTGTGATATATTAAATATAATATTAATATATTATATTATTTTATTTTAATATATAATATGATATATATATATATATATATATATATATATATATATTCGTAAGGGTGGGCCCTACGTGGAACCCACCTCTGGCCCCCTTATTGCATAAAAGCTGCACAGTAGCATATATATTTGTAATATATATTATATATTGTGTATATATTCATAAAGGTGGGCCCTACGTGGGACCCACCTCTGCTGTTCTTTTCGCAGCATATGTTGCATGTACAGTAGCATTAGCTGCCCTGTAGCGTCTGGACCTGCTACTGTACACGGCCACAAGTTCCGTGGGTCCCATTTTATCCATCCACGCCGTCTAATTATGCAACCCACCATGATGCATGTGTTGTATACAAACCGTCCAACCATTTGAAATATCATTTTATGGCATGAGCAAAAGAACGTGTTAAATATAAGGTTCAAGTGGACCCCACCATTTAAATAGCGGACCGTGACATCCACCGTTCAAGCTTCTAAGGGCCATGGTAGTTTCCAATTAAGCTGATATTATTTTCACTTCAATTATCCCTATGTTATCTTATGAATAGGTCAGGTCTTAAAATATATAAGGGTGGGCCCGACTTGATATATATGAGGCTCACCGGTGCGACCTATTTGATATACATGAAACCCGATGGTGTGAGCCATATAATGCGGCCCATGTGATGTGGCCCATTTAACATATATGGCCCAGGTGCGAGGCCCACCTGTTGTGTATTCGAGGCCCGATGAGATGTATGTTGGCCCATATGACGAGGCTTATGTAACGTAAATGAGGCCCATCATGATTGTACGTAAGGCCATGGCCACTATTCATATGGCCTATGTGGGCCACTCCTTGGGAGCAATGTTGGTTAGATGTCCACATTGATGGACAATGATGGTTGGATGTCCACAATGCGACCCTCCCTTAGGCCTTGTTAGGCCCATTCTCATCATTCCCATAGTCGATTAACCCAAATAAGTGGGCCCCATTCACCGTAGATGGATGACTCCACGTCATCGGATTTGATATAACCACGGCTGAGTGCCGATCTTTATACTATGGTTGATCGGCTGATCATCTGTGGACCCCGTTTTGTTTATCTACTGATTATTGGTGTCGATTATCGATGTTGATTATCGATGCCGATTGTCATGATCGATTTGCCGATTCCTATTATCGATCGATTCTGATCGTCGTGACCGATTTGCCGATTTCGATTGACTTGACTAATTGCTGATTAGAGATCGAGACCGTTTATCATGACTGATTGATGATTCCGATTATCGTGACCGATTTGCCGATTCTGATTATTGGCCGATTTCGATTGTCGTGATCGATTTGCCTATTCCGATTATCAATCGATTCTGATTGTCGTGACCGATTTGCCGATTCAATTGTCAAGGCCGATGATATAGGCCGATTTCGATTGTCAAGGCCCATTGTGATGTATTTGAGTCCCACGGGTCGTGGCCCATTGTGATATATTTTCGACCCATATGGTGAGGCCCGACTTGATGTAAATTAGGCTTGTGAGAGTGGCCCATTGCGATGTATATTAGACCTGTGAGGTGCGACCCACTTGACGTATGTGTGGCCCATGAGTGAGGCCCAGCATGACGTGTATTAAGCTCTTGAGTGAGGCCCATGATGTTGTATATTTGGCCCTAGTGTGAGGCCACGAGTCCACTGTATGTTAGGCTCTATATGGACCATTCATTGCGGGCAAGGTTGGTTAAATGTCCACATTGTCGAGGTTGATTGTCGATGTCAGTTATTGATACCGATTATGAGTATGTGACTGCATAGCATCATGATACATGCCCATACGCATCATCTGCATGTTTGTTATGAGATGTGGTTGATCATTGAGTATGTTGTTATGAGACTCCCTGATAGGCGGAGGTTATCTTACATGAGCGCACGGTATGCGCAGGATTGATGCATGACTGGATTGTATGACTCATGCA
The DNA here is from genome assembly GCA_021015155.1 of Magnolia officinalis. Classification (NCBI taxonomy): domain Eukaryota; kingdom Viridiplantae; phylum Streptophyta; class Magnoliopsida; order Magnoliales; family Magnoliaceae; genus Magnolia; species Magnolia officinalis. The sequence goes on from JAJHSJ010000009.1 coordinate 31,159,652, forward strand.
TCTTGCATTATGATTACTATACGCCCTAGCGACATCAAGGCCGTAGCCTCCATAGGCATATCGTGGATGGCCAGATGGGACACCGGAAATGTTTAGTTCAAGCATCGGGCTGCCATAGATAGCCCTGGGTAAAACTTCCTAAAATCCTCTTGGTACCAGAGGACGCCCCAACGTCGAGACCGAGTGGATACATTAGCGCCCGAGTGCCGAATACCAGGAGGTCGCGTCTCCCACTATGTCGTGGTCGGTTGGGAGGGGGTGTGGCCTTACCCGCCTAAGCGTAGGGGGCATTGCTAGGCTGAGTCTGACCAGCTCAAGGAAAAGGTCCGCTATCAACGTGCCGAATAGGCATTGGCAGACTATTGGCCAGGCGGATAGTGAGGTTTCTTACGCTCACTTGGACTGTGCGGCTGGGAGAGCGGCAGTGCCATTTGGAGTGTACTAGACCCCGGTGATGATCTCGGAGATGAACCGTACTGATATGTGGACTTATTGAGCAGGATTTACATATTCATTCATTCATTCATTCACTATCCACTCGGGCTGGTGGTGTGCAACTATTTGTTATGTGAACTTTCACAATGGCCAGGATTTCGGTTGGCGCGCGCGACTAACCTGAGATCAGGAGTTTACCACATTGAGTATGACTATCCAAGTTTAGGTATGGGACTAGTTTGGATAGAAGTCCCTTATGATGGACCCCATAGTCTGCGATACTACGCACTATCATCTCGACTTCACACTCCATCATAGTCATTCCATTCGCACCGCATATTGCATTACATTCGCGGCATATGACATTTTGGGTTAACTGTGTTTCTGTATTTATATGGTTTAGATACATCATCTGATATTTGACTCTTTATGACTCATCATTTGTATAGTTGATCTCTGTTGTGTATTCTGATATTCCTTGACTCATGGACTTGTCAGCATTTTCGCTTACTCTGATAACGTATGATTTATGACCTTGCACCTATTTCGACATTGTATGATTATAACATTGCGTTAAATACTTGGCACTTACCTTGTGCACACACTTCCACCACCCTCTAAGCTTTCTATAAGCTTATGCATGATAGATGCGTGCAGGTGATGTTAGGTTGCCGCAGTGTTGAGCTTGGAGCGTGTGGCGGTCTTCTGGAGCTTGATTTTTTATTTATGTATTTCCTTTCGGCATTGTACTCAAATGATTATATTAGTGGATATGTGATGATAATGTTATCTTTATGATTTGGGTATACTTGTGGTTATGCTTATTATAAGTTAAATGTACATTGGAAAAAAAATCCTCCATGTAGGATCTCATGATCGGAATCTGGCGTATGGACGCCAGAAGCTGAGAATGGGGTACTACGGAGGATGTCGGCACCGGATTCGGTGATACAGATTCCAATGAATCCGATTTTCGAATTTGGGGCGTGACCGAAGTTGGTCTCAGAGCATAACTTGGGAATACCTGAGGATAACATCACGTATCTGCTGATAGCTACACTACACTGTGTGATTGTTGAGAACTTAGAATGGTTAGACCCCCGGGTTAACTTAGAAACTTCCTGATATAGTTCCCTATCATGTGTGCATTTTTGAGTGCCCAAGGATGATAGGCCCTTGTTCCTTCCTGTAGGACATGGCACCGAAGAGAGTGATCCAAGCGACTTCCATTTCCTCGCCTGAGATTCCTGTTCTCCCACCTGAGACATTTACACCCCCATCCAAGTCTAGCGCAGCACCGACCGTATCCGTAAGTGTGGACCTGCTACAGCAGATGTTGCAAGCAATGACTGCCATTCTTCATAGAGGAGACCGGAAGAGGAAGCCCCCCTCCTGTAGCTCTCAGCTACAACGATGTCGACAACCACAGAGGCATAGGAACCGTCCTTCCTTTCTAGCATTTGCGCCACCTAAACGTCAGTCCTCAAGTGTATGCTTCAGATGTGATGAAGCGGGGCACCACTTCTGGGAGTGCCCCCACCCTCAACAGCCCCTGCCACCCAAACCGTTCTTAGGTGCTTGCTTTGAGTGCGGTGGTATAGGGCATCGTAGGAGCGAGTGTCCCCGTCCTCAGCAGCAGCAGCAGCGACGAGAGTATCTACCGCTGGGACCCCATCAGCGGCGGCAGCAGCAGCAGGATCCTCAGACATCAGGAGGAGTCGTCGGCGATTCGTGTGACTTGGCCCCTACACCGTCTTCCTAGATTGTTCATGAACAAGACGTCTTGGAAGTTAGAGCTTGAGATTTGTGGGCGTTATCCCCATCTTTTAGATGTTTGATTATGTTGGTATGCTGTGTTCTGATTATATATATGTTGATGGTCAAATAGTGCATATCACACCCTGATTATTGCCTGGATTTACAGACATGATACCGTTTAATGGTCCGCTTTATTCGTGTTTGTGATGCAGAGTGTATTTATGAGCATGGACTGAAAGAGGGAGCTTAAAGCGTGGATTTAACACTTTGATGACACTAAAGGCAATGGACGGACTCCAGGGACTGAGATCGACAGAGTTGCACACCAAAGATCGAAGAAAATCGAGAAACTGAAGCTTAAGTGGCCCGAAATTGGTCCATAATGCAAGATCACAGGGTTCCCACCATCCGTTCGGCCCGAAACTTCATACGCGGCCTGAGAACCTTAAATTAACCGTACACGTAAAGTCTCAACCATTGGATCCCTGTGGAAGTGGCTAAACTGATAGATCAGCTTATAAAATCTTGATTTGGGGCCCACCTGATAACTGGATATGCTTCAATTCAAGTCTCAACCCATTAAATGAGCTGGAAAAGCGGATGGACAGAGCAGATTTCACGAAACATCACGGTGAGACCCATTTACATGAGATGACTGTGCATAACACACGTGCACTGGGGGTGCACTGAATGCAAAGTCGGGTCAAACCGACTTTGACCCGCGCCCGCCCGACCCTCTGTTTCCGTTTTTTGCAGGGTCGATCGCTGATCCGTCAATGGCCCACTATCATCATGCAAATCGATGATCGGATTCGTTCATCATGTCTGGAGGGGGGCCGTGACCTACACATAGGTGAAAATTTTCCGAGAAGAAGCATGTACAAAATTCCAACCGTTCAAACACCAGACGAACGGTCGGGTCAGATCTCTGGTGGACCACACGTAAATCAACATAATCTTGACACTCCCGAACGATTTTTCGAGAGTGTTCTACTGGACGGCTTGGATTTCTCAAATTAACAACAAAGTGGGCCCCACCGATTGCCAGAGCTCATCGCGATGCCTCTGTTACGCAGTCCGAAAAAACCGGACGTTCCGGATCGGTTGTGGCCCACCATCTTGGGTCAGATACAGGATCTGAGCCGACCAGTAGCTCCAAAAGGCGGAACTGTCCCCATCCTTGGAGGTAAAACAGATGTTGAGGATTTCCAGCGGTCCCAAAATACATCCAAATATGGGTCGTTGCTATTGCTGCGTAAACCCATTACGCACGGCTGTTGCTGCGTAGGTTCTGACGGAAACATCCACTGACTCCTTACGCAAAGCCGAAGACGGCCTCTGCTGGCTATATAAAGAGAGAGAGGGAGAGAGAGAGGGGAATCGCTCCTTCCTGGGACGTGGCTGCACAAGAGAAAGTGTTTTTATTTTATTTTATTTTATTTTATTTGTTTAAGGGATCCAGCCCATTCATGTTGGGCTGAACCTCTTAGCTAGGGCTAAGAGGTGAAGCTTGTAGCGTAATGGGAGAATCTATGCTTGCGCCTTTGTTTAGACCGAATGGATTTTGATTTAATTTTATTATGGGAATATTTTTAGTCTTTAATGGTCTGTTGTGAACTGAAATTACAATGGGTCTGCGATGGCTTTGAGTAATTCCGTTGCCTTTTTATGTTTATGACGTTAGGAAGCTCTATTGTTCACCATCGTCTCCTGGGCATGGTTGGATGTCGGTACCCTTCTTAACCTTCATATCATGTTGATTGGTTATTAATTAGTTTAATTCTGTTGTTTACTTTGTCTCTTGGGCATGGTTTGGTGATGGAATCTATTCTAATTCATATACCTTTCATCTCTTGAAAACTAAATCAAAGACAGTTCTGTTAATTTTCATGGTTACACCCTTCAACTGGATGAAGATGGACTCTAAGTCCAGTTGAATTTTTGATGAAGGCATAAGATCTCCCTGATCTCTACAAGTGGATCCTCTGAATCCCTAGTGTCCTTTCTTCTGAATTCTCTTAAGTTTTAGATAGTTATTTCACCATTATCTCTTAAATTACAGTTGATTTAGATTTCATCGTAGGCTAGTTCTAGTTCTAATTAGTTTTAGATTACGTACAAGTATCAGTCCCTTGGGATTCGACCTCGGTTTTACCGAGATTATTACTACATCACAACCCTGCACTTGGGGAGTGAACAAGTTTTTGGCGTCGTTGCCGAGGACTGACGGTTGCATTTTTTTTTAAATTGATTAGTTTTAGAATTAGTTTAAGATTAGGATTTTTACTAATTTTAGGTTAGGATTTTTTTTCTATTTGATTTATAAAAACTAAACTGTTTTTCTTATTTTTGTAGGATCTTGAGATAGAAACTTCTAATTTGGTAATCCCTTCCTAATTTTTCTACTTTTTTTATTTTTAGAATTAGGATTTTAGTTTTAGAAATTTTCTTACTCTCGGTTTCCTTTTTAGAAACTAATTTTACTTTCTATTTTAGGGTTAGGATTTCTAATTTAGAATTTTCTAACTTTAGGTTTAGAACTTTCGCCTTTTTGTTTTTAGAAACTAGGTTAGTTATTTCCCTTTTAGAAACTTTCTTTTTAGGAAGTTCTCCCTTTTTAGAAATTAGATTGATTTGTTTTAGAATTTCTCTTTTAAGGAAACTGACTTTCTTGTTTCATTTTGCAGGTTTTTACTTAGGAACACCACATCTGGTAACTTCTTTCCAAAATCCTCTCTTTCTTTCTAGATTTTTTCATTTCTCTCCTTTAGGTTTAAGTTTAGAATCTGAATTGAGGTTATGGCTGCAAATCAACCTCAAGCACTGCCTCCACCTGAGAATGAGGATGTCCATAATGAGAATGAGGTACATCGAGCACCCCGACCTCGCACTTTACGCGATTATTTACAACCGGCAGGGGTGAGCACACCCTCATGTATGATTTTTCCTGAGAATATGGGACATATGAATATCAAGCCAGGGGTGATACAACTCCTTCCTAAATTTCATGGGCTTGAATCCGAAGAACCGTATCTACACTTGAAAGAGTTTGATGAGATTATAACCACTTTATATTTTCCAAACGTGTCTGAGGACACAGTCAGGCTGAAACTCTTCCCCTTTTCTTTAAAAGAAAAAGCTAAGACGTGGTTGCATTCACTACGTCCTAGATCTATTGGCACATGGAATGATATGCAAAGAGAGTTCATAAAGAAAATTTTCCCATATCATAAAACGAACACTCTTAGAAAATCAATCATGAACTTCGCCCAAAGGGAGGATGAAACATTCTTCCAATGTTGGGAGCGGTTCAAGGATCTTGTTAGCTCTTGCCCACAACACGGTTTTGAAACGTGGCGTATTACGCACTTTTTCTATGATGGGCTGACATCCTCTATGCGCCAATTGGTTGAGACAATGTGTAATGGAGAATTCATGAACAAAAATGTCGATGACGTATGTGATTACTTGGATAGACTTGCTGAAAACACACAATCATGGGACACATACCCTAAATCAAGTACCACTTCTAGGCCCACTCAATCAAAGGAAAGGGGCGGAATATACCTGCTGAAAGAGGATGATGATATCAACATTAAAGTGGCTAATCTCATAAAGAAATTCGAGGCCATGGAATCAAGGAAGGATAAGGGTAAGGAAGTTGTTTGTGGTATTTGTGGTTGTAACAGTCACACAACTGAAAAGTGTCCAACCATATCTGCCTTTCAAGAGGTACTGACTGAACAATCCAATGCTGTAAATAATTATCAAAGACCTTTCAATAGACCTACATCTAATACATACAATCCCGGTTGGAGAAATCATCCAAACTTCAGTTGGAGGAATGGACAAACGGCTACTCCTCAAGGTTTCCTCAATCAAACTCCAAATCAAGAGAAACCTCAAGAGGATCTGGTTCAAAAACATATTCGAGAACAAGAGCTACTTAATCAGAATTTGGCACAAGCATTCTATGATATCCATACAGTATTAGGAACGCTTGCGTCCTCTATTCAAAGGATAGAGTCACAATTAACAAGTGTAAGAAAGGGGATGCTTCCTGCTCAACCTCTCCCCAATCCCAAGCCGCAATATGAAATAAGTGACCCTAGCTCTTCAAACCAGATGGAACAAGCTAAATCCATCACTACTCTTAGGAGCGGAAAGATCATTGACAAAACCATTCCGGTTAGGGCCAAAAAGCCTAAGGACCCGGAAGTGGACAAAGAAGATGGATCTAGCCCTATCCCACCAGAGGTAGAACTGGAGCCTCAAGAGAAGCCGATTGCTCCATTCCCCCAACGATTGGTTGCACCAAAATCTCTCTCTAACTCTCAGGATATTCTAGAGGTGTTGAAACAGGTGAAGATCAACATCCCGCTACTGGATGTTGTAAAAAAAATACCTTCATATGCCAAATTCCTAAAAGACTTATGTACAACCAAAAGACGGTATATTATTCAAAAGAAAATCTTCTTGACTGAGAAAGTGAGTGCCATCCTAAAGCAAGATGCGCCGCAGAAATTCAAAGATCCTGGCAACCCAACCATATCATGTGTAATCGGGGACTATCGAATTGAGCATGCACTTCTTGACTTAGGAGCGAGTATCAATCTGATTCCCTACTCGGTATATAAACAGTTAGGTTTGGGTGAATTAAAACCCACCCCAACTACACTACAACTTGCTGATCACTCTGTTCGTATACCAAGAGGGATAATTGAGAATGTGTTGGTCCAGGTCGATAGATTTTACTACCCCATAGATTTTATCATCCTAGATACCGAACCCATCAGTAACATGAGCACTCAGATTCCCGTCATTCTTGGTCGCCCATTCCTTGCCACTTCAAACGCAATTATCAATTGCAGGAATGGTGTCATGACTATGTCTTTCGGGAATATGACATTGGAGTCAAACATATTTTTCAATACAGGCAGACAGTTAGAGGATGAGGATGATTTCCACGATATTAACATGATTGACACTTTCGTAGATGATATGACACCTTTGACTTTACCCTCTGACCCTCTAAAGACGCGCTTGACCCACTCCCATAATTTTAATGATGACATGACAAGGGAGATGTGTGTCATACTTGATGTTGCACTGGTACTTGAAGTTAACCGGTGGAGGCCACAATTTAAAGAGTTGCCCCATACCGATGCAGTGCCTCTATCGCCTAACCTCAAAGCACCGAAGCTTGACCTAAAACTTTTACCCTCTGATTTAGAATATGCCTATTTAGGTCAAGAAAAGATAAACCCAGTGGTGATTTCATCCCATCTTGAGAACAATCTAGAGAGTATACTCATTTCTACTCTCGAAGAAGATAAAGGAGCTATAGGACATATCATCACAGATCTCGATAGGATGAATGAACTCCTTTCAACTGAATATTTCGACTCTTTGGATGATTTCTTGGCACACTTTGTAGATTCAAATGATCCCATGATACAAGAAATAGTGGATGCCTCGCAATACAATACCTCGGTAATTGTGACGGATCGAGAGGATACTTACTCTGAAGTACCGCCTCCCTCAGATCCTGAATGTTTACCATCAAAGGAGGAGAAGCTGAGAATTGAACCAAAGATTGAAACTTTGGCGTGTGTGGAGACTACAGCACCTACTAAAAAAAATTCTGAATTTTACTTACTTGTAGTCTCTGATTCATCATGGTATACTAACTCCGAAATTTTTTCTACCACAGGAGAATCATATATACTTTGGACATTTCAGACGATTAAAAGAAAACTTTATACTGAGGTCCCTCAACTTCTCTGGACATTCACGCTCCAAGACATCCAAGCTTACTGCAAAACGGGCTTTTGGATTATCTTATTGAAAAACCTTCTGAAAAATTTACCGAGATACTGGCCGATGGAAGAACCTGGATGTATGAGTGAGCAGATTTTCCATGCTTCCACAGTGGAGGTATAGGTAGGTTTATCGCTTTCTTAGGACTAGGGTAGTTGTCTTTATTGTCTAGCTGAAGACGTTAAACTTAGCACTCCTGGAAGGCAACTCAGCTTTCCATTTCATTTTCCTAGTTCAATGTTTGTGGGTAACATTGCTGCAAACCCTCACGAGACACAACTCGTCCACTAGGAGCAACCTAGGCGTTTAAAGGCTTGTTGCATACGCTAAATGCAATCGAGAGCACCTGCGAAAGTGGTATAGGTAGGATTTTATTTATTTTTTTATTTTTTATTTTTGTTTTGCTTTCTCTCTTGTGCTAATCCGCTTTTACGTTATTATCCTTGGAAAGTCTTTCTCGATTCGTCATCCAGGTACTATCTTCCCATCACTTCTCATTTACTTTCATTGTCCTATGTGCATAGCATGCTCATACATTTTACATTGAGGACAATGTAGATTTTAGGTTGGGGGTGGGAGATTAGGCTTCTTAATCAGTATTTTCTTGGTCTTAAGCAGAAATTGAAAAAAAAAAATTAAATTTTTTTTTCTGGACTTTCTTGTGAATTCGAAGTAATTTTGACGGCCATCTTGGATTTAGAATTACAAGATAAGTGATGTTGATAATTTATGACTCTTGGATTCAGTTATGTGTTAGATTTCACAATTTAAGTTCGAACTATTAATCCATGATTAGAAGTTTTAAACATTGATTGAGTCATGATCTCACAAGACATATTTCGCTTGCACATTAAGGTTTCAGTTCAATATTGAATTATAACTTGGTAATCACTAAGCATGAAAGGAACCAGCCTGGAAAATTTGCTCGTCATGATCAATTGAAGAAAAAGAAAATACCTAGGTAAATGTTAAAAAAAAAAAAAAAAAAACCAAATAACTCTAGAAAGGGTTGGGCGAATAATCTTCACCATAGGTTTGCTCCTTATAGGTGTAGATTTAATCCCCCCATGAGTGATATGTGAAAAGGGTTGGGTGTACGGTCTTCACCATAGGTTTGCTCCCTATAGGTGAGGATTTGATTCCCCTCCTTGGCGTTTCTTTTAATGAAAAGATGATTTGTAAGGCAAGTTCTGGTTTAGGTTGTTCTGAATGCTCTTTTGATCGTTAATGTTATCATAGAAATTGACGATTGGATCTCTTAATGATGATAAGCCGGGGATTACACTATACACCCATGGAACTCAATGTTTAAAATTTTTTCTAATTGATGGATTAATGCTTTGATCTTGATTATGAAGTTTATTATGCGCTAGTGTCCAGGAGAAAGTAATGCCCAACATTCATGAATCTTAGAATTCTAGTATCTGAATTGTTTTCAAAATTCACTCGAGTTCATAAAGATTGTCCTGTAATTCTCAATTTATTTTTCGCATACTCTGCTCAGGACTAGCAAAATGCTGGTTGGGGGTTGTGTTGAGGGTCAAATAGTGCATATCAGACCCTGATTATTGCCTGGATTTACAGACATGATACCGTTTAATGGTCCGCTTTATTCGTGTTTGTGATGCAGAGTGTATTTATGAGCATGGACTGAAAGAGGGAGCTTAAAGCATGGATTTAACACTCTGATGACACTAAAGGCAGTGGACGGACTCCAGGGACTGAGATCGACAGAGTTGCACACCAGAGATCGAAGAAAACCGAGAAACTGAAGCTTAAGTGGCCCGAAATTGGTCCATAATGCAATATCATAGGGTTTCCACCATCCGTTCGGCCCGAAACTTCATACGCGGCCTGAGAACCTTAAATTAACCGTACACGTAAAGTCTCAACCATTGGATCCCTGTGGAAGTGGCTAAACTGACAGATCAGCTTATAAAATCTTGATTTGGGGCCCACCTGATACCTGGATATGCTTCAATTCAAGTCTCAACCCATTAAATGAGCTGGAAAAGCGAATGGACGGAGCAGATTTCTCGAAACATCACGGTGAGACCCATTTACATGAGATGAGTGTGCATAACATACGTGCACTGGGGGTGCACTGAATGCAAAGTCGGGTCAAACCGACTTTGACCCGCGCCCGCCCGACTCTCTGTTTCCATTTTTCGCAGGGCCGACCGCTGATCCGTCAATGGCCCACTATCATCGTGCAAATCGATGATCGGATTTGTTCATCATGTCTGGAAGGGGGCCGTGACCTACACCTTGGTGAAAATTCTCCGAGAAGAAGCATGTACAAAATTCCAACCGTTCAAACACCAGACGAACGGTCGGGTCAGATCTCTGGTGGACCACACGTAAATCAACCTAATCTTGACACTCCCGAACGATTTTTCGAGAGCGTTCTACTGGACGGCTTGGATTTCTCAAATTAACAATGAAGTGGGCCCCACCGACTGCCAGAGCTCCTCGCGATGGCTCTGTTACGCAGTCCGAAAAAATCGGACGTTCCGGATCGGCTGTGGCCCACCATCTTGGGTCAGATACAGGATCTGAGCCGACCAGTAGCTCCAAAAGGCGGAACTGTCCCCATGCTTGGAGGTAAAACAGATGTTAAGGATTTCCAGCCGTCCCAAAATACATCCAAATACGGGTCGTTGCTATTATTGCATAAACCCATTACGCACGGCTATTGTTGCGTAGGTTCTAACGAAAACATCCACCGACTCCTTACGCAAAGCCGAAGACGGCCTCTGCTGTCTAAATAAAGAGAGAGAGGGAGAGAGAGAGGGGAATCGCTCCTTCCTGGGATGTGGCTGCACAAGAGAAAGTGTTTTTATTTTATTTTATTTGTTTAAGAGATCCAGCCCATTCATGTTGGGCTGAACCTCTTAGTTAGGGCTAAGAGGTGAAGCTTGTAGCGTAATGGGAGAATCTATGCTTGCGCCTTTGTTTAGACCGAATGGATTTTGATTTAATTTTATTATGGGACTATTTTTAGTCTTTAATGGTCTGTTGTGACTGAAATTACAATGGGTCTGCGATGGCTTGAGTAATTCCGTTGCCTTTTATGTTTATGACGTTAGGAAGCTCTGTTGTTCACCATCGTCTCCTGGGCATGGTTGGATGTCGGTACCCTTCTTAACCTTCATATCATATTGATTGGTTATTAATTAGTTTAATTCTGTTGTTTACTTTATCTCTTGGGCATGGTTTGGTGATGGAATCTATTCTAATTCATATACCTTTCATCTCTTGAAAACTAAATCAAAGACAGTTCTGTTAATTTTCATGGTTACACCCTTCAACTGGATGAAGATGGACTCTAAGTCCAGTTAAATTTTTTATGCAGGCATAAGATCTCCCTGATCTCTATAAGTGGATCCTCTGAATCCCTAGTGTCCTTTCTTCTGAATTCTCTTAAGTTTTAGATAGTTATTTCACCATTATCTCTTAAATTACAGTTGATTTAGATTTCATGGTAGGCTAGTTCTAGTTCTAATTAGTTTTAGATTACGTACAAGTATCAGTCCCTTAGGATTCGACCTCGGTTTTACCGAAATTATTACTACATCACAACCCTGCACTTGGGGAGTGAACAATATATAGTGGTGTGGTTTCCCTCCCTTGGTAAGCTCTGTATTGGTTATGTTGTAGTTTAAATTTCGAGGACGAAATTTTTATTAGGTGGGGAGAGCTGTAAGACCCGTATCCTAGTCCGTACTGTTCTGTTGATACCCGCGATCGTTCCAGTCGAATTCCGGCAACCTTCGACCCTTAACTGGCATTTGCGCGCTACCTTGATTCACACGCCGTCAACCCGAGACTTGTACCCTAGCGACCGCGTCATCGCCGCGGTTCTAATGCCGCGACCTGCGCGCCGATCTGATACCCTGGTCAGGAGATGTGGGTCCGCGTTCGGTGTCAGAAAAATGCCACGCGTTGCGAAACCCAAGAGAATCTCTACCGAATGTCACATCCATCAATCAATCAATCCCATCAAAGGTCAAGTACACATCACCTCACACCCATCCCCAAGCAACTCCAAAAGTCTAAAGTTCTTACACAAGCCCATACCCTTTCTTACACAACCTACTCCTAAAGTCAACAAACTCTTACACCACCCATCCCTCTCTCTCCCATCCATCACTCCATCCCATCTTCTGTCTCTCTTATTTCTCCATTCTTTTCCAAGCAACCCAAAACCACAAGAAAAATAATCCCACGTCTACACCTCTCCAAGCTCTCCCAAGCAACAAGTGTGGCCCACCTTCCCACTCTCTCATCTCTCATCTCTCATCTCAACCATCAAAATTTCATCTCCTCCATTAGGATCGAAGCTAAGGAGCAAAGGAAGCCAAGGGAACAAGAAGATTAGCAATCGGTGGGTGATTTTGAATTTCCATTTCTTTATCTTTTTTTTGTGATGTAAGGGCCCACTTATGGTGGGACCCACCTTGATGTAGGCTTTGTATCAAAGAGGGGCCCATAGTGGCGGGGCCCCTCCATCCTCGGCAATGTCTCTCGCTCTCTCTCTCTATGATCATGGCCCACCTATGATGTATGTATTTTATCCATGCCGTCCACCGAGTGGCCCACATGGATGTCCGTTTGGACGGGCCCAAATGAAGGAAAACACCAATATTAGTTTGATCCAAGAGTGTGGCCCACCTGACGTGGGGCCACCGTGTTGGGAAAGGCCATCCAAACCATCCATTCATGTGGGATTTACTTGATAGGTGAGCCCCCTTCACCCAGGTCGTCCAGCGTCCTTGGACGCTGGACACTGCCACCTACTTTAACACACACATATAGGTACTTATATGTGTATATACAATACATATAGTATATATTCCATATATTATATATTATATAATATCGTATATTAAATGGGTGGGCCACTGCTCGTGGGACCCACCCACTGGCAGCTTTTGTGCATGGGAGTGATCCCATGTTGTCCATCTATCCGGTGGGACCCATCACCTCACGAGGTGTGGGGACCACACGTAGTGTATGGGTCTTACCCACGCCGTCCACCCATTTCTTTTATATCTGGGCCGTCCATGTATGGACGACCAACAGCAGGGCATTACCCCTCTTGGCGTCAACATCCAAGCCGTCTAGATGGTGGGACCCATCTGCCATTTGACGTCAGCAGTTTTTGTGGGTCCCACGTGAGATCCAGACCGTCTAGACGGTAGGACCCATATCCACAGCTTAACTGGACGGAGTGAAAGATACCACATTTCAACGCTGACATCTTGGCATTTATTCCAAATACGATGGCTAACAGGGAGTGAAAGACACCTCATTCCAACACTGTGGTCAGTGGGGTCCATGGGACCCACCCACGTTGTCCATCCAGTGTGGTGGGCCACACTACAGTGTATATGTTTGATCTAAACCGTCCGCCGCCTTTTGGACGGTGGGACCCACCCCACGTGTGGGCTATCATGATGTATGTGTATGTCCAGGCCGTCTAGGGCCTGGACTCTGTGATATATTAAATATAATATTAATATATTATTTTATTTTATTTTAAATATAATATGATATATATATATATATATATATATATATATATATATATATATATATATATATATATTATATATTATATATATATATTCATAAGGGTGGGCCCTACGTGGAACCCACCTCTGGCCCCTTTATTGCATAAGTTGCACAGCAGCAGATATATTTGTAATATATATTATATATTGTGTATATATTCATAAAGGTGGGCCCTACGTGGGACCCACCTCTGCTGTTCTTTTCGCAGCATATGTTGCATGTACAGTAGCATTAGCTGCCCTGTGGCGTGTGGACCTGCTACTGTACACGGCCGCAAGTTCCGTGGGTCCCATTTTATCCATCCACGCCATCTAATTATGCAACCCACCATGATGCATATACTGTATACAAACCGTCCAACCATTTGAAATATCATTTTATGGCGTGAGCAAAAGAACGGGTTAGATCTAAGGTTCAAGTGGACCCCACCATTTAAATAGCGGACCGTGACATCCACCGTTCAAGCTTCTAAGGGATGCGGATTGCGTCCTACCCCTGCCCGGACTTTAATCCGTCCGGGCAGGGCTCTGTGGAGCCCACCGTGATGTAACTGTTTTATCCCGCCGTCCAACCATTTTTTCAGAAAATTTTAATATGTGATCCTAAAAATGAGGCAAGTCCAAGGCTTGAGTGGACCACACCGAAGGAACCTGAACTGATATGACACCCACCGTTGAAACCTCTCTAAGGGCCCACGTGATGTTTTTTTTACCATAAAACCTATTCATAAGGTCACGTAGATGTGGATGAAGTGAAAACACAAATATCAGCTTGATCCTAAACTTCTCTAGCTCCCAAGAAGCTTTTAATGGTGGACGTTCAATCCCCACTTTGTGGTCCACTCAAGCCTTGGACCTACCCCAGTTTTTGGTTCACATATTAAAATTTTTTGAAAAAATGGTTGGATGGCAGGATGAAACAGTTACATCACGGTGGGCTCCACAGAGCCCTGCCCGGACGGATTACCATCCGGGGGGGGGGTAGGACGCAATCCGTGTCCGCTTCTAAGGGCCATGGTAGTTTCCAATTAAGCTGATATTATTTTCACTTCATTATCCCTATGTTATCTTATGAATAGGTCAGGTCTTAAAATATATAAGGGCGGGCCCGACTTGATATATATGAGGCTCACCGGTGCGACCTATTTGATATACATGAAACCTGATGGTGCGACCCATATAATGCGGCCCATGTGATGTGGCCCATTTAACATATACGGCCCAGGTGCGAGGCCCACCTGTTGTGTATTCGAGGCCCGATGAGATGTATGTTGGCCCATATGACGAGGCTTATGTAACGTAAATGAGGCCCATCATGATTGTACGTAAGGCCATGGCCACTATTCGTATGGCTTATGTGGGCCACTCCTTAGGAGCAATGTTGGTTAGATGTCCACATTGATGGGCAATGATGGTTAGATGTCCATATTGCGACCTTCCCTTAGGCCTTGTTAGGCCCATTCTCATCATTCCCGTAGTCGGTTAACCCAAATAAGTGGGCCCATTCACCGTAGACGGATGACTCCACGTCATCGGATTTGATATAACCACGGCTGAGTGCCGATCTTTATACTATGGCTGATCGGCTGATCATCCGTGGACCCCGCTTTGTTTATCTACTGATTATCGGTGCCGATTATCGATGTTGATTATCGGTGCCGATTGTCATGATCGATTTGTCGATTCCGATTATCGATCGATTCTGATTGTCGTGACCGATTTACCGATTCCGATTGACTTGACCGATTGCTCATTAGCGATCGAGACCATTTATCATGACGATTGATGGTTCCGATTATCGTGACCGATTTGCCGATTCTGATTATTGACCGATTCTGATTGTCGTGATCGATTTACATATTCTGATTATTGATCGATTCTGATTGTCATGACTGATTTGCCGATTTCGATTGTCGTGACCGATTGCCGATTCCGATTGTCAAGGCCGATGGTATAGGCCGATTCCGATTGTCAAGGCCCATTGTGATGTATTTTAGGTCCATGGGACGTGGCCCATTGTGATATATTTCTGACCCATATGGTGAGGCCCGACTTGATGTAAATTAGGCCTGTGGGAGCAGCCCATTGCGATGTATATTAGACCTGTGAGATGCGACTCACTTGACGTATATGTGGCCCATGAGTGAGGCCCAACATGATGTGTATCAAGCTCTTGAGTGAGGCCCATGGTGTTGTATATTTGGCCTTGGTGTGAGGCCACGAGTCCACTGTATGTTAGGCTTTATATGGACCATTCATTGTGGGCAAGGTTGGTTAAATGTCCACATTGTCGAGGTTGATTGTCAATGCCAGTTATCGATACCGATTATGAGTATGTGACTGCATAGCATCATGATACATGCCCATACGCATCATCTGCATGTTTGTTATGAGATGTGGTTGATCATTGAGTATGTTGTTATGAGACTCCCTGATAGGCAGATGTTATCTTACATGAGCGCACGGTATGCGTAGGATTGATGCATGACTGGATTGTATGACTTATGCATCTTACATTATGATTACTGTACGCCCTAGCGACATCAAGGCCGTAGCCTCCACAAGCATATCGTGGATGGCCAGATGGGACACCGAAAATGTTTGGTTCAAGCATCGGGCTGCCATAGATAGCCCTGAGTGAAAATTTTATAACCCTCTTGGTACTAGAGAAGTCCCAACGTCAAGGACCGAGTGGATACATGAGCACCCGAGTGCCGAATACCAGGAGGCGGGCGCATCTCCCACTGTGTCGTGGTTAGTTAGGAGGGGGTGTGGCCTTACCCGCCTGAGCGTAGGGGGCATTGCTAGGCTGAGTCTGACCAGCTCGAGGAATGGGTCTGCTATCGACGTGCCGAATAGGCATTGGCAGACTATTGGCCAGGGCATAGTGAAGTTTCTTACGCTCACTTGGACTGTGCGGCTGGGAGAGCGGCAGTACCATTTAGAGTGTACTAGACCCCGGTGATGATCCTGGATATGAACCGTACTGATATGTGGACTTATTGAGCAGGATTTACATAATCATTCATTCATTCACTATCCACTCGGGCTGGTGTTGTGCAACTATTTGTTATGTGAACTTTCGCAATGGCCAGGATTTCGGTTGGGGCGCGCGACTAACCTAAGATCAGGAGTTTACCACATTGAGTCTGACTATCCAAATTTAGGTATGGACTGGTTTGTATAGAAGTCCCTTGTGATGAACCTCATAGTCTGCGATACTACGCACTATCATCCCGACTTCACACTCCAGCATAGTCATTCCGTTCGCACCGCATATTGCATTACATTCACGGCATATGACATTTTGGGTTACCTGTATTTCTGCATTTATATGGTTTAGATACATCATCTAATATTTGACTCTTTATGACTCATCATTTGTATAGTTGATCTGTATTGCGTATTCTGGTATTGCTTGACTCATGGAATTGTCAGTATTTTCACTTACTCTGATAACGTATGATTCATGACCTTGCGCCTATTTCGATATTGTATGATTATGACATTGCGTTAAATACTTGGCACTTACCTTGTGCACACACTTACACTACCCTCTAAGCTTTCTATAAGCTTATGCACGAGAGATGCGTGCAGGTGATGTTAAGTTGCAGCAGTGTTGAGCTTGGAGCGTGCGGCGGTCTTCTGGAGCTTGATTTTCTATTTTTGTATTTCCTTTCGGCATTGTACTCAAATGATTATATTAGTGGATATGTGATGATAATATTGTCTTTATGATTTGGGTATACTTGTGGTTATGCTTATTATAAGTTAAATGTACATTGGAAAAAAAAATCCTCCTTGTAGGATCCCAGGATTGGAATCTGGCGTATGGACGCCAAAAGCCAGGAATGGAGTACTACAGAGGCTGTCGGCACCAGATTCGGCGATCGGGATTCCAGTAAATCCGATTTCCGGATTTGGGGCGTGACATTGAGCACCCGCTATCCAGATACCATCTAACATTACTTCTTTCCTTAAGGTTGTATATATCACCAGGTAGTTTTCTTTTTTCCTTTATGCCCTATTTTGGGACAACTTTCTTTGGGCTTGTATTGGATTTTGGAGTGAGAGTATCTTTCTTGGACTCGTCTCTCAAGGGCGAAGTCTTTCTAGGAGAATGAGTTTTCTTAACGAACTGGTCATTACCTTGATTCACCTTAATCATATTTTTCTTTGCTTTTTCATTTAACTGGGCAACCTGCTTAACCAGTTCCTTCATTCTCCTATTCATTTTAGGAGGAGAGGGATACAACCTTCTGTCATATACTTCCTTTTGAGGTGATTTCCTAGGTGGACTTCTCACAGTCTGCAGCATTCTCCCACTTGGTATAAATTTACCTATGATGGTTGTACCTAGGGTGGTTCGTGAATTCCTAAATGTTAGTCATTCAAATTTCAAATGTCCCATATCACAACATGCATGACAGACTGGAGATGTTCGCGGTTTGCTACCTAAAGCCACATATTTTTCCTAATCATAGGGGGAATAAAGGTTAGATTTTTTATTTTTTTTTTATGCTATCATATCCTAATCCTCTCTTGTCCCTTGAATTCTTACCAATTCCTAGAAGTCTTTCTAATTTTTCTTCACTCTAGGTAAACCTTTGATTTATGTTGACATGAGATTTTGATATTTCTAGTCTAATTTCAGGCCTGATTAACCATTTTCATCTTGCTTATAGTTATTTCTAGGTCTTTGCTCTTTTTTGTTAATTCAGTCAAGTCGCTTTTGTATGAGTCATTTTCCTTAGCGTAGTTGGCATTATCACTGGTGAGTTCTTCAATCTCATTGCCAAATGTTCTTTTCAACCTTGGCTTCTTTTAGTTACATGCTCAATTGCTTATTTTCCGTCTTAGCTTGACCAATCTTTCTAAGAACTTTCAAGCTTTGGGTGTAAAGTTGGTCATAGGCTTCTTGCAGACCGACGTTGTCAATTTCTTCCTCTTCTTAATCTGAAGAAGACTTTTCTTCCATGTTCTCATCCTTGTTTCCCATGTCCCTTGAATCAGGAATTTTTATGGTGTTGGAGGAAATAAGTATTCTCAATGAGCCTTGGTCTTCATCACTTTGGGATTCATCTGAGTCTGAGTCTGAGTCTGAGTATGAATCCTCTTAGTCATCCCATGTGGCAGACATTGCCTTTCCTTTTGATTTATTTTTGGTATGACATTTAGAAGCAAGGTGACCATACCCTCTATAATTGTAGCATTGGGGATTTTTGGCGTTTGATAGATTTACTTGTTTGGCATTTGGATCATATTTCTTTCCCTTTTTATAGAAGGTTTTCCCCTGGTTCTTATTGAAGAATTTTTTGAATTTTTTGGCCAATAAAGCCATTTTTTCATCGTCTTCATCGTCATCACTATCTTCCTCAGATTGATGTATCTTTTGTGAGGATTTTAGAATAGTGTTTTTGAATTTTGTAGGAGTTTTGAAATGTAGTTCATACGTTTGTAGGAAACCTAATAGTTCTTCTACATTCATACCATAAATGTTCCTACATTCTTCTATGGTAGTGAATTTGGAGGAGAATTGCTCCGGTAATGATCTCAGGATTTTCCTATAAATATGTGGTACCGAGACTTTTCTCCTAACCTCACGTGGAGTTACATATGTCACTTAGTTTGGTGTAAAACTCCATCAATGTCTCATGCTCCTCCATCTTTATATTTTTAAATTGAGTTGTTAGGAGCTGGAGTTAGAATGCTTTACTGTGCTTGTCCCTTAATGGGTGGCTTCCAACAAATCCCATGCTTGTTTACAGTTTCACAATGTTGATTCATTTAAATTCTTATTGGGAGACAGCGCAATAAATTGCATTTCGCACTTTTGCATCACAGTTGGACTGATTTTGTCATAATCGGTCCAAAGCATTTGAGGTTTAGGTCTTGAAATGGTAGCACCATTGTTAAATACTATTTGTTCCATTGGTGCTTGCCTCCCATTTTCAACTATGTCCAGAACTGCATGATCTAGGGATTTAAGAAAAATACGTATTCTAACTTTCTAATATGCATAGTTAGATCCGTTAAAAAGTGATGATCATGAGACCGATGTTCCCTCAGTTTTAAATGTATTTTCAAGCTTCAACTAGGATATCCCTCTAAGTTGTTAAGCCCGACAAAAGGAACCCTCTCTGATATCAATTGAAATTGTGCCTTACCGCTACAAGCGAAGCTTGAATATATGGCTCATGTCCTAGAGGGGGTTGAATAAGACTTTTTAAAAATTTAACTTGATAGGCAACAATCACTCACTTTTAATTACTCATATTAATCAACATACATAAGGAATGGATTTATCAACTCTACTATATTGAAAACATCATTCAAGCATTTTGTCAAACATGTTTTATGCAGTAAAGAGAGTCATTTGTATCATTCAACAAAATAGAACAAATAAAAGGGTAAATCATTCGGCTCATTGCACACGATGTATAGTAGTTCGGCTATGTGGTTACTCCACTCCTGGCTGACTCACTTTCTCCTAAAATGTGCCTGATTTCACTATCCAAATTGTTTTAAATCAGGCTTACCATAAACCTTTACGACCTACACAAGGTCTAAACGATTTGCATTCGTCGATGGCCTATATAAGGTCTTAGTAAGTTGGATCTCAAACTCAAACAAGAAGTCCTACACAAGAACGTTAAACGTATTCTCTCGTCAGAGGCCTAACAAGGACTTGACGAGTTCAGTATTTCAAACTTTGAAATCTAATCCTACAAAAGGATCGGTTTCCAGACACAATAGACTCAAATTAACTTTCTCACCTAAAGTGGATGAGCCTTATTGAAGCACCTTTCTTGAAGATCTTCTTGAATCATGAAAGCATCTTCAACTCTCTTGAACCGCAACCTTGATGATAATATGCCTTTGGAGATGTCGAGGTGTGGGTCAAATGTAAGTGAATCTTAAGTTACTAATGATGAGTCATTATGATTAGGGTTAGGATTCCCAAGGACAAGCATTCAATGTTTTCTAGCACAAAATATTTGTCATTAAAGATGGTTGCTAGAGTATTAATGAATGCTGAAGTTCATTCTTCAATCTGAGCTTTGAACACTCAATGAATGTCTTTAACACAAGGATTGAATAATGAAATCCATGAGGGAAGAGAGCTTGAGAGAAGGGTTTTTAGATAGGGTATCACACACTCACAAAGCTCTCTTTAGTTCTCACCAATTTTCAAAGAAACTCCTCCTTTGGTTAAGTAGAGACGTTTGCAGTGATAAATAAATGGGCAGAAATCTATCAGTTACAATGTCATCGAGTCACCCTTCGATGGCATAGAGAAATTCTGATTTCTTCTTGAAATGTTGCTGGACATTTTATGAGTGTCTACTCAATGACATCGAGTAACCTTCGATGCCATCAAAGTGACCCTTCGGTGTCATCGGGGGCCCTCGATGTCATAAAGAGATTCTATGTTTTGAACATGAGCTTACTGTCCAGTTTTTCTACATTTACTCAATGTCATCGAGAGGTCTTTGATGCCATTGTGGTGACCCTTCGATGGCATCGAATGTCCCTCGATACCATCGATAAAATTAGATAGAATATCTCAATGTCGTTGGTTAAATCTTGATATACCTACTCGATGCCATAGAGTGGTCTTTGATGCCATCGAAGACCCCTCGATGGATTGTCGATGAGATCGAACCAGTCTGTTTTTGAAGTTTTCTTTTAAATTGATTTCTTCCCATTGCTATTTACTAGCTTATGTTGGAATGGTTTATTCCTATTGGGTTTAGGCTAGTTGGAAAGTTAGGTTTATACGTTTAAGTATAGGTTTTGAGAAGGTCACAACACTTCATCATTCGAATGACACGTGACTGATGCACACATGACACTTGTGACCTTTTGCATACACAAGAAGTTTCTAAAGACTTGTTGATGACGGATTCTTCGCAATTCAGTTCACGTATGACACAATTGTCCCAAGTTAGAAATAGATCCGTGGAAAAGGAAAATTTTCTTAAGACGATTGATGATTTTTTGAAGGTCACAAGGAATTAGTAGTAATTAATAGAAAGTCCATTTAATGGTAGTTAATAGAAAGTCCATTCAGAATTAGAAGAAAATCATATACGATGGTATCCTATAACAAGGATTTTAGATCTTACTAGGACATGGTTGTTGCACGATAAAAAATTCACAGTGAAACTATAACGTAGCCACCACCTCTCCAAACTCATAAAAACAACAATCGATGAAGAGCTTCAGGCTCTTACCACACAATCAATCTTTTTATAGTGCAATACTGTTTATCCTTAGTTTTTAACTTCTTAGCTTGGACACTATTTTGTCCAACCACATTGAAGCAAGTCCAAAGCTCTTAGTTTAGTTTTAATTTCACTATCGTCTAATGCCATCACCGAAATATGCTTTATGAATAACTTAAATATTTTATGATCATTGTTGTCGGATCCCCGATCCCCGAGGTCTTAATTGAAAAATTACCGGTCCATCCTATTAATTTCACACTTACGATCGTTTCACTGTCGTTTCGCCAGCACAAGCAGTTGTAGGTATTTTTGTTTCTCAGCTTATGTATTTATTTCCAGTAATTATATTCAAAATCAATAAAATCAACAATGAACCTTATTTTTAATTTTCCCATCTATTATTGAATCATTGAAAAAGCTTGAGCCACTATTGCCATTGAAAAAAAAAATTCTTAGCTTAAGACAAAGATAATAGTAACCAGGACTAACCCTCCCATTCTCAAATTACTTAATTGCGGTGAGAATTGGTAACTGAACTGTCAAATCAACTTTCATAAGTCTAATCCTAATAACGCCAACCTGCATCACAAGCGGTATGATTATTTAAGTCTGGAGTAGAAATCTAAGCAGGCAAGGCGCTAATCCTAATCACACGGTTGATCAAAATTGTGTGGTGCAAGCGTCCGAATCAAACAGCAACAGGGTCACTATGCAATCTGACTCCGACGCTATGCCTCAACCTACTAATCTTTGTCCGAAAGTATCCACATTATGCGTTTTGTTTCCCCTTTCCAAACGAATTAGTCGTGTTACTGAGTTGAAAAATTGGCAGAAGGCACCGTCCGATTACTGAGAAGAAGCCATGGAGCTGATTCGGTGCAGACCGTGCAACCCTACCTTGGGCCCACCTGATGTATGTATTCTACATCTACCCTGTTCATCTGTTTTTACAGATCATTTTAGAACATGAACTCAAAAGTAAATTAGATCCAAATCTCAGGTGGACCATACTAAAGGAAACAGTGGCGATCAAACGTCTCACCATTGAAAAGATTCCTAGGCCAATGGAATGTTTACCTAATGTTTATTTTGCATCCGACCTATTGATAAGGTCACATGAACCAGTATACTGGGGAAAACAAAAATATCAGCTGCCCAAAACTTTTGTGGCTCATTATATGTTGTTAGTGCTCAATAACGACTTTTTCTACTTGTACGGTCCACTTCAGATTTGGACATGCTCGAGTTTTTGGGATCGTGCACTAACAGAATTGGAAAAAATGGATGGACGGCATGGATATAGAATACTTGCATCAAGGTGGGCCCCACAGTAAGGGCGCTCCGTCTGAGTGAGTCCGGGCCACACCTAATCCGCTCCTACAAGCCATATGGTGCGGATACTATTCATCTTTTTAGTCGGCAGGCTTCGTCCTGCAGCAACCAGCTGCCTGGATTCCCGCCCTAACCTCTGTGGGCTTATTCTTATGTACCCTATATCCACTCCGTTATCTTTTTTATCAGCTGATTTTAGGGAAATGTAAATCTGAAGCTCAAGTAGACCATACCACAGTAAACGATGGGAAATGAACACCCCATAGTTTAAGACTTTTCAGTGGTGAGATTAGTTTTAGATAAGCTGATATTATATTTTCCTTCATCCAAATTTAAGTCACCTTATGAATGTGGATTAAATGTAAAATAAACATTCATTGTGGGCCCCAGGAAGGCTTCCACGGTGGGCGTCATTTTCCCACTGTTTCTTGTGCTTGATCCACTTACATTTGGATCTGCTCATGTTTGAAAACGCAGGTTGATGTATGGGTTTTATTCACAACTATCATTCATTTTCTATGACATTTTAGTGAATAGACCCACACCTATCATTCATTTTCTATAACATCTTAGTGAATAGACTCATTATTTTCTATAACATCTTAGTGAATAGACCCAAAAATGAGGAAGAAACAATGCTCAAGTGGACCACACAGTTGAGATTAAACACTCACCATTGAAAATTTTTTTGGGGGGCAGAGAAGTTTTGGATAAAGTTGATATTTGTGTTTTCACTTCATCCAAGTCCATATGACCTCCACTTCATCTAAGTCCATGTGACCTAGTGAACAAGTTACATGGCAGTTAGCCATGATAGCCCTAAGAAGGTTTCAAGTGTGGGTGTCACACTTGAGCTGGGATCTGCCTCTTTTTTTGTCTTATACTCCGGAGTGAATAAGAAAAAATGGATAGAAAATGTGGATAAAACCCGTGCATTAGAGTTGTCCGTCGGAAGCTTGGATAAAACCCGTGCATTAGAGTTGCCCGTCGGAAGCTCTGTCGGTTCCGTACACGAGGCGGGCAGGTACCTAATCCGGGAAACGGATTGGCTACTCCCCCTGACATCAGCCCGGGGGCTGATGGTGGGTGCTCTGTAGGCCCCACCATGAAGTATGTGTTTCATCCATTCCCTTCATCCATTTTTATATATCATTTTATGGATCGGTCCCAAAAACGAGAGGTATATAAATCTCAGGTGGACCACACCACATGAAAACAATAGTGGTTGGATATCTATCATTAAAATCCTCTTAAGGCCCACTGTACTGTTTATTTGACATCTAATATGTTGATTAGGTCATACAGGCCCAGATGAAGGGAAAAAACAAAAATCATCTTGATCTGAAACTTTTATGGCCACAAAATGTTTTTTAATGGTCGACGCTCATTAAACACTGTTTCATGTAATGTGGTCCAATTCAGATTGGGATATACCTAATTTTTGGTCTCATGCCGTAAAATTATCCGTAAAAATAGATAGACGGCATGGATGAAACACATACATCATGGTGGGTCCCATGGGCACTGACCATCGGCCATTGGCTGGTGTCAGGGGGAGTAGCCAATCCGCGTCCCCTAATCCGCGTATTCTTTTTTGGGTGGTTTGCAATAAATGAGGAAGGACAAAGGCATGGATGGCGTTCGGTACAACAAACACATCGAGATGCCCCACATATTTAAAGCTGCAAGAATATTTGTGGTTGCCGGGGCGCCGCCGGCAATCCGCGTCCGACTTTGTTGACCCTTCTCGACTGACATTTCATTACAGACGGATTTTGTGTGGCTTGAAGCGGAAACGGATTGGCCGAATGCGTGGTCCCTCTGGAGCGACCGTGCGACGCCTCGTTCCTACACGTCTACCCGTGGATCATTTGATGAGCATAGTGTTAGGAGGGGATTGCGTGCTGGCAGCGTCGGTAAGGAGGTCGCTACTGACATATAATATATATTATATATATATATATATATATATATATATATATATATATTATATATAATGAGAAATGCTCACACAAAAATTAGTTAGACTTTTCAAATGGTCCCAGCTGTGCAGATGTGCATAAATTACATGAATTTTTTCTTTATTTACATATAATGCCTAAACTCGTTGATGAGAAAGTATGTAACATCAAGTCTTATACAGGTAAAACAAAACTATGTGCTAAAGATTAACACCGTTTATCAAATATGATATACTAATTAAATTTTATTTGTAAAAAAAATTAGTAAATAAACCTCATCATTGAATACATATATGAAAATTAAATTTGAACAGTTAGAATAGATTTTAACAACTTACTTTTCTAGTATAAATATATCATACTATTGATTATAGAAATAATATTATGTCATTCACTGCTTACAAAGAACCTTACCTAATTAAAGGATCAGATGTTTTACACATGTGGTGCATTAATCAAATACATCACACATGTAATGCTTGTCTCCTATCCTATTTCTACCGGAAAAAGATTCTTCTTCCTATCAGTCTCTATTCATTTAATGTTATCTCTTCTCAATTAATATTATCTCTACCAGCCATAGGAAGCTAGGTGGAAGCCCCTATGATGTTTGTGATAAAATCTGTCCCATCCATCAGTTTTTTAGATTATGGGAGGACATAGGCTCGAAAAATGAGGCATATCAAAGGAATAAAGTGGACCACACCACATGAATAGTAGATATTTATAGCCTACCGTTGAGAACCTGTTGGGCCACAAAAATTTTAGATCAAGCAGATATTTATGTTTTCCCTTCTTACAAGTCTACGTGACTTGTAAACAGGTTGGATGGCAAATAACATGGCGGTGGGTCTTAGGAAGTTTTCAACGGTTAAGACTTCAATCCGCACTACTTCATGTGATGTGGTCTAATTGAGCATCCAATCTACTTTCTTTTTTTTTTTTTTTTTTTTTTAATTTTGGATCATGGGATAAAATGAAGATGAACGGAAAATAGATGAATGGTGTTGATAAAATATATAGACCACGTTGGGCCAGAGAGCCTCTGACATGACCATTCTTCTTAGATAGGTCCGGTGTGGTAATACCCAATCCGCACCCTCTTTTACGCTTCCTTTCAAATGAGAGTGTATTAGGTGTCGCCGGGTAACATGTGAGTGGGTGTTACCCTGACTGTATGGGGCCCATCTGATGAATGTATTGTATATCCATGCTGTCCATCCATTCTTTCATCACATTTTATGCTTTTTGATGCCGAAACTTAAGAAGATCCAAACCTAAAGGGACTACACCACTAGAAACAATGGTGATTGACCCTTAAAAACT
>JAJHSJ010000009.1:31186190-31304777 GCA_021015155.1 Magnolia officinalis
AAATATCTCAAATTGTAATCTGCCACCTCTCGCTTACGGATCAGTTTTAAGCAACCAGACCGTCAGAATCAGACCAAATTACACCCTCGGATCAGGGATATTTCCCCAAACATAACCATGTACTCGGAATCTCCGATCGAGATCCACTGACCGTTGAACCGAAACTGGTCTGCCACGCGTGATCTGGAATCCCGACTGAAACGAAACTTAATGGTACGTAGATCCAGTGTTAGTGAGCTTAAGTCCGACCTTTGGCTCAAGGAGGCCCGCCGGAAGTCCTCCGTTGAGCTGAATCAGGTCCGCTTTGGTTATAACCTAAGTATACCTTGTCCATAAGTCTAATTTGGTGAGTTTTTAGGCTATATAAGGACCTTAGAAACCTCTCTCTCACAGCCATACGAATTTGAGAGAAACTCTAGAGAGAGAAGAGAGAAAAGAGAGAGAAAGTGTGGGAGATGTGGGAGCATCTCCCTGCCTTGCTTCCCTGCTGCTATCCATGCTTAACCACTCCGTTCTAATCGCTTTCCCGGCAATTCCAGCTCCGTTTCTAGGTAAGAAATCCTAATCCTAAACTGATTTGGAGTTTCGATAGTTGT
This sequence comes from Magnolia officinalis, assembly GCA_021015155.1. Classification (NCBI taxonomy): domain Eukaryota; kingdom Viridiplantae; phylum Streptophyta; class Magnoliopsida; order Magnoliales; family Magnoliaceae; genus Magnolia; species Magnolia officinalis. Next base: position 31,186,787 of record JAJHSJ010000009.1, read on the forward strand.
AGGTTATGAAATAGCTAACCTATTTCGCTCTATAGGTCGCCAAACAGCCGTAGATGAAAGCTAAGCAAACCTATCGGATCCGTTACGATTCTACGACAAAAGGTGCAGACTTTAGATGTATAGGTTATGGTTTTCAATGCTTTCAATGTTAGATAATGATAGATCATGATCTGCATGAAAATTGCACATGTACAAAGTGTTGGCTGTTTTTCGTTCCGTTTTTTTTTAAGATGAAGATATGGAATTTTACATACTCTAGGTATTTGTAGAAAGTACCGTATTCGATAAATTGGAAATGTGTTTGTCATGATTATTTGCTGTATTAATAGATTATATAAGGATAAAATACTGTTGGCGAAATGGTTCGCCTAATACATGTTTTGCTCATATACACTATGTATGTTAAAATAGTGTATTGTAAGTGTTTGTGAAAATGACGAATGAGTATAGAATTCTCATTCGTGCTCGCCATGACTAATTGTCATGGATTTATGATGTTGGATTGGCGATCCCCCTTTGACGAAAGGATTTGCCCTAAATCACGCACGACCAATATACACTACTATATTAAAATGTGTGGCCCAAGTGTTTGTGGAAATGACTGAATGAATATGGAACTTGGATTCCTGCTTGCCAAGACTATCCGTCGTGGGTGTATGCGTGTTATGATTGGGGTAACTCTCCTAGTGAAAGGATTGGCCTAATACCTATGTGATCAACATATGTCATGTTATGTTAATGTATGTAGTCTAAAGTGTTTGTGAAATGTTTGAATGAGTAGTAGTTAGTAAATTGTAATGTATAAGGGTGTTGAGATATAATTCTCAACTCCTTTAACTATGTGTATGATTTCCTTGGATAGCTGTGTGATTAGGAATTTAATATGTACAAACTCATGCTTGTGTTGTGCTTCATAACATGCTCAAATGATTATATGATTTTATCTATGTGATGCATATGTTTAAATTCATGTTTACGTTGTATGATCCATCATGGGTGATGGGGGAGTGGAGCAACGAGTGCATGCAACAGCCCTGGCAGCCTAAACGGATAATATCAGACTTTGATTGTATGATTTGAACCTTGATCCATTATTGCTTAACTATCTGCATTGAATGTGATTGGGGGCTATGATTATAGTCCAGGCAATCGGTAAGGGATTGAATTCGTGGCCGAGATTCATTTGCCACGTGAGATGTGTTCGACAAAACCGAGTCGTACTTCGGTGCGATAGTGGTTGGCCACACGAAGTGCTTATGCGCTTCATATCGTTTAACTTGTGGTGCGCTCGAGTTAGCCGATCTCGTCAAGTAACCCGAATCTGTCTAATGTATGTTCACCATGTTTGGATGCTACTTACCAGTGAAATCTCGTTAACCATGGTACCTCGATCCATTAAGACTCATGAGCCGAGCAGGTGGTATGAGACACCGTGGTCAAGCTGTCGGCCTACGCTGGGGCTACATGCCTCCCCGTAGTGACCAGTGAGCAACTGGACTCGTGAGCCGATTATGGTGGTATGGGACACTATATTCGAGCTGTCGACACCTACGGCGAGAGCCGAGTACGGTGAGACCTGTATTCGCGCTGATGGGCGACGAGCCCTCCATAGTGTCTTCGAGTATACTCAAAAGTCTGTGATTAGCGATGAACCCTTCGCAGCAACTAGAGCATGAGGCCGAGTACGGTGAGACCTGTATTCGAGCTAACGGCCAGCGATTGAGCCGAGTACGGTGAGACCTGTATTCGAGCTGACGGCCAGCAATTGAGCCGCATACGGTGAGATTTGTATCCGTACTGACGGGTGACGGGCCCTTTGTGATGCCTTCGCTATGCCTCTCAAACCAAATATCGTATGAGACTAATAGGAGTGACGACCTAGAATGGATCATGTTGGGAATGATACAAGGGAGGTACCTAGTTTCTCAATACTGCTTTTTGAAATGGACTAATAACAACTCGGTAATCATGCTCATCATGCATTGCATGTGTGTGCCTGGAAGATGTGGAGCACTGAGGGATGTAAGCATGCCGCGAAGTAAGATGGTGTCGCATGAGGGTGGTTTGGCAAGGGCAACATCATGACTGCATTCAACTTGCATTAATAAGAGTATTAGAATTGTTTGACTTTACTGCTTTATCATTACTACTGGACTGAATGGATAACATGTTATCCTTGGCTTTATTCCACATGAGTTGATCACTCACTCCCACGTACGGGACGGTGTTTCGAACACCCACCAGACTTTATTATCTGATGCAGATGGCGACGCTACTCCTGAGGCGGAGCAGACTTTTGTGACGACGAGGATGCTTTCTCGTATATGCGGTTTTCAGGCGGGCTTCATGTGAGTCGTGCATTGATCGACAGAGTTACGGGATGTTGACTAGATGACACTACACATTTGGCATCATTTGAATTGTACTTGTAATTCTTAACCTGGTAACCTTATCACACTCTGGGGACTTACCATAGTTTTTATATTTTATATATCTATCACAGTCTTCCGCTTGCAATTTAACTGTCTCGGAGTATGTATGATATGGTGTTTTGGCTTAATCTCACTCTTGTTCAATGCACTAACAAAGACAACATTCAAATCATTCATTTTGTTGCATAAGTGATGCGTTGGAACTCAGGAGTTAAGTTTATGCTCGACCCTCGATTTTCAGGGCGTTACAATAGATAAACACTGATGTATCTCGCGTTAGTTTGGGTTGTGTCCTTTTGCAGAAGGACAGAGTATTGCATATGCCTCGAGACAGTTGAGGAAACACGAGGAGAATTACCCTACACACGACTTGGAGTTAGCATCCGTCATCTTTGTGTTGAAGCTTTGGAGACATTACCTCTACGGAGAGGAGTTCGAGCTTTTCTGCGACCACAAGAGCCTTCGCTATATATTCACTCAGCGAGACTTGAATATGAGGCAGCACCGATGGATGGAAACCTTGAAGGACTTTAAATTCGAGGTTTCCTATCATCCTGGTAAGGCTAACCTTGTGGCAGACGCGTTGAGCCGCAAGAAGGTTATAGCATTTGCGTCTCCGCTGATGATAGCAGAGTGGGACATGATAGAGTTCGTGCGGGACTTTGAACAGAAACTCATTGTGGATGAGCCATTTGAGTGTGTCGCGCACATTCGGGTGTGGCCACTTACTGACGACAAGATTATCGAAGCCCAGAAAGATGATGAGCGGCTGATTGAGCTTCGAAAGCAAGCTAGCGATGATGAGGACTCCAAGTGGAGAGTCGGCACAAATGGGGGCCTACGATACTGTGGCCGCCTATGCGTCCCAGACATTCATGACTTGAGACAGGAGATTCTCGAGGTTGCCCACAGATCGAAGCTTGCGATGCATCCTGGAAGCACGAAGATGTATAGGACATGAAGAGATCGTATTGGTGGGACAATATGAAGGTCCACATAACAGAATTTGTGTCCCGTTGTCTCACGTGTCAGCAGGTCAAGGCTGAACATCGCCGACCTCCTGGACTGCTTCAACCCATGCCCATAGCTGAGTGGAAGTGGGACTTCATCTCTATGGATTTCATATCGGGGCTACCGAAGATGAGGAAGGGACATGATTCCATCTAGGTGATCGTCGACCGATTGACAAAGTCAGCACATTTCCTTCCGATCAGAGTTTCGAACTCTGCAGACGAGTTGGCCAGATTGTACATTAAGGAGATAGTGTGTCTTCATGGAGTTCCCTTGGAGATTGTGTCGGACAGAGACACGCGATTCACATCTATCTTCTGGACTCGTATTCAGGAAGCGATGGGTGTGAAGTTGAAGTTCAGTACCATGTTCCACCCACGGACCGATGGGCAGATGGAGCGGGTGAATCGAATTTTGGAGGATATGTTGCAGGCCTGTGTTTTGGACTTTAAGGATAGTTGGGATGACTGTCTCCCGTATGCAGAGTTCGCCTACAATAACAGCTTTCAGGAGAGTATTGGTATGACTCCTTACGAGGCCTTGTACGGGCGCCCCTGTCGAGCACCGCATTGCTGGGCAGAGGTCAGCGAGCGTAGTTTGATTTGCCCAGAGTTAGTACAGGCGACCTCAGAGAAGATCGATGTTATCAGGCGTCGACTTCTTACAGCGCAGAGCAGACAGAAGAGTTATGCCGATACGAGGCGGCGACCGCTTGAGTTTGAGGTTGGAGATCACGTATTCTTCCTAGTTTCCCCCATGAAGGGAGTCCTTCGGTTTGGCAAGAAGGGGAGGCTTACGCCGCTGTTCATTGGCCCATTCCAGATACTTGACCGAGTGGGTGTGGTAGCATACCGCCTGGCTTTGCCCACTCCACTTGCGGGTGTGCATAACGTATTTCATGTATCCATGCTAAAGAAATACATTCCTGATCCTTCCCATATCATCAAATGGAAGCAAGTGCAGTTGAGCGAGGACGTTACGTATGTACTGCATCCGACACGTATCCTAGACAGGAAGGAGCAAGTGTTGCGTAGCAAGGTCATCCCACTTGTGAAAGTACTATGGACACATCATACTGAAGAAGAGGCGACTTGGGAGACAAAGGTCGAGGTCAGAAAGAACTACCCTCAGATTCTCGAGGAGTACGAAAAGGTACTAATTTCGAGGACGAAATTTTTCTTTAAGTGGGGTAAATTGTAACGTCTCGAAAATTTCCATACAAAGACCCAAGTACCACCTCAGGCAGAAATCACTCAGGATCAAATCCTTTAGAAATTAGACAAAGTTAACTAAGTGCTAAACTAGATCAGCTACGAAATCCGCTAGATCCACTTTAAATACAATCTGCAAGACCCAAAACTTGTAGAATCATTGACGCGAGGTTACCCTAAAATCTAGGATCAATCTCATTACCCAGCTGCTCTCGAGAGCACATTGAAACTGCGTATCGGATCTGGACCACACGTCGAAAGTCCGATTGCTATGAAATTATATAATTAGGACCGTCTTGCTGGGCTTGACAACCATCTCGGAAATCAACTCCAGATAGTGTCCCTGGGCTATTCGTTTGAGCCCGGAGTGAAGAGTGTGAGAAAATGTGGATTCCATTAGAAATTAAATCTAATTTAAGTAATCTGAGACTTGTCACTTGTGGGCCTGATATAAGCAATCAGACCGTCAGAATGTGACCCAAATACACCATCGGATCAGGGAAAATTTCATACACAAGTCAGTGTACTTGTGACCCTGATCAAGTTTCGATGACCGTTGAACTGAAACTGGTCCACCACGTGTGATCTGGAAACCCAACTGGAATGAAAACTTAACTCAACCTAGATCCAAGGTCAATGAGCTTAAGTCCGACCTTTGGCTCAAGGGGGGCTCCAGAAGTGCTCCGTTGAGACGGAATAGATACATTTTGGACATAACCTAAGTATACCTTGGCCCTGGGCCTATTTCTGGCAATTTTAGGCCTATATAAGGACCTTAAACCCTCTCTCACTCCTTCCATACGAATTTGAGAAAACCCTAGGAGAGAGAAGAGAGTAAAGAGAGAGAAAGTGTGAGAGAAGTGGGATAAATTCCTATGGTTCTATCCTACCATTCCACGTGCCTGATCATCACAACCGTATCGCTTTTCCAGTGATTCTGATTTCATTTTTGGGTAAGAAATCCTAACCCTAATCAGTTCTAGAGATTTAATTAGAGTAAGTGATGAAATAGCTAACCTATTTCATGCCATAGGTTGCCGTTTTACCATTGATACAGACTTGGTGTTTAAACTGAGTCCGTTACTCACTTCTACGGCGTAAGGTGCGGACTATAGACGTATAGGTTATGGTTTTCAAAACTTTCAATGTCAGATAATGATAGATTCATGATCTGGATGCTATTTCACATGCAAAATGCGCTATATGTTTTGCGATTCAGTTACGTATGCAAATTATGGCGTTTAGTGTATTCGGTATATTTGTAGAAAATACCGTATACGTACAATATATGAAAGTGTGTTTGCCATGATTAATTACTATGTGTATATACTATATATGTGTGTAACACTTTCTCGGCGAAAGGATTCACCCTAATATATGTTTTAGCTAATATACGTTATGTATGTTAAATAAGTGTAGTCTAAGTGTTTGTGAAAATGCTTGTATGAGTAAGTGCTTAGGAGATAGTGCTTTAGGTAGGTGTTGAGATAGGGTTCTCAAATACCTTAGAGATGTGTATGATTTCCTCCATGCAAGTTGTTTAATTTAATCGCTTACTTATGAAATGTATGTGTTGTATTTCCTGCTTACATTGTCCTTTATAACATGCTTGTTAACATGTTTGAATTACTTGTTAATTATGCTTTGACTACTATACATGCTTTCTGGTTATGGATTGAATGTGATTGGGGCTAAGTTATAGTCCAGGCAATCGGTAATCGGCCCTAAGTTCGTGGCTGAGATTCATTCACCATGTATGATCTGTTTGACGAACCCGAGTCGTACGTTGGTCGTCGACAGTGATTAGGCCACACGAAGTGCTCACGCACTTCATGTCGATCGATACGAGGTGCGCTTGTACTAGTCAAGCTCGTCAAGTAACCCGATTCGTCTATTGTGTGTTCACCATGTATGGACGCCACTGATTGAACCTAAGGTACCAAACTCACCAGTGAAATCCAGTTTAACCTTGGTACCCTGATCCGCTAAGACTCATGAGCTGGGCATGGTGGTATAGGACACCGTGCTCGAACTGTCGGCCTACGTCGAGGCGACGAGCCCACCTGTAGTGACCAGTGAGCAATCCAGACTCGTGAGCCGAATACGGTGGTATGGGACACTGTAATCGAGCTGTCGGCCTACACTGATTGGTGACGAGCCCTTTGCAGTGACCTCAAGCGTACTCTGAGTATACGTGGAGGCGACGACCCTTCCGTAGCCACAAGAGTACAAACTAGGCCTGTATTGATTTGGTGATGGGGGAGTGGTGTAACGATTCCGTGTAACAGCCCTGGCAGCCCTTGCAGTGATCTATAAGCGCAACATCGTATGAGATTAACTAGGACTGACAACCCTAGAATGGATTCTTGTTTGGGAGTGATATAAGGGAGGTACCTTAGTTTCCCATCCTGCTGTGCGAAAAAGGACTAATAAGAACTTGGTAAGCATGTGCATGCACTGCATTACGTGTGCGTTTGGCATTGCAGGTCAAGCACTGAGGAAGGGTTGCATGCATGATCGTAAGATGAAGTTGCTGAGGGAGCGTAGGCGAGGACATGCATCATATCATTCATATCATTTTTTTGCATTAACAAGAGTACTAGGACCTGATTGTTGTATTGCGTTATCATTACTGCTTGACTGAATTGATAACATGTTAACCTTTGCTCTATGATTCCACTGAGTTGATCACTCTCCCACGTTATGGGACAGTGTTTTAAACACCTAGCAGATTTTGTCTTGATTGTAGATGATGATACGACGCAGGAGGCTGAGCCTGATTACTACGATGATCAGGATGAGTTCTCATATATGCAGTTCTCCGGTGGCTTCGCTTAGGCTATCCGGATTGACCGGGCTTCAGGGATTTTCCTTGTAATTGTACTATTTTGACATTTTGATTTTGAAACTATTACAGGTATTCAGTGACTCAGTTATGTACTCATACTCTAGAGACCGATCGTGATTATTTTGGTTTACATACTTTTATATAAATCTTTCAGTCTTTCACTTGCGTTTTATAAGTTGATCTGGAGTATGAACTACTGTTTTGGTATAATCTCACTCATGATTAATGCACTAACACAGACAATATTAATCATAAGCATTTGTGTTGCATATGTGATGTTTTGAAACTCGGGTGTGGAGTGCTACTCGACCCCCAATTTTCAGGGCGTTACAATTGCATTATGATACATGCCTGTACGCATCATCTGCATGTTTGTTATGAGATGTGGTTAATCATTGTATATGTCATTGAGCATGTTGTTATGAGACTCCCTAATAGGTGGAGGTTATCTCATATGAGCGCACGGTATGCGCAGGATTGATGCATGACTGGATTGTATGACTCATGCATCTTGCATTATGATTATTATACGCCCTAGCGACATTAGGGCCATAGCCTCCACAGGCATATCGTGGATGGCCAGACGGGGCACCGGGAATTTGTTCTAGCATCAGGCTGTCATAGATGGCCCTGGGTGAAAATTTCTAAAACCCTCTTGGTACCAGAGGACACCCCAACGTCGAGACCAAGTGGATACATGAGCGCCCGAGTGCCGAATACAAGGAGGCCGCGTCTCCCACTATGTCGTGGTCGGTTGGGAGGCGGTATGGCCTTACCTGCCCGAGAGTAGGGGGCATTACTAGGCTGAGTTTGACCAGCTCGTGAATGGGTCCGCTATCGATGTGCCAGATAGGTATTGACAGACTATTGGTCAGGCGGATAGTGAGGTTTCTTACGCTCACTTAGACTGCGATGCTAGGAGAAGGGCAGTGCCATTTGGAGTGTACTAAACCCCAGTGATGATCCCAGAGATGAACTGTACTGATATATGAACTTATTAAGCAAGAGTTGCATACTCATTCATTCATTCATTCACTATCTACTCGGGCTGGTGGTGCGCAACTATTTGTTACGTGTACCTTCGCAATGGCCAGGATTTCGGTTGGGGTGCACAACTAACTTGAGATCAGGAGTTTACCACATTGATTCTGATTATCCAAATTTAGGTATGGGACTGGTTTGGATAGAAGTCCTTTGTGATGGACCCCATAGCCTGCGATACTACGTACTATCATCCCGACTTCACACTCCGGCATGGTCATTCCATTCACACTGCATATGGCATTTTGGGTTACTGTGTTTCTACATTTATATGGTTTAGATACAGCTGACGCTATTCGTGAACTCATCAGGAATTGTATATTGTATCGCATCCTCAGCATCTGATATTTGGCTTTTTATGACTCCTGATTTGCATAGCTGTTCTATATCGCTTACTCTGTTATCTTATGATTTATGATCTTGTCAGTATTTCTATTTACTCTGATAATTCCTGCTCTTGTTAGTATTTCTGCTTATTCAGATAATGTATGATTTATGGATTACCAGTATTTTCGGTATTGTATGATGATGACATTGTATTGAACACTTGACACTTACCTTGTGCACACACTTACACAACCCTCTAAGCTTTTTATAAGCTTATGCATGATAGATGCGTGCAGGTGATGTTAGGTTGCAGCAGTGTTGAGCTTGGAGCATGCAGCGGCCTTCTGAAGCTTGATTTTCAATTTATGTATTTTCCTTTCAGTATTGTACTCAAATGTTTATATTAGTGGATATGTGATGATGATGTTGTCTTTGTAATTTGGGTATACTTGTGGTTATGCTTATTACGAGTTAAATGTACATTGAAATTTTAAAAAAAAAAATACTCCTTATAAGATCCCAGGATCGGAATCTGGTATATGGACGCTAGGAGCCGAGAATGGGGTACTACAAAGGCTGTCGGCACCGGATTCGATGATCAGGATTCCTATGAATCCGATTTCCGAGTTTGGGGCGTGACAGTTGTCCCTTGGGCATGGCTGAGTGATGAAATCCCTTCTATTCTTCACAATTCTCCTATGTTGGTTGTTGGATCGGTATATCCTATTATCTACCATAGTCTCCTAGGCATGGTTAGGTGATGGAATCACTTCCAATCCTCACGACTTTCATTCGTTGAGATTAGGTCAATGGAAGTTCAGATCGGAGTTTATTGAATATCTTCCAATTGGATAGGATAGGACTCCAATTCCAATTGAGTGCCTTGAATCAAATAAGGAAACACCCTAATAGCTGCAAGTGGATCCCTGGAAACCCTAGTTCCCACCTTTAAATTCTTAAGTTTCTAAATTCATCATCTCACAATTACTCCCTACCTTCCTGATTTAGGTTAGATCTTTTTCTAGTTTTGTTTCTAATTACTTTCATAATAGACACACACAAGATTAGTCCCTGTGGATTTGACCTCGATCTCACCGAGATTATTACTACGTTGCGACCCTACATTAGGGTTGTGACACCCACCATCAAAATCAATGAAATGGCAAAAGTGGGTCCTATCACCTGTCATGTGTCTTGAGCACCCGCTATCCAGATACCATCTAACATTACATCTTTCCTTAAGGTTGTATATATCACCAAGTAGTTTTCTTTGTCCTTTATGCCCCATTTTGGGACAACTTTCTTTGGGCTTGTATTGGATTTTGGAGTGAGAGTATCTTTCTTGGACTCATCTCTCAAGGGCGAAGTCTTTCTAGGAGAATGAGTTTTCTTAGCAAACTGGTCATTACCTTGATTCACCTTAATCATATTTTTCCTTGCCTTTTCATTTAACTGGGCAATCTGCTTGACTAGTTCCTTCATTCTCCTATTCATTTTAGGAGGAGAGGGATACAACCTTCTCTCATATACTTCCTTTTGAGGTGATTTCCTAGGTGGACTTCTGACAGTCTGCAGCATTCTCCCACTTGGTATAAATTTGCCTATGATGGTTGTACCTAGGGTGGTTCGTGAATTCCTAAATGCTAGTCATTCAAATTTCAAATGTCCCATATCACAACATGCATGACAGACTGGAGATGTTCGCGGTTTGCTACCTAAAGCCACATATTCTTTCCTAATCATAGGGGGAATAAAGGTTGGATTATTTTTTTTTTATGCTATCATATCCTAATCCTCTCTTGTCCCTTGAATTCTTACCAATTCCTAGAAGTCTTTCTAATTTTTCTTCACTCTAGGTAAACCTGTGATTTATGTTGACAAGAGATTTTGAGATTTCTAGTTCTAATTTCAGGCCTTGATTAACCATTTTCATCTTGCTTATAGTTATGTTTCTAGGTCTTTGCTCTCTTTTGTTAATTCAGTCAAGTCGCTTTTGTATGAGTCATTTTCCTTAGCATAGTTGGCATTATCACTAGTGAGTTCTTCAATCTCATCTGCCAACTGTTCTTTTTCAACCTTGGCTTCTTTTAGTTACATGCTCAATTACTTATTTTCCGTCTTAGCTTGACCAAGCTTTCTAAGAACTTTCAAGCTTTGGGTGTAAAGTTGGTCATAGGCTTCTTGCATACCGACGTTGTCAATTTCTTCCTCTTCTTAATCTGAAGAAGACTTTTCTTCCATGTTCTCATCCTTGTTTCCCATGTCCCTTGAATTAGGAATTTTTATGGTCTTGGAGGCAATAAGTATTCTCAATGAGCCTTGGTCTTCATCACTTTGGGATTCATCTGAGTCTGAGTATGAATCCTCTTAGTCATCCCATGTGGCAGACATTGCCTTTCCTTTTGATTTATTTTTGGTATGACATTTAGAAGCAAGGTGACCATACCCTCTATAATTGTAGCATTGGGGATTTTTTGGCCGTTTGATAGATTTACTTGTTTGGCATTTTGGATCATATTTCTTTCCCTTTTTATAGAAGGTTTTCCCCTGGTTCTTATTGAAGAATTATTTGAATTTTTTGGCCAATAAAGCCATTTTTTCATCGTCTTCATCGTCATCACTATCTTCCTCAAATTGATGTATCTTTTGTGAGGATTTTAGAATAGTGTTTTTGAATTTTGTAGGAGTTTTGAAGTGTAGTTCATACGTTTGTAGGAAACCTAACAGTTCTTTTACTTTCATACCATAAATGTTCCTACATTCTTCTATGGTAGTGAATTTGGAGGAGAATTGCTTCGGTAATGATCTCAGGATTTTCCTATAAATACGTGGTACCGAGACTTTTCTCCTAACCTCACGTGGAGTTACATATGTCACTTAGTTTGGTGTAAAACTCCATCAATGTCTCATGCTCCTCCTTCTTTATATTTTTAAATTGAGTTGTTAGGAGCTGGAGTTTAGAATGCTTTACTGTGCTTGTCCCTTAATGGGTGGCTTCCAACAAATCCCATGCTTGTTTACAGTTTCACACATGTAGATTCATTTAAATTCTTATTGGGAGACAGCGCAATAAATTGCATTTAGCACTTTTGCATCACAGTTGGACTTGATTTTGTCATAATCGGTCCAAAGCATTTGAGGTTTAGGTCTTGAAATGGTAGCACCATTGTCAGATACTATTTGTTCCATTGGTGCTTGCCTCCCATTTTCAACTATGTCCAGAACTGCATAATCTAGGGATTTAAGAAAAATATGCATTCTAACTTTCTAATATGCATTGTGTCACACCCTAAATCCAGAAATCGGATTCACAGGAATCTCGATCGCCGAATCTAGTGCCGACAGCCTCCGTAGTACCCCATTCTCGGCTCCTAACGTCCATACGTCAGATTCCGATCCTGGGATCCTACAAAGAGGATTTATGTTTTTTAACTCATAATAAGCATAACCACAAGTATACCCAAATCACAAAGGCAACATCAAGATGGGCCCTCAAATCATTAAGATCACACAAATCAAATCATAAAATACACCACCTTTGATAGCCTATTCTTTCTTCCGCCTATGCACTCTAGAGCTCCAAGGGGACAATTCAACGGTTGAGATGATGATCCAAGAGGTAGATTGGGTAGTAGGAAGATGGGCCACACATGACTTCTCCATGGAAGCCATGGACGATTTTCTCTTGAGCTTGCTTAGGGAGAATAAGAGAGAATGAGAGAGAGAGAGAGAGATGATGAGAGAGGAGTGATGGGAGAGAAGTGATGGTGGAGTGACATGAGAGGTAAGGTGCTTGTTGACTTTATGGTACTTGTGTAAGAGAGAGGTAAGGCTAAGGTATGGGTTGCTTGTACTTGACTTTGATTGATGGATTGATGTGACACTTGATGTGATTGGTGGGACATTCTCTTGGGATTTGCAATGTGCGCCGTTTTCCTCGAACTGAATGCGGGCCCACATCTCCTGGCCCGGGTATCGTCTGGGCACGTAATACACGGCGTCGGAACTGCGGCGACGGTGCGGTCGCTAGGGTATAAGTCGCGGGTCGAGTCGACTCTGGAATACGGAATATGACTCAGGGTAGCGCACAACTGCCGATAAAAGTTCGTTGGTCGCCAGAATTCGACCGGTAGGACAGCGGAAGCCTACAGAATAGTACGGTCTAGGATACGGGCCTGACAGCTCTCCTCACCAAATAGAAATTTCGTCCTCGAAATTGAAAGAACAGACAAGGAAAGAGGAAACATCATCAAGTATATATATCAAGGCACAAAAGGATAAAGACAACACTCTCTAATCTCAACATTGCCCTCCCAATAGGCATCATCAACACTATGGTAACCCTACTGATTTTTGGACCCCGGTCAGAAACGATCATAATTAGGACGTTAAGAAACCTCATAATCTCAACGGTAGAGAGCTATACAAAGTCTCTAAGTTGTTTGAACTCGGGGATCTAATCATTCTAAGTTCTCAACAATCATAGAGTGCAATTAGCTATCAGCAGATATGTGATGCTATCTTCAGGTATTCCCAAGTTATGCTCTGATACCAACTTCTGTCATGCCCCAAATCCGAAAATCTGATTCACAGGAATCCCGATCGCCAAATCCAGTGCCAACAGCCTCCGTAGTACCCCATTCTTGGCTCCTAACGTCCATACGTCAGATTCCGATCGTGGGATCCTCCAAAGAGGATTTTTTTTTTTAATTCGTAATAAGCATAACCACAAGTATACCCAAATCACAAAGGCAATATCAAGATGGGTCCCAACATATGTGGGCCCTCAAATCATTAAGATCACACAAATCAAATCATAAAATACACCCACCTTTGATCGCCTATTCTTTCTTCCGCCTATGCACTCTAGAGCTCCAAGGGAACAATTTCAACGGTTGAGATGATGATCCAAGAGGTAGACTGGGTAGTAGGAAGGTGGGCCACACATGGCTTCTCCATGGAAGCCATTGACGATTTCTCTTGGGCTTACTTGGGGAGAATAAGAGAGAATGAGAGAGAGAGAGAGATGATGAGAGAGGAGTGATGGGAGAGAAGTGATGGTGGAGTGACATGAGAGGTAAGGTGCTTGTTGACTTTATGGTACTTGTGTAAGAGAGAGGTAAGGCTAAGGTATGGGTTGCTTGTACTTGACTTTGATTGATGGATTGAGGTAACACTTGATGTGATTGGTGGGACATTCTCTTGGGATTTGCAATGTGCGCCGTTTTCCTCGAACTGAATGCGGGCCCACATCTCCTGGCCCGGGTATCGTCCGGGCGCGTAATACACGGCGTCGGAACCGCAGCGACGGTGCGGTCGCTAGGGTATAAGTCGCGGGTCGAGTCGACTCTGGAATACGGGATACGACTCAGGGTCGCGCGCAACTGCCGATAAAAGTTCGTCGGTCGCCAGAATTCAACCGGTAGGACAGCGGAAGCCTACAGAACGGTACGGTCTAGGATACGGGCCTGACAGCTCTCCCCACCAAATAAAAATTTCATCCTCGAAATTGAAAGAACAGACAAGGAAAGAGGAAACATCATCAAGTATATATATCAAGGCACAAAAGGATAAAGACAACACTCTCTAATCTCAACATCGCCCTCCCAATAGGCATCATCAACACTATGGTAACCCCACTGATTTTTGGACCCCGGTCAGAAATGATCATAATTAGGACGTTAAGAAACCTCATAATCTCAACGGTAGAGAGCTATATCAAAGTCTCTAAGTTGTTCGAACTCGGGGATCTAATCATTCTAAGTTCTCAACAATCATAGAGTGCAGGTTAGCTATCAGCAGATATGTGATGCTATCTTCAGGTATTCCCAAGTTATGCTCTGATACCAACTTCTGTCATGCCCCAAATCTGAAAATCGGATTCACAGGAATCCCGATCGCCGAATCCAGTGCCAACAGCCTCCGTAGTACCCCATTCTCGGCTCCTAACGTCCATACGTCAGATTCCGATCTTGGGATCCTACAAAGAGAATTTTTTTTAAAAAAAATCGTAATAAGCATAGCCACAAGTATACCCAAATCACAAAGGCAACATCAAGATGAGTCCCACCATATGTGGCCCTCAAATCATTAAGATCACACAAATCAAATCATAAAATACACCCACCTTTGATCGCCTATGCACTCTAGAGCTCCAAGGGGACAATTTCAACGGTTGAGATGATGATCCAAGAGGTAGATTGGGTAGTAGGAAGGTGGGCCACACATGGCTTCTCCATGGAAGCCATTGACGATTTCTCTTGGGCTTGCTTGGGGAGAATAAGAGAGAATGAGAGAGAGAGAGAGAGATGATGAGTGATGGGAGAGAAGTGATGGTGGAGTGACATGAGAGGTAAGGTGCTTGTTGACTTTATGGTACTTGTGTAAGAGAGAGGTAAGGCTAGGTGTAACATCCCGGATTTTTGCCAACCTGGGATTAGACGTCCTTAGGCATTGGGTCGATCCTAAGACCTTACCAACTTGTCAAAACTAAATCCCACAGTCAAAAATCGCTCCTTAACCCATTTCCTTCACAAATCCCACCCTTCACTATCTTGTGCTTTCAATTTTTCAAAGCACTTTCGCCCTAGACACTATCTTAAACTAGCTAAGTAGTAAAACTTGGATCACTTTACATACAAACTACAAAGGCCTAAGTACCATCTCAACCAAAAAACAATTAGGATTAAATCCTTTAGAAATTTAACAAAGTTAACTAAGTGCAAACTCGATTAGCCATGAAATCCGTTGGGATCGCTTTAAATACGATCTGCAAGACCCAAAACTTGTAAAACATGTGACTCTAGGTTACCCTAAAGTTTAGAACCGAACTCATGTCCCGTCTGCTCTCGGGAATGAAACGAAACTTCGTATTAGGTTTAGATCGCACATCGGGAGTCCGATTAACTCGAAGCTAAGGAACTAGGACCGCCCCACTGGGCTTGACAATCATCTCAAAAATCAGCTCCGACCGATGTCCCACGGTCATTTATTTCGATCCGGAGCGAGGGAGTGTGAAAAACATTATTCCCTTTCCAAAATAAATATCTGGAATAGTGATCTGGCACCATTCGCTTGTGCATCAATATTAAGCAACCTGACCGTCAGAATCAGACCAAATTACACCCTCGGATTAAGAAAAATTTCAGGAACATTTACATGTACTTGGAATTTCGGATCGTGGCCCACTGACCGTTGAACTGAAAGTGGTCCGCCACGTGCGATCTAGAAATCCGATCGAGTCGAAAACGTAATCCCTCATAGATCCATGTGTGGTGAGCTTAAGTCTGACGTTTGGCTCAAGGAGGGCCACCAGAACCTCTCTTTTGAGCTGGAAAAGTGACGAAATACCTATATTAGCAGTAACCTTTGAACAGGAGTCTATTTCGGTGAGTTTTGAGGCTATATAAGGACCTTAAACCCTCTCCCATTCCAGCCATACGAATTTGGATTTGAGAGAGGGAAAAGAGAGAGAAAGTGAGGGAGAAGTGGGAGAATCTCCCTGCCGTCGTTCCCTGCCACCACACGGGCTGTACCATCCCTTTCTCATCGCTTTCCCGGCGATTCCAGCCCCGTTTCTAGGTAAGAAACCCTAACCCTAATCTGTTTTGGAGTTTAGACTGTTGTAGGTTGTGAAATAGCTAACCTATCCGTTCTCTAGGTTGCCAAACTGCCGAATACGGAAGCTTAGCAAACCTATCAACTCCGTTACGATTCTACGACCAAAGGTGCGGACTTTAAGTGTATAAGTTACGTTTTTTAACGCTTTCAATGTCAGATAATGATAGATTCATGATCTGCGTGTAAATGCACATGTACAAAGTGCTTTCCGTTTCCTGTTTCGATTAACGTTGTAGAATATGGAATTTCACATACTCTAGATATACGTAGAAATACCGTATACGTATTTTTTTTGGAGAAGTGTTTGACATGTTTATTTAATGTATGATTATACTATATATGGATAAAATACTAGTTTGGCGAAAGGAATCGCCGTAATACATGTTCACTTGTAAATGCTACGTATGTTGAAATTGTGTATTCTAGAAATACTGTATACGTATAAATTTTGGAGATGTATGTATCATGATTATTTGCTGTAGTAATATATTATACATGGATAAAATACTAGCTTGGCTAAAGGATAACCCTAATACATGTTTTACTAACATACACCATGTATGTTGTAATAGTGTATTCTAAGTGTTTGTGGAAATGGCTGAATGAGTATAGAATTCTCATTCGTGCTCGCCATGACTAATTGTCATGGATTCATGATTGATGTATTGGCGATACCCCCTTTGACGAAAGGATTTGCCCTAAATCACGCCACGGCCATTATACACTATATATGCTAAAATGTGTGGCCCAAGTGTTTGTGGAAATGACGGAATGGATATGGAACTTGGATTCCTGCTTGCCATGACTATCCGTCGTGGGTGTACGCGTGTTATGATTGGGGCAACTCCCTAGTGAAAGGATTTGGCCTAATGCCTATGTGATCGACATATGTCATGTATGTTGATGTATGGTTGTTTAAGTGTTTCTTGAAATGTCTGAATGTGTAGTAGTTAGCAAAGTGTAATATATAAGGGTGTTGAGGTATGACTCTCAACCTCTTTTCACTATGTGTATGATCTCCTTTGATAGTTGTGTGATTAGGATTTGAACATGTACAAACTCATGCTTGTGTTGTGATTCATAACATGCTCAACTGTTTTATGATTTTAATTATGTAATGCATATGTTTAAATTTATATTTATGTTGTATGATCCGTCATGGGTGATGGGGGAGCGGAGCAACGAGTGCGTGCAACAGCCCTGGCAGCCCTAAACGGATAATACCAGACTGATTGTATGATTTGAATCCTGATCCATTACTGCTTTATATCTCTGTAATTGATTGTGTTTGGGGCTATGATTATAGTCCAGGCAATCGGTAACGAGATTGAACTCGTGGCTGAGATTCATTTGCCACGTGGGATGTGTTCGACGAACTCGAGTCGTGCGTTGCCTGTCGGCAGTGGCTAGGCCACACGAAGTTGTTTATGCACTTCATGTCGTGCAGCTCAACGGGCGATCGTGCTAGTCGAGCTCATCAAGTAACCCGATCTGTCTTATGTATGTTCACCCTGTTTGGTCGCTACTGCTTGAACCTAGGGTACCAAACTTACCAGTGGCGATCCCCGTTTAACCATGGTACCTAGATCCGCTAAGTCGCATGAGCCGGGCATGGTGGTATGGGACACCGTGGTCGAGCTGTCGGCCTACGCTGGGGCCATGTGCCTCCCCGTAGTGACCATTGCGCAATCAACTCGTGAGCCGAATATGGTGGTATGGGACACTGTATTCGAGCTATCGATACCTCGGCGAGAGCCGAGTACGGTGAGATCTGTGCTCGTGCTGACGGGCGACGAGTCCTCCGTAGTATCATCGAGTACACTCCAAGGGTCTGTGATTGGCCACGAGTCTTTCACAGCAACTAGAGTGTGAGTTGAGCCGAGTACGGTGAGACCTGTACTCGAGCTGACGGCTAGTGATTGAGCCGAGTACGGTGAGACCTGTACTCGAGCTGACGGCCAGCAATTGAGCCGCATACGGTGAGATCTGTATCCGCGCTGACGGGTGATGAGCCCTTTGCGATGCCTTCACTACGTTTCTCAAACCATAACATCGTATGAGAATAACTAGGATTGACGACCCTAGAATGGATCATGTTTGGGAATAATACAAGGGAGGTACCTTAGTTTCCTAATACTGCTGTTTGAAATGGACTAATAAAAACTTGGTAATCATGAGCATCATCGCACCGCATGTGCTTTGTAGATGTGGCGCACTGAGGGAGTAAGCATTCGCGAACGTAAGATGATGTCGCTTGAGGGTGGTTTGGCAAGGGCATACAGCATCATGTCATTTCATTTTCGCACTTAACAAGAGTAGTTAGAAATGTTTGATTTGTACTACTTTATCATTACTGCTTGATTGAATTGATAACATGTTAACCTATGCCTTATTGTTCCACTGAGTTGATCACTCACTCCCACGTTACGGGACGGTGTTCCGAACACCCACCAGATTTGTTGAGTTTCAGGTGATGGCGATGCTTGTGAAACAGAGCCGGACTACTTCTGTGATGATAGGAGGAGTTCTCCTATCTGTATCTCTCTGGCAGGTCAATGAAGACCTGATAAGGTATTGACGGGGCTATGGCACATGGGATAGAAGGCATTACACTTCCTCACATTTGGTAAATTTTAGAACTGCAATTGTATTTATTTAACCTGGTAATGTTATCACACTCTGGAGACTCATCATAAGTTATATATTTTATCTATCTATCACAGTCTTCCGCTTGCAAACTTAACTGTCTCTGGAGTATGATATGCTGTTTTGGCTTAATCTCACTCATGTTCAATGCACGAATACAGTCAACATTCAATCATCATTCATTTTGTTGCATAAGTGATGTTCTGGAACTCGGGAGTTGAGTTTATGCTCGACCCCCGATTTTCAGGGCGTTACACTAGGGTATGGGTTGCTTGTACTTGACTTTGATTGATGGATTGATGTGACACTTGATGTGATTGGTGGGACATTCTCTTGGGATTTGTAATGTACGGTGTTTTCCTCGAACTGAATGCGGGCCCACATCTCCTGGCCCGGGTATCGTCCGGGCACGTAATACACGGCGTCGGAACCGCAGCGACGGCGTGGTCGCTAGGGTATAAGCCGCGGGTCGAGTCGACTCTGGAATACGGGATACGACTCAAGCTCGCGTGCAACTGCCGATAAAAGTTCGTCGGTCACCGAAATTCTACCGGTAGGATAGCGGAAGCCTACGGAACGGTACGGTCTAGGATACGGGCCTGACACATAGTTAGATCTATCAAAAAGTGATGATCGTGAGACCGATGTTCCCTCATTTTTAAATGTATTTTCAAGCTTCAACTAGGATATCCCTCTAAGCTGTTAAGCCCGACAAAAGGAACCCTCTCTGATATAAATTGAAATTGCGCCTTACCACTACAAGCGAAGATTGAATATATGGCTAATGTCCTAGAGGGGGTTGAATAAGACTTTTTAAAAATTTAACTTGATAGGCAACAATCGCTCGCTTTTAATTACTCATATTAATCAACATAAATAAGGAGTGGATTTATCAACTCTATTATATTGAAAACATCATTCAAGCATTTTGTCAAACATGTTTTATGTAGTAAAGAGAGTCATTTGTATCATTCAACAAAATAGAACAAATAAAAGGGTAAATCATTCAGCTCATTGCACACGATGTATAGTAGTTCGGCTATGTGGCTACTCCACTCCTGGCTGACTCACTCTCTCCTAAAATGTGCCTGATTTCACTATCCAAATTGTTTTAAATCATGCTTACTATAAACCTTTACAACCTACACAAGGTCTAAACGATTTGCATTCGTCGATGGCCTATATAAGGTCTTAGTAAGTTTGGATCTCAAACTCAAACAAGAAGTCCTACACAAGGACGTTAAACGTATTCTCTCATCGGAGGCCTACACAAGGACTTGATGAGTTCAGTATTTTAAACTTTGAAATCTAATCCTCCAAAAGGATCGGTTTCCAGACACAATAGACTCAAATTAACTTTCTCACCTAAAGTGGATGAGCCCTATTGAAGCACCTTTGTTGAAGATCTTCCTGAATCATGAAAGCATCTTCAACTCTCTTGAACCGCAACCTTGATGATAATATGCCTTTGGAGATGTCGAGGTGTGGGTCAAAGGTAAGTGAATCTTAAGTTACTAATGATGAGTCATTATGATTAGGGTTAGGATTTCCAAGGACAAGCATTCAATGCTTTCTAGCACAAAATATTTGTCATTAAAGATGGTTGCTAGAGTATTAATGAATGCTGAAGTTCATTCTTCAATCCGAGCTTTGAACACTCAATGAATGTCTTTAACACAAGGATTGAATAATGAAATCTATGAGGGAAGAGAGCTTGAGAGAAGGGTTTTTAGATAGGGTATCACACACTCACAAAGCTCTCTCTAGTTCTCACCAATTTTCAAAGAAACTCCTCTTTCGTTTAAGTAGAGACGTTTACAGTGATAAATAAATGGGCAGAAATCTATCAGTTACAATGTCATCGAGTCACCCTTCGATGGCATAAAGAAATTCTAATTTCTTCTTGAAATGTTGTTGGACATTTTATGAGTGTCTACTCAATGACATCGAGTAACCTTCGATGCCATCAAAGTGACCCTTCGGTGTCATCGAGGGCCCTCGATGTCATAAAGAGATTCTATGTTTTGAACATGTGCTTACTGTCCAGTTTTTCTACATTTACTCAATGTCATCGAGAGGTCTTTGATGCCATTGTGGTGACCCTTCGACGGCATCGAATGTCCCTCGATACCATCGATAAAATTAGATAGAATATCTCAATGTCGTTGGTCAAATCTGATATACCTACTCAATGCCATAGAGCGGTCTTTGATGCCATCAAAGACCCCTCGATGGATTGTCGATGAGATCGAACCAGTCTGTTTTTGAAGTTTTCTTTTAAATTGATTTCTTCCCATTACCATTTACTAGCTTATGTTGGAATGGTTTATTCCTATTGGGTTTAGGCTAGTTGGAAGGTTAGGTTTATATGTTTAAGTATAGGTTTTGAGAAGGTCACAACACTTCATCATTCGAATGACACGTGACTGATGCACATATGACACTTGTGACCTTTTGCATACACAAGAAGTTTCTAAAGACTTGTTGATGACGGATTCTTCACAATTCAGTTCACGTATGACAAAATTGTCCCAAGTTAGAAATAGATCCGCGCAAAAGGAAAATTTTCTTAGGACGATTGATGATTTTTCGAAGGTCACAAGGAATTAGTAGTAATTAATAGAAAGTCCATTTAATAGTAGTTAATAGAAAGTCCATTCAGAATTAGAAGAAAATCATATACGATGGTATCCTATAACAAGGATTTTAGATCTTACTAGGACATGGTTGTTGCACGATAAAAAATTCATAGTGAAACTATAACACAGCCACCACCTCTCCAAACTCATAAAAACAACAATCGATGAAGAGCTTCAGGCTCTTACCACACAATCAATCTTTTTATAGTGCAATGTTGTTTATCCTTAGTTTTTAACTTCTTCGCTTAGACACTCTCTTTTTGTCCAACCACATTGAAGCAAGTCCAAAGCTCTTAGTTTAGTTTAATTTCACTATTGTCTAATGCCATCACCGAAATATGCTTTATGAATAACTTAAATATTTATGATCATTGTTGTCGGATCCCCGATCCCCGAGGTCTTAATTGAAAAATTACCGGTCACATCCTATTAATTTCACACTACGATCGTTTCACTGTCGTTTCGCCAGCACAAGCAGTTGTAGGTATTTTTTTTTTTTCTCAGCTTATTTATTTATTTCCAGTAATTATATTCAAATCAATAAAATCAACAATCAACCTTATTTTTAATTTTTCCCATCTATTATTGAATCATTGAAAAAGCTTGAGCCACTATTGCCATTGAAAGAAAAATTCTTAGCTTAAGACAAAAGATAATAGTAACAAGGACTAACCCTCCCATTCTCAAATTACTTAATTGCGGTGAGAATTGATAACTGAACTGTCAAATCAACTTTCATAGGTCTAATCCTAATAAAGCCAACCTCCGTCACAAGCGGTATGATTTTTTAAGTCTGGAGTAGAAATCTAAGCAGGCAAGGCGCTAATCCTAATCACACGGTTGATCAAAATTGTGTGGTGCAAGCGTCCGAATCAAACAGCAACAGGGTCACTACGCAATCTGACTCCGACGCTATGCCTCAACCTACTAATCTTTGTCCGAAAGTATCCACATTATGCGTTTTGTTTCCCCTTTCCAAACGAATTAGTCGTTGTACTGAGTTTAAAAATTGGCAGAAGGCACCGTCCGATTAACTGAGAAGAAGCCATGGAGCTGATCCGGTGCAGACCGTGCAACCCTTACCTTGGGCCCACCTTGATGTATGTATTCTACGTCTACCCTGTTCATCTGTTTTTACAGATCATTTTAGAACATGAACTCAAAAATAAATTAGATCCAAATCTCAGGTGGACCATACTAAAGGAAACAGTGGCGATCAAACGTCTCACCATTGAAAAGATTCCTAGGCCCAATGGAATGTTTACCTAATGTTTATTTTGCATCCGACCTATTGATAAGGTCACATGAACCAGTATACTGGGAAAACAAAAATATCAGCCTGCTCCAAAACTTCTGTGGCTCATTATATGTTGTTAGTGCTCAATAACGACTTTTTCTACTTGTACGGTCCACTTTAGATTTGGACATGCTCGAGTTTTTGGGATCGTGCACTAACAGAATCTGGAAAAAATGGATGGACGGCATGGATATAGAATACTTGCATCAAGGTGGGCCCCACAGTAAGGGCCGCTCCGTCTTGAGTGAGTCCGGGCCACACCTAATCCGCTCCTACAAGCCATATGGTGCGGATACTATTCATCTTTTTAGTCGGCAGGCTTCGTCCTGCAGCAACCAGCTGCCTGGATTCCCGCCCTAACCTCTGTGGGCTTATTCTTATGTACCCTATATCCACTCCGTTCATCTTTTTTATCAGCTGATTTTAGGGAAATGTAAATCTGAAGCTCAAGTAGACCATACCACAGTAAACGATGGGAAATGAACACCCATAGTTTAAGATTTTCAGTGGTGAGATAAGTTTTAGATAAGCTGATATTTATATTTTCCTTCATCCAAATTTAAGTCACCTTATGAATGTGGATTAAATGTAAAATAAACATCATTGTGGCCCCAGGAAGGCTTCCACGGTGGGCGTCATTTTCCCACTGTTTCTTGTGCTTGATCCACTTACATTTGGATCTGCTTCATGTTTGAAACGCAGGTTGATGTATGGGTTTTATTCACACCTATCATTCATTTTCTATGACATTTTAGTGAATAGACCCACACCTATCATTCATTTTCTATAACATCTTAGTGAATAGACCCCAAAATGAGGAAGAAACAATGCTCAAGTGGACCACACAGTCGAGATTAAACACTCACCATTGAAAATTTTTTGGGGGGCAGAGAAGTTTTGGATAAAGTTGATATTTGTGTTTTCACTTCATCCAAGTCCATATGACCTCCACTTCATCTAAGTCCATGTGACCTAGTGAACAAGTTACGTGGCAGTTAGCCATGATAGCCCTAAGAAGGTTTCAAGTGTGGGTGTCACACTTGAGCTTGGGATCTGCCTCTTTTTTTGTCTTATACTCCAGAGTGAATATGAAAAAATGGATAGAAAATGTGGATAAAACCCGTGCATTAGAGTTGTCCGTCGGAAGCTTGGATAAAACCCGTGCATTAGAGTTGCCCGTCGGAAGCTCTGTCGGTTCCGTACACGAGGCGGGCAGGTACCTAATCCGGGAAACGGATTGGCTTGGGTGCTCTGTAGGCCCCACCATGAAGTATGTGTTGCATCCATTCCCTTCATCCATTTTTATATATCATTTTATGTATCGGGCCCAAAAACGAGAGGTATATAAATCTCAGGTGGACCACACCACATGAAAACAATAGTGGTTGGATATCTATCATTAAAATCCTCATAAGGCCCACTGTACTGTTTATTTGACATCTAATATGTTGATTAGGTTATACAGGCCCAGATGAAGGGAAAAGACAAAAATGATCTTGATCTGAAACTTTTATGGCCACAAAATGTTTTTTAATGGTCGACGCTCATTAAACACTGTTTCATGTAATGTGGTCCAATTCAGATTGGGATATACCTCATTTTTGGTCTCATGCCGTAAAATTATCCGTAAAAATAGATAGACGGCATGGATGAAACACATACATCATGGTGGCTCCCATGGAGCACTGACCATCGGCCATTGGCTGGTGTCAGGGGGAGTAGCCAATCCGCGTCCCCTAATCCGCGTATTCTTTTTTTCGGTGGTTTGCAATAAATGAGAAGGACAAAGGCATGGATGGCGTCGGTACAACAAACACATCAAGATGGCCCCACAGATTTAAAGCTGCAAGAATATTTGTGGTGCCGGGGCGCCGCCGGCAATCCGCGTCCGACTTTGTTGACCCTTCTCGACTGACATTTTCATTACAGGCGGATTTTGTGTGGCTTGAAGCGGAAACGGATTGGCCGAATGCGTGGTCCCTCTTGGAGCGACCGTGCGACGCCTCGTTCCTACACGTCTACCCACGTGGATCATTTGATGAGCATAGTGTTAGGACGGGGATTTCGTGCTGGCAGCGTCGGTAAGGAGGTCGCTACTGACATATATATATATATATATATATATATATATATATATATATATATATATATATATATGAGAAATGCTCACACAAAATTAGTTAGACTAATCAAATTGGTCCCTAGCTGTGCAGCTGTGCACTAAATTACATGAATATTTTTCTTTATTTACATATAATGCCCACTCATGAGAGAGTATGTAACATCAAGTCTTATACAGGTACAACAAAAATATGTGCTAAAGATCAACACCGTTCATCAAATATGATATACTAATTAAATTTTATTTGCAAAAAAATTAGTAAATAAACCTCATCATTGAATACATATATGAAAATTAAATTTGAACCGTTAGAATGGATTTTTAACAACTTACTTTTCTAGTATAAATATATCATACTATTGATTATAGAAATAATATTTTATGTCATTCACATGCTTACAAAGAACCTTACCTAATTAAAGGACCAGATGTTTTACACATGTGGTGCATTAATCAAATACATCACACATGTAATGCTTGTCTCCTCATCCTATTTTCTACCGGAAAAAGATTCTTCTTCCTATCAGTCTCTCTTCATTTAATGTTATCTCTTCTCAATTAATATTATCTCTACCGCCATAGGAAGCTAGGTGGAGCCCCTTTGATGTTTGTGATAAATCTGTCCCATCCATCAGTTTTTTTAGATTATGGGAGGACATAGGGCTCGAAAATGAGGCATATCAAAGGATAAAGTGGACCACACCACATGAATAGTAGATATTTATAGCCTACCGTTGAGAACCTGTTGGGGCCACAAAAATTTTAGATCAAGCAGATATTTATGTTTTCCCTTCTTACAAGTCTACGTGACCTTGTAAACAGGTTGGATGGCAAATATACATGGCGGTGGGTCTTAGAAAGTTTTCAGCAGTTAAGACTTCAATCCGCACTACTTCATGTGATGTGGTCTAATTGAGCATCCAATCTACCTTTTTTTTTTTTTTTTTCTTTTGGATCATGGGATAAAATGAAGATGAACGGAAAATAGATGAATGGTGTTGATAAAATATATAAACCACGTTGGGCCAGAGTGCCTCTGACATGACCATTCTTCTTAGATAGGTCCGGTGTGGTAATACCCAATCCGCACCCTCTTTTACGCTTCCTTTCAAATGAGAGTGAATTAGGTGTCACCGGGTAACATGTGAGTGGGTGTTACCCTGATTGTATGGGGCCCATCTTGATGAATGTATTGTATATCCATGCTGTCCATCCATTCTTTCATCACATTTTATGCTTTGATGCCGAAACTTAAGAAGATCCAAACCTAAAGTGGACTACACCACTAGAAACAATGGTGATTGACCCTTAAAAACTTACTGTGGGCCGTAAAGTTTTAGATTAAGTTGATCTTTGTATGTTTCCTTCATCCAAGTCTATCTCACCTTATCAAAAGGTTAGATGGAAAATAAACATTGCAGTGAGCCATAGGTGGCAGCTAAGTAGTTTTTTACGGTGAGCATTAAATAATGAGAACAAGTCCTAAAATGATCAATAAAAACTGATGGACAGGGTGGATGTATAACACGTTCATCAAGGTGAGCCCTGTTGTCAAGGTAACATCTAATCCACCCCCCTTTGAAAACACTCTGGAAGAGTACCGATGCACCGGAGACTATCAAATGTTATACTGGATCATGGTAGGACGGGCCACAAAAGTTTTGGATCAAACTAATATTTTTGTATTTTCAATTCAATACGCAGTTTTTCCTATTGTGTGGCTACCAGAGTTTTGGATTTATCTTATTTTTGGTCCTAAGTCCTAACACGATCTAGAAAAACTGATGGACGAAATAGAATTACCACAAATATCATAGTGAGCCGCTAGCTTCCTATGGCCGGAAGTGGCGTAAGGCTGGTTTTCAAACAAAGGGGAAGCGGATTGCTTACTGTGTAACTCAGTACGCTTAGCGTACGGAGTAAACTCTGTGGCCCCATAGTCATTTATGCATTTTATCCACTCCTTCAATACAACTTATCAGATAATTGTAAGTGTATTCACGAAAAATTAAGAATATCCGATTTCAAAAAAAGCTGAGATAACCATGTAAGGTGTGCACGTGTGATGGGTTTGGATAATGTATCAGATGGATAAGAAATCCAATCCGTTAATCAAATAAAGTTCATTGTACGTATATGGAAGGTATAAAAAATATATATTTCTTATCAATAGTACTTTATATTTTTATACAAGAAAAGTGGCAGTTAAAAATCCATTCCAATAATTTAATTTCAACTTACATGTGTGGATTCAACTATAAAGTCCGTTTATAAATTTTTGGTGGATAAAATTTAATTAATGGGTCATGTTTGACCAATGAGCTAGATCTTTGACATGTATTCCCAACATACCCATGTAACACTTGATGTCACGTGGTAGTTCGCAGTTCGGCATTACATATAGATAAAAAGAGATATTTATGTAATTTAATGCGCACCTAGTTGGACCAATTTAAATGGTCCAACTAGTTGTGTGTGAGCATTTCTCTCTCTCTATATGTATATGTGTGTGTGTGGGTGTGTGGGTGTTTTATGGAAGCCGTTAATCTATTGTGTCCGATCATTGTAGATCAAGGGCTCAAAATTAAGGGAGATCCAAACCTAGAGTGGACCACACCATAAGAAAACAGTGGCGATTGAATGCCATCATTAAAAACTTCCGAAGGCCTGTAATGTTTATTTGTCATCTAACCTGTCAATCAGGTTACACACACCTGGATGAAGAGAAAACGCAAATATCAGTTTTGTTATGGGAAAATCCGACCCGAACAAGTCAGGTTGATTAGTGAAGGCTCGGAGCTCGAAAGGAAGGCCTCGGAAAGAAAACATCACTCCGGGTCTGAGTAGACCCTTGTTACAGAGGTTTGGCTGAACCGAACTCTCCCTTGATGAACCACGATTCCGAGCTGGAATCCTCATCCGAAGACCCACCCTCATCTGAAGACTCACGCTTGTGAATCAGCCGAACAAAACTTATCTCCGACCTAGAGGCCGAGGATTAAGGCTCCGGACGGACACATTCGACAGATTCCAATCCTAATACCTTGACTATGAACCCCTACTACTAGTGCCTAGCCACAGATTTGGACAGGATGAGTCCGAGTCCGAATGAGGATTATCTGACCATGAGCCCAGTGTACCGAGCTGGGAAATCAGTTCAAGTATGGACGTGGTACGAAGATCAGGCCCAGTGATACGTGCCATTAAGACATGATGCGATACACGATCTAAAGATTGTGGAGGATATCTCTATGATTGCAAAATCCACTTGATTGAGTAAATCATGCCGAGATTGACGGACACGATCCACTCGACCCACATGTATAAATACCAAGGGACCCCATTGCAGCAGATACGTAATATCTCGCACCCTATTTCTACGTTACGCAACTTAGACCCAGATTTCCTAGCCTAACTTAGGCATTGGAGGGTCCCCTGTTTAAGCCAGGGTCTCCTTTGCTGACCTTTCTGTGCAGGACGAGGATCTGTTTCGAGTTCGTAGCATTGAGTAGAGGGTGGTCCGGATTTTGACCTCAACATTTTTTGGCACCGTTTGTGGGAAGTAAAAAAAAAAAAAAAAAAAAGGCTAGAAAGCTTTACCAGAAATGGCGAGAGGAAAGAAAAAGGTGACAACAGTGGAGCCCGAGCCAAGTGGACAACATCAATCGTCTTCCCATTTGCATACTGAATCGGCTCCGATAGGACCGTCTCAGCGAACTCAGAGCCGAGGACGGAAATACAAGGCACTGCAGAATGAAGTTAGATGCTGAGAGAGGAAATCACTCGGATGAAGGCGCAACAAAATCAACAGCCACCTCTCAACATGGTGGAGGTGACCCCAGCACCCGAGGAACCACCGCAGCAAGTTAGTTCTCGGGTCAGGGTGTCCCAAGATCAGTCCGCGCAAGCTCCCAATCCTACGCAGAACGCTACGTCCTAGAATCGGTTTGCCCAAGTACAAGAACCTGCTGGGGATGCGGAACCATCCTATGTGTCCGCGACTTCGGCTCTAGGCTCGACTGACCTCCGCCATCCACTAGAGAGGAGAAGACAGGGCAAAATGCCTAACGCAGCAGAGGCTCCCCAAGAAGTAGTGGCCGAGAACCAAAATCCTTGGGAAGCTCAATTTAAGGAACTCCGCGACCAACTCTAAAACGCCCTGAATTTCGAGGGTCAAGCAAAGGTCAACTCCCGAGATCCGTCGCATCACTTATGCAACATAAATAATAATGATTAAATGTTGTCCGTATTAGTGCATTAAACATGAATGAGATTACATTAAAACAACATATCATACTCCAGAGACAATTTAAATTGAGCGAGCGGAAGACTGTGATAGATATAAAAAAAAAAAATATGTAAGTGTTTATCGATCCCCAGAGTATGAATATGTTACCAAGCTAAATAATTACATGTATAGTTCCAAAATTTACAAAATAATAAAGTGTAATGTCCAACTAATCCATATCCCTGTAATCCCGGCGACGTAACTTTAGGTCTACATAGACCCGCCTGAGAGTTGCATGTAGGAGAACTCCTCGCCATAGAAGTTCGGCTCCGTCGCATAAACCTCGCCATCATCTACAGCTAAAACAGAGTCTAGTTGGTGTTTTAAAACACCGTCCCAGAGTGGGAGTGAGTGATCAATTCAGTGGAGCTATAAGGCAAAGGTTAATATGTTATCAATTCAGTCAGGTAGTAATGATAAAGTAGTACAACAGTCATATCCTAAGTACTCTTGTTAATGTAGGAATGATATGCTATAATGATGCATGCCCTCGCTTGCACTTCCTCAGCGACATCATCTCACGATTGCGCATGACAAACTCTCTAAACGTGCGCTTCCTCGCCAAAGCACATGCAATGCAGTGCATAATCGTATTAGTCAAGTTCTTATTTAGGTTTATTCATACAACAAATTCGGGAAGCTAAGGTACCTCCCTTTATATTATTTACCAAGGCAAGGATCCATCTAGGGTCGTCAATCCTAGTTAATCACATACGATAGGTAAGTTGTAGGGCATCACCCCTGATGAAAGCAGTGGACAGGCAAGTTCAAGAGTTTACACTCGAGGTCCCTACGGGAGGCTTGTCACGCTCCAAACTCGGAAACTGGGCTCACAAAATTTTCGATCGCCGAATCCGGTGCCGACAGCCTCCGTAGTACCCTATTATCGGCTCCCAGCGCCTATACGCCAGATTCCAATCCTGGGATCCTACAAGGAGGATTTTTTTGTACATTTATCTCATAATAAGCATAACCACAAGTATACCCAAATCATAAAGGCAACATCATCATCACATATCCACTATTATAAATAGTTGAATACACTGTTGAAAGGGAATACATATGTCAAAAATCAAAGCTCCATAAGTCTGCTGCATGCTCCAAGCTCAATTCTGCTGCAACCTAACGCCACCTGCACGCATCTATCGTGCATAAGCTTATAGAAAGCTTAGTGGGTGGTGAAAGTGTGTGCGCAAGATAAGTGTCGAGTAAGCAATATCAAAGTAATCAGAGTAAATGGAAGTACTGATAAGTCCATGAGTCATACAATATTAGGGTATGCAATGCAAATCAGCTATGCAAATTAGGAGTCAAAGAGAGTCAAATATTAAATGCCGAGGATACAATGTCATAAATCATAGAATATCGAAATAAGCGGAAATATACTGATAAGTCTATGAGTGTCATCAGTCGTACCAAGGCTATGCGATGCAAGGCATGAATGTTAACGGCCATATCAATGCTAAGTACTGCGGATGTAATGTAATATGCGGTGCGAATGAAATGACCAAGCTGGAGTGAAGTCGGGATAATGGTACGTAGTATTGCAAGCTATGGGGTCCATCACAAGGGACTTTTATCCAAACCAGTCCCATACCTAAATTTGGATAGTCAAACTCAATGTAGTAGACTCCTGATCTCAAGTTAGTCGCGCGCCCAACCGAAATCATGACCATGCGAAGGTATACAACAGTTAGTTGCGCACCATAAGCCCTAGTGGATAGTGAATGAATGAATGAATGAGTATGCAATTCCTGCCCAATAAGTCCACATATCAGTACGGTTCCTCTCTGGAAAATCACCGGGGTCTATTACACTCCAAACCAGATTACTGCCCCATCGCTCGCAACAAGGTGAGTGGAAGAGACCTCACTATCCGTCTGTCAATATCGGACCCGACTTGTCAATAGCGGACTCATTCCTCGAGCTGGTCAGACTCAGCTTAGCATTGTCCGCTCCTCTCAGGTAGGTAAGGCCATACCCCCTTCCAACCGACCACGACACAGTGGGAGACACGGCCCTCATGCGCTCATGCATCCACTCGGTCTAGACGTTGGAGCAACCTCTGGAACCAAGAAGGTTCTGGGACTTTCACCCAAGGATATCTATAACACCCCATGTAGAACAGATTTCCGGTGTCCCGTCTAGCCATCCACTAATTACCTGTAGAGGCTACGACCCTGATGTCGCTAGGGCGTAAGGTGGTCATGTCACACAAATGCGAGATGCATGGGTCACATAGTCCAATCATGCCTCAATCCTGTGCATACCGTGCACTCATGTGGGGCAACTTCGCCTATCCGGGAGTCCTATGAACAACCTGCCCTATGACATATGCAACGGTCAACCATATCTCATATCAAACATACAGATGATGCGTATGGGCATGTATCATGATGCTATGCTGTCACATACTAATAATCGTTATCAATAACTGACATCAACAATCAGCCTTGACAATGTGGACATTTAACCAACATTGCCCCCAAGGGGTGGCCCACATAAAGCCTAACATATAGTGGACCCATGGCCTCACAAAGGCCTGATATACAATACCATGGGCCTCACTCAAGAGCTTAATACACATCACGATGGACCTTTCACATGGGCCTAACGTACATCACAATGGGCTCTATCGCCTAGCCCTCAATGCATCACAATGGGCCTTATCACATAGGCCTCATATACATCACATTGGTCTCGACAATCGGCCTTGGCAATTGAAATCGGCCTCGACAATCGAAATCGACCTCAACAATCGAAATCGGCCTCGACACTCGACCTCGACAATCGAAATTGGCCTATACAATCGGCCTAGATACTCGAAATCGGAATTGGCCTCGACAATCTGACTCGGCCTTGACAAATCAGAATCGGCGATCGGAATCAATAATCGAAATCGACAATCGGAATCGGAATCGGTCCTCAACAATCAGCCTCGATCGCTAATCGGTAATTGGCCATGACAATCGGAATCGATCGATAATCAGAATAGGCAAATCGGTCACGTCAATCGGAATTGGCAATCGGTCATGACAATCGGAATTATCGATAATCAGAATCGGCAAATCGGTCACGTCAATCGGAATCGGCAATCGGTCATGACAATCGGAATCGATCGATAATCAGAATTGACAAATTGGTCAAGTCAATCAGAATCGACAATTGGTCATGACAATCAGAATCGATTGATAATCAAAATCGGCAAATCGGTTACGTCAATCGGAATCGGCAATCGGTCATAATAATCGGCTTCGATCGCTAATCGGCAATTGACCACGACAATCGGAATTGATCGATAATCAGAATTGGTAAATCGGTCGCGTCAATCAGAATCGGCAATCGGCTACAACAATCGGAATCGATCGATAATCAGAATTGACAAATCGGTCACGTCAAAGGGAATCGGCAATCGGTCACGACAATCAGAATCGATCGATAATTAGAATCGGCAAATCAGTCACATCAATCGGAATCGGCAATTGGCCACGTCAATCGGAATCGGCCAAACAAGGCCTAAGGGAAAGTCCCAATGTGGACTTTCAACCGGACTTGTCCAATAATGTGGACATTCAACTAACATTACTCCCAAGGAGTGGCCCACATAGGGTTAAACATATAGTAGGCCCATGGCCTCACACAAAGGCCTAATACACATTGCAGTGGGGCCTCAAACAAGGGCTACATACACATCACAGGGACCTCACATGGACCTCGAATACATCATAATGGGCCGCATCACATGGACCTCGAATACATCACAATGGGCCTCACTCATAGGCCTCGAATACATCACATTGGGCCTCGCCCATGGGCCTCGAATACATCACAATGGGCCTCACTCATGGGCCTCGAATACATCACATTGAGCCTTGCCCATGGGCCTCGAATACATCACAATGGGCCTCACTCATGGGCCTCAAATACATCACATTGGGCCTCGAATACATCACATTGGGCCATCGAATACATCACAATGGGCCACGTCACGTGGGCCGCACCAGTAGGCCTCATATACATCAAGTGGGTCGTATTAATGGGCCGCACCAATGGGCCTCATATACACCAGGTGGGCTGTATCAATGGGCCGCACCAACGAGCCGAACTAATGGGCCACCAAATACATCAAGGTGGGCCTCACAGATGGGGGCTTGGATTACGTCAAAAATCATTTCAATAATTGCAGCTGCAACATGTGTAGCACTGTACACTATCATTCCATGGGGCACATGGCCCACTAATGATGATCAGCACTGCCAAACATTGTCTATGTAAAATAGCACCATCCTAACATGTCCAGCACCGTCCAGCACTGTCTGGCTAGTGTGGATGAAACAATTACATCATAGTGTGGTCCACCGTCCAGATCTGCTGGACGGTGTGCATACACCACATACTTCAAGGTGTGGCCCGCAAAGCTGCTGATGTGCAGGGCAGCAGCAGCTGTCGGCTGCACCGGACCCATCGGATGGATGACTTGCATATACAATACAATGGAGGGGTCCACACGAGTGGACGGTGTGGATCGAAACCACATGTGCACATCACATGAAGGTGGGCTACGTCCTCTAACTGGATGGATGGTTTTTAGATACAACAAATGCCTCATGACCAGCCCACCGTCCTGGACAGATGGACGGTGGGGGTTAATCACATCAAGGTGGGCGTCTACACATGCACCGTCCAGATGGACGGTGCTGGATAGAATACATACACATGGGTGGGCCCCACCCTCACACGAGCCACTTGTGTGAGGTGGCTCCACGTCCCGGAAAAACGGATGGAAAGTATGGGTATACACATACATCACGGTATGCTGGACGGTGGATGAACAACGGATGGACGGCATTGATAAATACATGCACTGGATGAATCACATATATCATGGGTGGGGTCCACAGGACCGTCCAACCTATCCAGCTCCGTCCAGATGGTCTGGACGGTATGGATGAAACAGATACATCATAGAGTGGCCCCACAGCAGGTGGGCGGTTGGGATCCAACGCATGCAATCATGTGGGACCCACGGAACTTGTTGACGACAGTCAGTAGATGGGTCCCACCATCTGGACGGTTCACATATATCAGGTGGGACCCACAAAACTTGCTGACGTTAGTCAGCCGGTTGGGGTCCCACCATTGGATGGTTGAGATGCAACACACGCATCATGGTGGGCTCCACAGTGATGGATGGCGTGGATATGTCACTCGCATCGGGTGGGCGGCACATAGAGAGAGAGAGAGAGAGAGAGAGAGAGAGAGATGTAACGCCTTGAAAATCGGGGGTCGAGCAAAGCTCAGCTCCCGAGTTCCAACGTATCACTTATGCAACATAGATAATGATGATTATGATGAGTGCATTGAAACATGAATGAGATTATACCAAAACAACATATCATACTCCAGAGACAAGTGAAATTGCAAGCGGAAGTCTGTGATAGACATATAACAATATATAAACTGTGGTAAGTCTTTAGAGTGTGATAATGTTACCAGGTTAAATAATTACATGTACAATTCCAAAATATATAAAAGGTATAATGTCATCTAATCAACATCCCAGAAATCCCCGTCGATCAGGACACGGCTCACATGAACCTACCCGAAAACTGCATGTAGGAGAATGTCTTCTCGTCATCCTCGAAGTCTGGCTCTGCCTCGTAGGCATCGCCACCACCTACAATTAAGACAAGGTCTGGTTGATGTGTACAACACCGTCCTGTAACGTGGGAGTGAGTGATTAACTCAGTAGAACTATAAAGCAAATGTTAACATGTTATCAATTCAGTCAAACAATAATGATAATGCAATACAACAATCAGGTCCTAAGTACTCTTGTTAATGCAAGAATGGTATGAATGATATGATGCATGCCCTCGCCTACGCTCCCTTAGTGACTTCATCTCACGATTGCGCATGCAACCCTTCCTCAATGCTTGACCTGCTATGCCAAACGCACATGTAATGCGGTGCATGCACATGATTACAAAGTTCTTATTAGTCCTTTACATACAGCAGGATTGGGAAACTAAGGTACCTTCCTTATGTCATTTCTCAAACAATGATCCATCCTAGGGTCGTCAGTCTTAGTAACTCTCATACGCTGTTGCGGTTCTAGGTCGCTGCAAAGGGCTCGTCACCTGATCAGTGCAGGCCTAGTTTATACTCTGATACTACAGAAAGGCTCGTCGCCTCAACGCATGTTCAAAGTATGCTCGAGGTCACTACAAAGGGCTCGTCACCTTATCAGTGTAGGCCAACAGCTCGAATGCAGTGTCCCATACCACCGTATTTGGCTCACAAGCTTTGGTTGCTCACTGGTCACTACGGGTGGGCTCGTCGCCCCGGCGTAGGTCGACAGCTCGACCACGGTGTCCCATACCACCATGTTCGGCTCATGAGTCTTAGCGGATTGAGGTACCATGGTTTAACGGGGTTTCACTGGTGAGTTCGGTACCTTAGGTTCAAACATTAGCGTCCATACATGGTGAACATACAATAGGAAAATCGGGTTACTTGACAAGTTCGACTAGTACGAGCGCACATCGAATAGATCGACATGAAGCGCGTGAGCACTTCATGTGGCCTAACCACTGCCGACGACCAATGTACGACTCGGGTTCACCGACCACGTCCAAGGTGGCGAAAACAACCTCAGCCACCAAATCAGGGCCCATTACCGATTGCCTAGACTATATCATAGTCCGAACATCATTCAATGTCAACAGGTAATCATATGAGACAATCAAGCAGTAATGAACAAATAATTCAAGACTTACAATCACATGAGTATGTTATAAAGTGCAACACGAACATGATTTCACACACATTCAGTCCATCAATAAAACAGACATCATAATGTAACGTACATGGAGGAAATCATACACATAATTAAGGTAACCGAGATTCATATCTCAACCCTCATACAAAGTATGTCTTAGTAACAACTAGCTTATTCAGACATTTCTATAAACACTTAGGCTACATACATCATCATACATGATGTATGTGGATTACACATGTATTAGGCCAAATCCTTTTACTAGGGAGTTGCCCCGTATACCACACGCATATACCCACGACGGATAATCATGACATGCATGAATCCGGGTTCCATATTCATTTAATCATTTCCACAAACACTTGGGCTACACACTTTAACATATATAACGTATATTGGTCGTGACGTGATTTAGGGCAAATCCTTTCGCTAAGGAGTTGTCGCATATATAACAAACATATATCCACGACAGATAATCATGTTAGGCACAAATTCAAATTCCATACTGTAACACCCTGAAAATCGGGGGTCTAGTGGCAACTCAACTCCCGAGTTCCAAAACATCACTTATGCAACATATATGCTTATGATTAAATATTGTCTGTGTTAGTGCATTAATCATGAGTGAGATTATACCAAAACAGTAATTCATACTCCAGATCAGTTGTAAAAATGCAAGCGGAAGACTAAAAGATATAGATAAACATATATAAGTCAAAAGATCACGATCGGTCTCCAGAGTATGAATATAGCACTGAGTCACTGTGTACATGTAATATTACAAAGGTCAAAGTATCCAAAATGGTTCAACTGTAATAAAACCCTGTAATCCTGCCGACCAGGAGAACCTAAGCGAAGCCATCAGAGAACTGCATATAAGAGTACTCGTTCTGATCGTCGTAGTAATCAGGCTCCGCCTCAGGGGTCACGTCATCATCTAAAATCAAGACAGAGTCTGGTTGGTGTTTAAAACACCGTCCCGGAACGTGGGAGTGAGTGATCAACTCAGTGGAATCATAGAGCAAAGGTTAACATGTTATCAATTCAATCAAGCAATAATGATAAAGTAGTAAATCACGCATCCCTAAGTACTCTTGTTAATGCGAGAATGATATGAATGTATGATGATGCCCTCGCCTACGCTCCCTCAGCGACTTCATCTCACGTTCGTGCATGAACAACACTGCCTCAGTGCTTGACCTGCTACACCTGAACGCACGGGTAATGCAGTGCATACTTATGATTACCAAGTTCTTATTAGTCTCTTTCATATAGTAGGATTGAGAAACTAAGGTACTTCCCTTATATCATTCTCAAACAAGGATCCATTCTAGGGTCGTCAGTCCTAGTAGTTTCCATACGATGATGCGGTTCTAGGTCGCTGCAAAGGGCTTGTCGTCAAATCAATACAGGCCTAGTTTATACTCTAGATGCTACGGAAGGGTTG
The DNA here is from genome assembly GCA_021015155.1 of Magnolia officinalis. Classification (NCBI taxonomy): domain Eukaryota; kingdom Viridiplantae; phylum Streptophyta; class Magnoliopsida; order Magnoliales; family Magnoliaceae; genus Magnolia; species Magnolia officinalis. The sequence goes on from JAJHSJ010000009.1 coordinate 31,224,497, forward strand.
TCGCCTCCACGTAGAATCAGAGTATACTCGAGGTCACTACAAACGGCTCGTCACCAATCAGTGTAGGCCGACAGCTTGAATACAGTGTCTGATACCACCGTATTCGGCTCATGAGTCTGGGTTGCTCACTAGTCACTACGGGGAGGCTCGTCGCCCCAGCGTAGGCCGACAACTCGACCATGGTATCCCATACCACCATGTCCGGCTCATGAGTCTTAGCAGATCGAGGTACCAAGGTTAATGGGATTCCACTGGTGAGTTTGGTACCTTAGGTTCAAGCAGTAGCGTCCATACATGGTGAACATACATCGGCACATCGGGTTATTTGATGGGCTTGACTAGCACGAGCGCACCCAAAGTTGATCGACATGAAGTGCATAAGCTCTTCGTATGACCTAACCACTGTCGACAACCTTATTATGACTCAGGTTCGTCAAACACGTCCTACTTGGCGAATGAATCTCAGCCACGACTTCAAGCCGGTTACCGATTGCCTGGACTATAACATAGCCCCAATCACATTCAATTCTTAACCAGAAAACATGTGGAGTAGTCAAGAAGATTTAACAAAGTAAGTCAACCATGTTAACAAGCATGTTATAAAGCACAATGAATGCAGGAAATACAAACACATACATTTCATAAGTAAGCGATTAAATTAAACAACTTGCATGGAGGAAATGATACACATCTCTAAGGTAGTTGAGAATCCTATCTCAACACCCACCCTAAGCACTATCATCTAAGTACTTACTCATACAAGCATTTTCACAAACACTTAGAATACACTTATTAACATACATATCGCCTATTGGCTAAAACATGTATTAGGGCGAATCCTTTCGCCGAGTAGTTATTACACATATATCTAGCATATATACACAGTAATTAATTATGGCAAGCACATTTTCATATTTTATACGTATACAGTATTTTCTACAAATATACAGAATACACTATATGCCATAATTTACATACATAACTGAATCGCAAAACGAACATCGCATTTTGCATGTGAAATAACACCCAGATCATGAATCTATCATTATCCGTCACTGAAAGCGTTGAAAACCATAACCTAAGCATCTATAGTCCGCACCTTACACCTTAGAAGCGAGTAACGGACTCAGCTTAAACACCAAGTCTTTAGTAACGGCAGAACGACAGCCTAACGCATGAAATAGGTTAGCTATTTCATCACTTACACTAGTTGAATCTCTAGAACTGATTAGGATTAGAATTTCTTACCCGAAAATGGAATCAGAATCGCCAGAAAAATGTTACGGTAATGATGGATAGGAACGTAGAATAGCAGGATAGAGCAACAGGAATCTCCTCCCACTTCTCTCACACTTTCTCTCTTTACTCTCTTCTCTCTCCTAGGGTTTTATCAAATTCGTATGGAGTGAATGAGAGAGGGTTTAAGGTCCTTATATATGCCCAGAATTGCTAGAAATAGGCTAAGGGCGAAGGTATACTTAGGTTATGTCCAAAGGGAGGTTGTTCCGTCTCAACGGAGCACTTCCGGAGCCCCCCTTGAGCCAAAGGTCGGACTTAAGCTCCCTGACTATGGATCTAGGTCAAGTTAAGTTTTTATTCCAGTTGGGTTCCCGGATCACACGTGGCGGACCAGTTTCAATTCAACAGTCACCGAAACTCAATCAAGATTACAAGTACAGTGCCATGTGTATGAAATTTCTCCTGATCCGAGGGTGTATTTAGGTCAGATTCTGATGGTCTGATTGCTTATATTAGGCCCGCAAGCGACAAGTCTCAGATTACTTAAATTAGATTTAATTTCTAAAGAAAAACACGTTTTCTCACACACTTCACTTCGGGCTCAAGCGAATAACCCCGGGACACTATCTGGATTTGATTTCCGAGATGGTTGTCAAGCCCAGTGAGGCGGTCCTAAGCGCTTAGTCTTGTGGTCATCGGACTTTCGACGTGCGGTCTAGATCCGATACGGAGTTTCAATGTGCTCCCAAGAGCAGCTGGGTAATGAGATTGATCCTAAATTTAAGGTAACCTAGCGTCAATGATTCTACAAGTTTTGGGTCTTGCAGATCGTATTTAAAGTGGATTTCGTTGCTAATCTAGTTTAGCACTTAGTTACTTTTGTCTAATTCCTAAAGGATTTGATCCTGAGTGATTTCTACCTGAGGTGGTACTCGGGTCTTTGTACGGAATTTTTCGAGACATTACACATACGTATTTAAACATCTCAACATATAACTAGAATACACTATATTCCACATAGTTCATATATAATTGTAAGGCGAAACAGATGACATATTTTACATGTGAAATAGCACCCACGTCAGTTATAAATCATTAACCGATATTGAAAGCCTTGAAAACTATAACCTATACGTTTATAGTCCGCACCTTATGCCGGTAAACGCGTAACGGATTCGTTTTAAACACGTAGTCTTTGTCACCGGTAGAATGACAACCTATAACATGTACTAGGTTAGCTATTTCATTATTTCAACTATTTGAAACCCTAGAACGGATTAGGGTTAGGTTTTCTTACCTAATAACGGGATCGGTATCGCTGGTAGAGGGATACGGAAGTGGTTGTAAGGCACGTGGAGTAGCAGGGATCGAATCCCAAGAGTGATCCAACTCTCTCTCACTCCATCTCTTTCTTTTCTTCTCTCTCTCTTAGGGTTTAGAGAATTCATGTGGAGTGAGAGAGTGAGGGTTTTATGTCCTTATATAGGCTCAGAACTGATGGAAATGGCCCCACGACCAGGGTATACTTAGGTTATAGCTAAAACCCATCTTTTCGGCTTAACAAAGCACTTCTGGAGGCCCCCTTTCTATGTGTGGTCAGACTTAAGCTCCCTGGCATTGGATCTAGGTCGAGCTAAGTTTTCGGTCCGATCGGATTTACAGATCGACCGTGGCGGACCAGTTTTTATTCAACGGTCACCGGTACTCGATCATGGCCACAAGTGTACTAACATGTGTGGAAAATTTCTCCTGATCTGAGGGTGTATTTGGGTCAGATTCTGACGGTCTGAATCCTTATATTTGGCCCGCAAGCGACACGTCTCAGTTTACTTAAGTTTGGATTCTATTTCCAAAACTATTCACGTTTCTCACACACTTCGTTCCGGGCTCAAGTTGTACATTTTTAGACACAGTCAGGACTTGATTTTCGAGGTGGTTGTCATATGGCTTAGTTTCGTGGTCATCAGACTTTCGACGTGCGGTCCAGGTCTGATACGAAGTTTCGTGATGCTCCTGAGAGCAACTGGGTAATGAGATGGTTCCTATGTTATAAGGTAATGTAGCGTTAGCGGTTCTTCTCATTTTGGGTCTTGCAGTTCATATTTAAAGTGGTTCAAGCTAATTCTACTGAGTATTCAGCGTAGTACTTAACGAAATTATGTCCTAATTACGACAAAATATGGTCCTAGGGCAGTTCTATGCCCATTTCTGGCACTTTTAATTAGTATATTATTTTAATTATTTTTTATTAGTTCATCACCAAATCTACTTCATCTCTACCGAATTTCATTAGGTTTCATGTTGTAGAAAAATTCTAAAAATTCTAGAAGCAGTAGTTGTCCAAACCGATAATTTTCGGACAGTTATCACAACGACCTATATTTAACTATATTAAACAATTTATTATATTTTTCACTTATTTTTATATGAAAACTAGACTCATCAAGCTTCAATCTGACTTTTGAATCACTTAAATCGGAGTTGTAACGAGGGAGATATGATTTTTTCAAAGTAGGACAAAAATTGTAGAAAAATTCCAGAAAACGGGCCGAAAGGTTAATGGCTAAAAACCCATTTTATTTATTTATTTACTATTCATAGTAATTTTTAGTTTACGTATTGTTCTTCATCACTTAAATTTTAAGATTTGTGTCTAATATGAAAGTCCTTAGAAAAATTTGAAGAATAAGGTGGTGAAGGTGAGATTTTTGAAGGAAATGAGAGATTTTGAAGGAAATGGGTTGAAAGGGGATTTGAGACTTTGGGATTGAGTTTTTGAAAAGTAATTACGGTGTTAGGATTAACCCATTGTCTAAGTGTGTCTAACTCCAAGTTGGTAAAAATCCGGGTGTTGCAATCTACCCCCCTTAAAAATAATTTCGTCCCCAAAATTGGCTAAGGGTAATGAGTAAAGATTTTATTATTTCTTTTCCCTAAGTTTTATTGACTTCAAGTTTATATGCATGGTAGAGTGTACACTATCTATGCTAGTTTGGCTCATTTTAGTTTACCTCCCTTGAAACTTTTTCGCCCTGCAATTAGCTAAGACTTCTATTGGGTTCGTATCCAACGAGCACATTTGTGGACACACTAACCTCAGCTATTGCAATTCAGCTCGTACCCATTGTTACGCCTATTCTTTAATATGAATTGGTTTAATACTTGAACCCTAATTGCTTTCTTTTAAAGACTTCATTATTGACATTTTAAGGAAGATTCAGATCCTATTTAATGACATAACCTTACGTATAACCTGGATTAATTTCCTTCAATCCTGGGCCAGTGGGGCAGGGGTCCACCACGCTTCCGTTGCGCCACTTTGATCTAATGTATGTATAAACTGACTTAACTAGATTAGGCTCATAATGTTCCACCCCCCTTAAAAATTGTTCCTACTTTCAGGGTTCAAGAATTTGTGTATCGATCTGTATGTCAGAATAAGGTGTAATGTAGGACCTATCCTTGGCATGAAATGGGAAACGATCTCTCAATACATTGGTCTTCCTTTCATCGATGAGGTGTACTATGACATTGGTACCTATGGTTACAGAAATGAGCTAAAAATGATGGGTGTTGTGGTTGATTTCAGGGACGGGTGTGAGTTTGTCGCAAGATGCCTAATTCTACCAAAGAAGGACCTTTGCCACGGTCCCGACTTACTTTCTTTAATCATGTCCAGTTTAATACGGTAAGATAATCTATACACATTAATACATAAGGAATTTGGACAAACTAGGTTAATAGACAGACTATCTTTTTAAGTTTATATGCACAATATGCATGCCGGAATCCTCCGTGATTCGGGACCTAATTCCTGATTGTCTGTTGCCCTCTTGAGACATTTCTTGGGCCCAAAAAGAATAATCTCTATTGACTATATGTTCTTAGCACTTCTTAAAGGTGAAGTAATTAGACTTTTGGTTGTAAGTGGTCGGGCCAACACGGAAAGAAAGTTGTGTAGTGGGCCTGAGTCGGATACATAGACCTTCTGCCTAGTCTATGACAGAACATTTGTCGTATCAGTTCTTAATCCTAGTTGATCCCGATCTTCTGCTTGATTAGAGCATTGAGTTCATTGGTAACTACCAGGATTGAGAATTCAATTCAAACCGCGAATACTTCGCTTATATATAGTTACTCTACTCCATGTTTCCGATTGTAATAAGTCCTTGGAAGGCAATTTTAAGGAGTGCGTTGTTTTGATCTATCGTTCAATCCGAGGGATATATAAGTTTTCTCTGAGCGTGAATAGTTTCTAAGTCAAACAAGCTTCCTGAGAGTTATTAAAGAATCCTGTGAGTATCTAGGGATTTAACGAAGGGAAGAGGCCTCATTCAAACCTAATCAAGTCAACTAACTAAGTCTACCTTTCAATTATCTTAGCATATTCAGTATTTTTACATTTCTTAGTATAACTAGTAGCCTAGTCTTAATTTAGGAGTAGCGGTAATCTAATAGTCGCAATCCAAAGTCTTCGCTCATACACTAGATGATTTCATACCATTTATAATACAAGAAATTGTTTTATCGCTTCGGGTCAAAGTTGTCTGATTGGAATTGAGTTGCCCGAACTTGAATTTAACTACGTTCGAGCAGTTCACATATGCCCATACTAGCTAAGGAGGTCCTAGAGTTCACGTTATTAATTTATTGGATTCCTTATACTGTCAAAATTTCAAAATCTAAGACTACCAACTTTAGGTCCAAAACTCTAAGGGCTTATTTGACCAGTGGTCTTAAGTTGTATTAAATGGGACTGCATTGTTAATCCCACCTCAGGATTGGAAATGACATGTTTGGAAGGGGGGTGGGATGGGATTAAAATTAATTTTATAGGCTTTGAAAAATGAGCCTTATGTTGGAAAGTGTGAGATGGGATTTCCAAATCCCATGATGAATTTCCAAGTGTAATTTAAAAGGAAATCCCGGGATTTACTTGTAATTGCATACATTCCAAACATGGTGTTGGAAACCATGGGATACACCCAATCTAGGGACAATACCTTACACATACATTTATTGTTACTTTTACAATTCCATCCACCTTAATCTCACCGAATGCAGTTGGCCAAACGGGCCCTAAATGTCCCACCATTTGGAGGTTGCGAAGGTTATGGGACACAAACATGTCCTAACATTTGGAGGTTGTGAAGGTAATGGTGGTGGATAGGTGCAAGATGTGGAAGAAGACGGAAGCTTGAGTGAATAGAAGTGGGGATGTGAGATCATTTTACATGGTCTCGGCTACGTACGAGTTATACTACTGTAGTTAATCTCGCCCGTCGGCGAAACTTGGGATACTAATATGGTTTCTAGATTCCATCGCCCCCTTCCTAAATCAGAGTGCGTCAGAGTGCGTCGTGTTACCATAACCCAGGTCCAGTTTAATCCAAATCATGCTCTGATACCATCTTGTAACGCCTTAAAAATTGGGGGTCGAGCAATGCTCAGCTTCCGAATTCCAACGCATCACTTATGCAACATAGATAATGATGATTATGATGAGTGCATTGAAACATGAATGAGATTATACCAAAACAGCATATCATACTCCAGAGACAAGTGAAATTGCAAGCGGAAGTCTGTGATAGATATATAAAAATATATAAACTGTGGTAAGTCTCCAGAGTGTGATAATGTTACCAGGTTAAATAATTACATGTACAATTCCAAAATATACAAAAGGTGTAATGTCATCTAGTCAACATCCCAGAAATATCCGTCGATCAGGACATGACTCACATGAACCTGCCCGAAAACTGTATGTAGGAGAATGTCTCCTCGTCATCCTCGAAGTCCGGCTCCGCCTCATAGGCATCGCCACCACCTGCACTAAGATAGGGTCTGGTTGGTGTATACAACACCGTCCTGTAACGTGAGAGCGAGTGATCAACTCAGTGGAACTAGAAAGCAAAGGTTAACATGCTATCAATTCAGTCAAACAGTAATGATAATGCAATACAACAATCAGGTCTAAGTACTCTTGTTAATGCAAGAATGATATGAATGATATGATGCATGCCCTCGCCTACACTCCCTCAGTAACTTCATCTCACGATCGCGCATGCAACCCTTCCTTAGTGCTTGACCTGCTACGCCAAACGCACACGTAATGCGGTGCATGCACATGATTACCAAGTTCTTATTAGTCCTTTTCATACAGTAGGATTGGGAAACTAAGGTACCTTCCTTATGTCATTTTCCAAACAATGATCCATCCTAGGGTCGTCAGTCCTAGTACCTCTCATACGATGTTGCGGTTCTAGGTCGCTGCAAAGGGCTCGTCACCTGATCAGTGCAGGCCTAGTTTATACTCTGATACTACAGAAAGGCTCGTCGCCTTAACGCACGTTCAGAGTATGCTCGAGGTCACTACAAAGGGCTCGTCACCTTATCAGTGTAGGCCGACAGCTCGAATACAGTATCCCATACCACCGTATTTGACTCACAAGCTTTGGTTGATCACTGGCCACTACGGATGGGCTAGTCGCCCCGACGTAGGCCGACAGCTCGACCACGGTGTCCCATACCACCATGTCCAGCTCATGAGTCTTAGCGGATCGAGGTACCACTGTGAGACCAGGTTGGTGATAGCCCATGGGCTTGAGGGCACGACCTTCACCTTCCCAGTTCAGGTCAGTTGTCCTTTCTGCATTCATTGTTATGCTTCCTTGTTGGAGAATTATAATGGTCCGTCACTTGGGGACACACCAGTGGTCCAAGATTTCACGAACGTGTTCAAAAGATCCATGGACTACCTCCTCAACTCAAGATCGACTTTATCATCGACCTTGTGCCAGGGGTAACACCTATCTCCTTGCCGACATACCATATGCCTCCGTGTGAGATGGAGGAATTGTGGAAACAGATCGATGATTTATTGGACTCAAGCTTTATACAGCCGAGCGTATCTCCTTGGGGAGCTCCCGTATTATTCGTGAAAGAGAAGGATGGGTCGCTACGATTGTGCATAGACTATTGCAGGCTAAATCACGTTGCAGTAAAGAACAAGTATCGTCTGCCCAGGATAGATGACATGTTTGACCAATTAAAGGGGGCTCAGTATTTCTCTAAGATAGACTTACAGTCCGGGTATCATCAGTTGTGCGTAAGGAATGAAGACATGCAGAAAACAACTTTCAGGATTAGCTTTAGGCACTACAAATTCCTCGTGATGCCGTTTGGACTTACAAATGCAACGGTCGTATTCATGGATCTCATGAACCGGATGTTTCGGTCGTATCTTTACCAATTTGTCATCGTATTCATAGACGACATTTTAATATACTCAAAGAGTTGGAAAGATCTCGAAGAACACCTACGAGCAGTCCTTGATACTCTTAGGCTGAATCAGTTATTTGCACAGTACCAAAAATGCGACTTCTAGAGGAAGAATTAAGTTTTTGGGACACGTAATTTCTAAAGAAGGAATCGTCATGGAGCTTGCCAAGGTGACCACGGTATAAGACTGGAAGCAGCCCAGCTTAGTTACAAAGTGAGGAGTTTCCTTGGACTTGCCGACTATTATCGCCGATTCATTAAAGATTTCTCCAAGATAGCCCGACCATTATCCCAACTTGGAAAGATCTTAAATTTGCTTCTAATGAGAAAGTAGAGGCAGCCTTTCAAGAATTAAATGACAAGTTGACGTCTACGCCCGTACTAGTGTTGCCAGAGTAAGGGGTCAAATATATTATTTATACCGACGCCTTTCGAGTCAGTTTGGGTTGTGTGCTTATGCAAAAAAGATAGGGTGATAGCCTATGCCTCTCGACGGTTGAGGAAACACGAAGAAAATTACTCTACTCACGATCTAGAGTTAGCGTAGTCATTTTCGTATTGAAGCTTTGGAGACATTACCTCTACGGAGAGGAGTTCGAGCTCTTTTACGATCATAAGAAGCTCAAGTACATCTTTACACAGAGGGACCTGAATATGATGCAGCACCGTTGGATGGAGATATTGAAAGACTTCTATTTTGAAGTCTCCTACCATCCTGGCAAGGCCAACCTTATGGCCGATGCGTTGAGCCGCAAGAAAACCATGGAATTTGTAGCCCCACTAATGGTAAGAGAGTGGAATATGGTGGAGTATGTGCGGGATTTCGAATAGAGGCTAATAGTGGAAGAACCATTCGAGAGTGTCGCACACCTCCACATACAACCATTAATTGATGATCGAATCATTGTGGCTTAAAAAGAAGATGAGCTATTGTTGAGGATGAGAGAGCGTGCAAGCGACGGGGAAGAATCAGAATGGAGAATCGGCCCGGATGGAGGTTTGCGGTATCGTGGCCGCTTATGCATCCCAAACCTTCACAATCTGAGGAGAGAAGTTCTAGAAGCCGCTCACAGATCAAAGTTGGTAATGCATTTGGTAGTACGAAAATGTATCGAGATGTGAAACGTTTGTACTAGTGGGACAACATGAAGGCCCAAATAGCAGATTTTGTATCTCGATGCCTTACGTGTCAACAAGTCAAGGCTGAGCACCGCCGACCCCCGGGTTTACTTCAACCCATGCCCATAGCCGAGTGGAAGTGGGATTTCATATCTATGGATTTCATTTTCGGGTTACTAAAGATGAGAAAGGGGCATGACTCCATTTTGGTGATTGTGGACCAGTTGATGAAGTGGGCCCATTTCCTCTCGATTCGGGTTTTAATTCGGCAGATGACCTGGCCAAGTTATACATTAAGGAGATAGTATGACTGCATGGAGTTCCTCTAGAAATTGTGTCAGACCGAGACACACGATTCACGTCCATGTTCTGGACTCCAATCCAAGAGGCGATGGGGGTGAAGCTGAAATTTAGTACAGCGTTCCACCCACAGAACGATGGGCAGACGAAGGGGGTAAATCAGATACTCGAGGACATGTTACGAGCATGCATACTTGACTTCAAGGACAGTTGGAATGACTGCCTCCCTTATGCTGAATTTTTATATAACAACAGTTTCCAAGTAAGCATTGACATGTCTCCTTACGAAGCCTTGTATAGACGCCCATGTCGGGCTCCGCATTGTTGGGCAGAAGTCGGCAAGAAGAGCTTGGTTGGCCTAATTCTGGTTCAGGTGATCTCAAAAAAGATTGATATTATCAGGCGTCGACTCCTTACGGCCCAAAGTAGGCAGAAGAGCTACACGAATACGAGACGGAGGCAGTTAGAATTTGAAGTTGGGGACCATGTATTTCTTAAAGTTTCCCCAATGAAGGGAGTACTCCGTTTTGGTAGGAAAGGGAAACTCACGCCGAGGTTCATTGGGCCTTTCCAGATTTTAGGCTAAGTGGGTGTGGTGGTGTACCATCTCACCTTACCCACACCACTCACACGCGTACACAACGTGTTTCATGTGTCAATGTTGAAGAAGTATGTTCCCGACCCTACTCAGGTGGGAGCAAGTACAACTAAGGGAAGACGCCACCTATGTATTTCGTCCCACGTGTGTCCTAGATAGGAAAGAACAAGTGTTGCGCAACAAGGTCATCCCACTCGTGAAAGTGTTATGGACACACCACACCGAAGAGGAGGTTACTTGGGAGACGAAAGCTGAGGTCCGTAAGAACTACCCACAAATCCTCATGGAGTACGAAAAGGTACAAATGTCGAGGATGAAATTTTCTTTAAGGGGCGTAGATTATAACGTCCCAGAAAAATCCGTACAAAGACTCGAGTACAAACTCAAGCTAAACAACCCAAGGACCACGCCCGGTTGTATAATTTAGACAGAATTTAATTAAATACTAAGCAGTCGGTGGGTTAAGCTTGGGTCACCATTTTTACAAATGGGAAGGCGTAGAATCAAGAGTACCACTGGCTCAATGCCACCTGAAGACTTAAGAAAAATCCCAAGGGCTTGTCGCTCTTGGGAGTACACTGAAACTCCGTAAGGGACCTAGACCGCACGTCGGGGGTCTGATGACTTTGGAATTATAGGACGATGTACGTCCTGCTGGGCTTGACAACCATCGCTGGAATTAAGCCCAGATAGTGTCTTGAAATGCCCAAATTGGGCCGTGAGTTAAGAGTGTGAGAAATGCAAATATCCTAAGAAAATGAACTGAAACTTAAGTGAATTAGGCCATCCGCTCTTACGCAAAGTTGGGGATTTTGGACAGTTGGTTTGTGACCAAACTTCACACATGGAGAAAGAAAAATTCCCTGCACATATCCGTATAACCGTGGCCTCAATTGGACACGTATGACCGTTGATTTGACATAGGCTCTCCATGGTCGGTCTGCTTATCCGATCACATCGAAATCATGTCTTAGAGTGGATCCATTATTAGGGAGCGCACCCCATGACGTAGATGAGTCGTGGGCCTCCCTAAGAGCCCTGTTCGTTAGAAATGGCCACCCACAAGATATAAACATAGTACAAAGTGGCCCTGGGGCCATTTGCACCTCGTCTGGGCTATAAATAGCTCTCAACACAACCCCTCTCTCCCAAATACGAATTTCATAAACCCTAGGGAGAGAAAGAAGAGAGGAAAGAGAAAATAAAGAAGTGGAAGTTTGGGAAATCGCTACAAATGTGGGAAATCTTCTCCCATGGATCCGCGTGCCTAATCACCGCCCGGTTTCGCTACCAGAACTCTTTCGGCTCCAAATTTGGGTAAGAAATACTAAACCCTATAGTGATGTAAGTCTCTCGGATGATTTTTCTCCAACCTAGCTAACCCGTTTACTCGATTAGGCGACCAATTTTCTTTCCTTGGAAACATAGTCCTAGAATCGAGTCTGAGTCATGCGTACTACCGAAAGGTGCGAACTATAAAAGCTTAGGTTGCGGTTTATCAATGCTTTCATTGTAGCTAATGATTTATGTATGCTATGACTGTGACTACAAGAACTCGTATTGTCTTCGACATGGCTAACTCTTTATGAAATAAATTGACGAATTGCAAATGATAGATAACGTAGGCTATGTGTTTGATGAAATGTCTAAATGAGGAATAGATGATGATTAGTGCTTGCCATGATTGTTAACCTAGGATTTGTTGATGTCATATGCATATGTACTTCTCTGTGTAATGAATTGATAAAATGTAAGTTGTAACTAATGTAGTCTATGTGTTTGATAAATTGTTTAAATGAAAAATAGTTGATGATTTGTACTTACTAAGATTATTAAGATAGGATTCTTTATTGTCTTATGCCTATGTATTTTTCTCTAGATAACCAATTGATAAAATGCAAGTTGTAATTAACATGGTCTATGTGTTTGATGAAATGCCCAATTGAGAAATTCACTAGGATTGTTCGTCGAATACTGAGATAGATATTACACGTGGGTGTTAGCAGCATTTGGATAGGAATGGGGCTACATATTAGTCCAGGCAATCGATAAATGCCCATGTTTGGGTGGCTGAACTAGTCTGGCCACCTTGGGTAAACCTGAAAGATACGGGTCGTACGACGACTGTCGATAATGGCTAGGTCACGAGGGGCACTTATGCGCTCCATGTCAATTAAGTCAGAATGCCCCATACCAATCGAGCTTGCCTAACTAACCGGTTGACCTATTCTGTGTTTACCATATATGGACGCGACTGTTTGAATCTTAGGTACCCCTCACCAATGTAAAGATCCACCTTCAACCATGGTACCACGATCCTCAAGACTCGTGAGCCGGGCATGGTAGTATGGGACACTGTATTCGGGCAGTCGGCCTACGCTGGGGTGACGAGCCTCCCCACAGTGACCGCGAGCACCACTTCTTGCAACTTACCTATCATATGTGCTTATCTAGAAGTGACGAACCTAAATTGATCCAGAACACAGGAATAGGACTGCTGCGGTTGTCCGATGCCTAATGTTCGATTTGGGTCAATGTTAAAAAGGGAGGTACCCTAGCTTCCCAAACTTACTGGATGAATGAACATACTCAAACACTTGGCTAAGATGACCATGCATCGCACCGCATAGTTAGAATGTGGCAAAAAGGTGTTGGAGTCACATCTTTGAAGAAGTGTTGTCATACGAGAAACAGGCGATCGGAGATGTGTGTTGAGAGAGTATTGATGGACGAGGGCATGCATCATTACCTACACTCCATTCTCGCATTAAAAAAGAATAGCTAGGAAGTGATTGTTTATGATTGCCTTATCATTACTGCATTGATTAACTTAATAACTTGTGTAACTCTTGTCTTATAGAACCACTGAGTTAATCACTCACTCCCACTTTGGGACGGTATTTTAAAACACCAACCAGACGCTGATGTAGATGCAGGTACAAACGACGTCTATGCATTGGAGCAGGACTTTTTAGATGAGGAGGAGGAATTCTCCTACTTCCAACTCTCGGGGGGGCTGATGTAGGCCACGTGTCGTTCGTTAGGGAACGCTGGGTGTCTGGGCTTACCTGGATACAACATTTACATTACCTCATTTTATTCATTTTAAATCGTATATGTATATATTGAACTCGGTCGCGGACCCATACTCTGGATGAAACTTTGTGAAACATATACTAATGTTTTGGATTTACGCATTTGCTTAATTACATTAACTCTGGAGTATGATACGTTATTTAGTAAAATTCCATGCATGCTAAATTGTTCAACGTGATAGAAATCATAATATTATCTTCCACAGGACATAAGTGATGTTCGGAATCTCGAGATTCGAGCTTTGCTCGACCCTCGAAATTTAGGGCGTTACAAACATCTAGACCAACACCCTAAATTGTGTGTACATAACTCTTTACAGAATTTTATAATGCTGCTGCAAGTTGAAATACACAAATATGTAGCTGCTCCCCCTGTCTTCATGCAACTGCTCCCCCCTAGCACCTCTACCACCATTTACAAATAGATACAAACAATTTTGTCGTGGTGGATCTGTTCTCCCCCTTTTTGTCAGTCAATGGCAAAGGGCAGTATAGCAATACTAGTTGACTGAAGTTGAAGCATAAAGATAGGGAAGAATCAATAGAGTTCTAGACATTTCAATGCATACCAGATACATCCCTAAAATGCATAATCAGTAACAGACAAATGTATAATAGATAGCGACATCTCTATTCGTATGGAAACCATTTATGCATACCAGGGTAAAGGAGAGCTGTGATTTTAACAAAAAATAGTAGTATAGCTTTAAAAGACAGAAATCACAATCCAATTCGCATTCGTTAAGGAATACGCAGGAGAGATCAGTTACAGTTTATACCAGCAGTTCACAAGGAACAGGATAGAATTGAGAGAAGATAATCATGGCAGCAAAGATATATGATTTATCAAACAGCCATCAACAAAAATGATCCAAAATAAGAACTGCCCAAGTTTGACAGACTTTCATCATCCATCCCAAAAGCTCACAACCAAATATTTAGCCCATCCATGAGCTTATAAAAATACAAGTATTTTCCTCATGTAGAGGATATCCATAAACCACAAAAAAAAAACTATTAGACTTTTCATGTTAGCTAGCCACGACATACAAATACAAGACCGCAGGACATTCAAAAAGATATTCATGCTTGTACATGTAGATGAGTAGTTGGTATATGTAGTGGCAAGAGAGCTGTCGACCCTAAGGTGCTGGAGCCGAGGAGGATGGTGCTGTATCATCTCGACGGCATGTCAGCAGATCAATGAGTTGCTGGACCGTGTGTTGTACGCTAAACAACATTTTCTCCAATGCCGAGAACTATGCATCATGTCTCTCCAGCTTATCCTCTATTCAAGCCAATCCATGTTGCGTTGCCCCGACCCTATCTTGATGAAATTTAAAGCGTTGGGTCTGAGTTGAAACAGACAGAATTGGGACTTGTTGAAGCTCAAGTGGATCGCCTCCTGGTGGCACTGCACCTTCTCCCATCTCCCCACCTTCATGAATAGCTTCCTCAGATTGATCTTTTGGATAGGGATGAAATTTAAGGTCTAGTTTTTGAATATTGACCTTGTTGAAATGCTTGAGAGGATGCTCAGGATCGTTTGTTCGAGGAATACCAATTGTATCGCATATCACATGAATGATGTTAGGAAAGGGCAAATGAGCTTCTCTAGACTGGTGGATGACACTTGCCAATTGGTGAAGAATCAAGGTAGGCAGACACAACTTGATTCCAGTGGCAACACAATACAAAATCATGACCATGAACCCAGTCAGATCAGCTCGATTTGGTCCATGAGGGTAAGCGTTGGAGCAGAATATTCCGTGCAAGACTCGGTATTGAGGGTGCATATATTTAGCTTTTAATGCATTCCCTTGGTACCATGGGATATCTTGGTCTTAACATAGTAATTTTGTAATTGTAAACCAAGTGATTGGATTCTCAAGATCAAGGTCAGACAACACAGCTGGAGACAAAGTTAGACCGAAAATGGTAGCAATGGATTCTGCAGTAATGTCAACGCTATCATCCCCGACTGTAACAGTAATGGATGGTGGATCAAGTGTTGGAGAATGACAGTATGCAAGAAAGCGGTAGGTCCGCTCATCATGACATGGACCCCCGAAATCAAGAAGAGGTAGCCAGTTAATTTGCCTCTAACAAAGTTTCCACATCGTGGGGTTTGATGCATTCCCTGTTAATCCTACGCTCATACACCAAGCGCCTCCCTGAGTACTTTTCAAGAATGTGCGGAGGAGGGCCCACAACAGTATGTAGAGGTGCAGGAGCCACAGCCGGAGTTTCCCTATGTGACGATTGCCGAGTAGAGGAGCTCTATGGGTATGTAGGGGATTGTTTAGACTGAGCCCTTCCTCTTTCTCTTGAGGCCACAGTTTTCTTTCTAGTAGGCCTGGATGACTCACCGATGACAGGAGATTTTCCTTTGTCCTTACTCATTTGGACCACTAATAACTTAGAAGGAAATGTCAAAGGAAGAGGGAATCTGACAAGACTGAAGATTATGAGGACCAACCCAAAATTTCCAACTGAAGGTTGTCAATCAATCTAGAAAGACCTAATCATAAAGAAGTATACTATGAGGAACCAAGAGGATGTGCAAGATATTACCTGAATCGAATCACCCTAAACGGCAAACGGTTGACAAAGGAGAAAACAAGGAAGAAATGACCAGAAAAGACGAACAAACACAAATGAATTTTTCCCGCTCGCCCTCTTTTTATCAGGCGAAAACCTTCGATATCATCGAGTATTGTTTTGATGATATCGATAAGCATCATTCGATGTTATCAAAGTAGAAGTTCGATAACAAATCCTTTAGTCCGATGATTCAAATTCTAAGAGGCCGTCAATGATATCGATGGGTCATTCGATTTGATAATTTCTCTATCGAGGAGAAGAGTTTGACATTTTATTTCCAAATTTCGATAGACAGATGGATGTGCATATCACGCAGTATATTCTCATCAGCTTGTATACCCAACAAAATTTGTACAAACAGTTGTACCATCCAAAATTATAAACATCAATACTGTTTATACATAAAAAAATTGAGGTGCATAGACCTCAGGTATATCATGAATATCATCAAAATTGCATCATTTAAACATCCATCCAGATTTAGATGCCATAACTGGACATGTTTTCTATGCTCAATTGTTACTTAGCATATGGATCAACCTTTCCATTGCCATTAATGACATAGCAGTGGTCATTGGTGTGAAGACCCTCTATAATTGATTTTCCTGATAGGTCCATGATCTTGTACTTTAGTTTGTCAAAGGTAACCACATGTTTGTTGTCAGAAATTTGAGAAATGCTTAAGAGATTGTGAGTCAGTCCTTTTATTGCAAAAAGCATTCTCATTTTCGAGCATTTCCATTCCTTCTATTGTTCCACACCCTACTACCTTAGTAGTGCTTCCATCACCATAAGTGACTGTCCCATCATCAAGATTTGAGTAATTTGAGAGAAGGGATTTATCACCCGTGACATGCCTTGAGCACCTGCTGTCTAGTGTAACAGCTCGAATTTTTCCCAACCTGGAATTGGACGTCCTTAGGCGATGAGTCAATCCTAACACCAGTTTAACTTCTCAAACACTCGATTAAAGCCTCAAATCCCTTTTCAAACCATTTTCTTCACAAATCTCACCCTTCACCACCTTGATCTTTCAATTTTTCAAAGTACTTTCACCCTAGACACTATCTTAAACTAGCTAAGTAGTATAACTTGGATCACTTTATATACAAACTACAAAGGACTAAGTACCACCTCAGACCGAAATCACTCAGGACTAAACCCTTTAGAAATTAGGCGAGATTTAGCTAGTGTTAAACTAGAGTGCTTGTGAAATTAGTACCAATCACTTTAAATATGATTTGCAAGAACCAAAACTTGTAGAATCATTGACGCTAGGTTACCCTAAAATCTAGAATCAATCTCATTAACCGGCTGCTCTCGGGAGCATCTCGAAATTCCGTATCAGATCTGGACCGCACGTCGGAAGTCCAATTAACACGAAGTTAAGGAATTAGGACCGCTTTGTTGGGCTTGACAACCATCTCGGAAATCAGATCCAGATTGTGTCCCAGCGCTATTCGCTTGAGTCCAGAGCGAGGAGTGTGAAAATAGTTGATTTACTTTAAAAATAAATATCTTGAATAGTAATCTGGCACGTGTTGCTTGCGGATCAGTTTTAAGCAACCTGACCGTCAGAATCAGACCAAATTACACCCTCGGATCAGGAGAAATTTCATACACATTTACATGTACTCAGAATCTCCGATCGAGATCCGCTGAACGTTGAACTGAAACTGGACCTCCACGCGTGATCTAGAATTCCGACCGAAATGAAAACTTAACTAAACGTAGATCCGGTGTCGGTGAGCTTAAGTCCGACATTTGGCTTAAGGAGGCCCGCTAGAAGTCCTCTGTTGAGCTGGAAAAGTCTCGCTTTGGTTATAACCTAAGTATACTTTGACGTAGAGTCTATTTTGGTGAGTTTTTAGGCTATATAAGGACCTTAAACCCTCTCTCATTACAGCCATATAAATTTGAGAGAAACCCTAGAGAGAGAAGAGAGAAAAGAGAGAGAAAGTGTGGGAGATGTGGGAGAATCTCCCTGCCATGCTTCCCCGCCGCTACACAGGCTACACCGCTCCAATCTAATCACTTTCCCGGCGATTCCAGCTCTGTTTCTAGGTAAGAAACCCTAACCCTAAACTGATTTGGGGTTTTGATAGTTGTAGGTTATGAAATAGCTAACCTATTTCGTTCTATAGGTTGCCAAACTGCCATATAGGAAAGCTTAGCAATTCTATCGACTCCGTTACGATTCTACGACAAAAGGTGAGGACTTTAGGTGTATAGGTTACGGTTTTCAACGCTTTCAATGTCAGATAATGATAGATTCATGATCTGCATGTAATTGCACATGTACAAAGTGCTATCTGTTTTCCATTTCGATTAAGGATGAAAAATATGGAATTCTACATACTTTAGGTATTTGTAGAAAGTACCGTATACGTACAAATTTTGAAAATGTATATGACATGATTATTTGTTGTATAAATATATTATATGTGGATAAATTACTTGTTTGGCAAAAGGACTCGCCCTAATACATGTTTTGCTTATATACACTATGTATGTTGAAATTGTGTATTCTAGAAAATACCGTATACGTATAAATTTTGGAGATGTATTTGTTATGATTATTTGCTGTATGAATATATTATACATGGATAAAATACTCGCTTGGCGAAAGGATAGCCCTAATACATGTTTTACTATCATCACCATGTATGTTGAAATAGTGTATTCTAAGTGTTTGTGAAAATGCTTGTGAGAGTAAGTGCTTGGATGTTAGTGCCTTAGGTAGGTGTTGAGATGGGGTTCTCAACTACCTTAGAGACATGTATGATTTCCTCCATGTGGTTGTTTACTTTAACCACTTATGAAATATATGTGTTTGTATTCCTATTTATATAGTGCTTTACAATATGCTTTATAACATGCTTTGTAACATGTTTTATAACATGCTTTATGACATGCTTGTTAACATGCCCGAGTTACTTTGTTTATTATGCTTTACACCACATGCTATGAGTAAGGATTGATTGAGTTTGGGACTATGTCTATAGTCCAGACAATCGGTACCAGACTAGAGATCGTGGTTGAGGATTCATGTCGCCACGTAGGATGTGTTTGACAAAACCGAGTCGTACTTCAGTTGGCGACAGTGGTTAGGCCACACGAAGTGCTTATGCACTTCATGTCGTTCAGTTGATTGTACGCTCGAGCTAGTCAGGCTCGTCAAGTAACCCGATGTGTCTAATGTATGTTCACCATGTTTGGTCACCACTACTTGAGCCTAGGGTACCAAACTTACCAGTGGAATCCCGTCAACCATGGTACCTCGATCCGCTAAGACTCATGAGCCGGGCATGGTGGTATGGGACATCGTGGTCAAGCTGTCGGCCTACGCTAGGGCCATGTGCCTCCCCGTAGTGACCATTGAGTAACCAGACTCGTGAGCCGATTATGGTGGTATGGGACACTATATTCGAGCTGTCGGCCTACACTGGCGTAGCCTGGCTGTGGTCCTCAGTCGGGTTGCATCCGGGTCCCATTCTCAATAAGTGGACTGGTCGGGCTTTGAAAATAGACTGCCAGTTGGTAGGATGTTAGTAGAGTGACCTCGAGCATACTCTGAATCTGCGGTGAGGCGATGGGCCTTCCCGTAGTAACATAGTATAAACTAGGCCTGTATTGATAAGGTGATGGGGGAGTGGTGCAACGATTCCGTGTAACAGCCCTGACAGCCTAAGAAGATTTATACTAGAGAAATGAAATTACACATCTAGAGGAGCACCCACCTCTTGATCTCCACCAAAACTATATCACCTAGCTCCTAGTGCTCCAAGGAAGCAAGATCAATGGGTGAGATGGGATATGGATAGATGAATGAAGAGAAAATGGAGGAAAAGAGGGCTGGAATGGTGGGACGTCCAAGGTCTCTCTCCATCTTGGGAGAATGAAATGAGAAGGGAGAAATGAGGGAGAGGAGAGAGGAGAGAGCTTGTAGGAAAATGCTCATTGCAAATGGCTTGGGAAGAAAAACCATCATGGTTTCTCTAGGGAAGAGTTGCATGGGGTAGAGAAACTCATTATAGGCTAGCAAAATAAGGGCTATAGGGTAGGGATGGGTGGTGTTGGTGGTGTGGGTAGTGTAGAAGATGGAGGTTTGGGTAGTGTTGGTTGGAAATTGTGTAAATGGAATGGGCCATCTTGGAAAAATGTGTACACCACTCTAGGTGGGCCATATAATCGTGATCAAAGGGCTAAAATGATGAAATGCCTACAAGTTATTATCTACATATTGGATGGACGCACGGGACACGTCGTCGGAACAGTAACAATGATACGGACAAGATGACAAAGGTTTTGGGTCGATCCGGGTCGAGTCAACTTGACCGGACTTAAGGATGACCGTAAACACTATCCGAGGGTCGTGGGTCGCCGGGATTCGACCGATAGGACCGCGAACCAAGAGAAACGACATGCACACACACACACACACACATGCACTCGGGCCGGGTCTTACAACCCTCCCCACCACAAGGAAATTTGTCCTTGAAATTTACCAAATCCAGGACAAAATGCAAAGCAAAACACCACCATCATATAACATTCATCAAAGAGAAGGCAATGCATACAATCATATATCAATCAATCATTAAACAAATGGGGATAACGCTCTCAAATCTCGGCCTTGTGTTCCCAAGATGTCTCAGCCTCCGAATGATGACCCCACTGCACCTTCACTGTCACGCCCCAAACTCGGGGACTGGGCTCACAAAATTCCCGATCGCCGAATCCGGCGCCGACAGCCTCCGTGGAACCCCATTCTCGGCTCCCGGCGCCCATTCGCCAGGTTCCGATCCTGGGATGCTACGAGGAGGATTTCTAATATCAGTTTGAATCGTAATAAGCATAACCAAAGGCATAACCCACAAACAACAACCAAAAACTCCATCACATTTCCACTATGATCAAAAACTTTACAAGTACAATGAGCATAAAGGGAAATACAATGAGGATGGACAAAAAGCTCCAAAAGATCTGCTCTGCGCTCCTGTCTCAGCGCTGCTGCGTCCTCGCGTCACCTGCACGCAACGGTCGTGCATAAGCTTATAGAAAGCTTAGAGGGTGGTGAAAGTGTGTGCGCAAGGTAGTAATGCAGTATGCAGTATCAGAGTAATGCGGAACATGCTGGTGAATCCATGATACTACTAGCCGTACCAAGGCTATGCAATGCAAGGCATGAAAGATGTCGGCCATACCAAGGCCATGCGATGCGAAATGCAACTCAAGCATACAAATCCTCATCTAAGTCCACATATCAGTATAGCTCAAAATCTGGAATATCACCGGGGTCTAGTACACTCTAAACCAGATTGCCGCCCCATCGCGCGCAATAAGGTAAGTGGAAGAGACCTCACTACCCGCCTGCCAATATCGGGCTCGGCTCGTCGATAGCGGACCCATTCCTCGAGCTGGTCAGACTCAGCCTAGCATTGCCCCCTTCTCTCAGGCGGGTAAGGCCGTACCCCCTTCCAACCGACCACGACACAGTGGAAAGCGCAGCCTCCTGGTAATCGGCCATCGGCGCTCATGCACCCACTCGGTCTAGACGTCATAAGGGTTTAGGGACTTTCACCCAGGGATATCTATAGCACCCCATGTAGAATAAGATTTCCGGTATCCAATCTTGCCAACCACGATACGCCTGTGGAGGCTATGACCCTGATGTCGCTAGGGCGTACAGTAACTACATCACACAATGCGAATGCATGAATCACACTATCCAATCATGCAACAATCCTGCGCGTCTCGTGCGCTCATGTAGGGCAACACCGCCTAAACGGGAGCCCCTAAACAATCTGCCCGAAGGCATATGCTATGATCAGCCACCAAGCATACATATGATGCGTATGATCATGAATCATAGGATTATACTAAACATGTTATATGAGATAGATGTTGTTCATAAGGAGATGGGCCTAGACGGCCTACAAGTATGGGCCTAACAATGGGCCGTAGGAGGAATCATAATGCGGACATTTAACCAACATTATTCGACAATGTGGACGTCAAACCAACATTGCTCCCAAGGCATTGCCCGTCGTAAACATCATTACATGAACCAGGTTGGGTTTACACATTGCAATGGGCCATAGGTTCATCCCATTGGGCCTTAAATACATCAAATGGGCCGTGTCACATGGGCCTTACATTCGTCAAGTGGGCCACATTAATGGGCCGCACCAATGGGCCTTATGCGCATTGCAATGGGTCATAACCCGTGGGCCTTAGAATGCATTGAATGGGCCTAGTCTCATGGGCCTTTCATTCACATCAAAACGGGCCTCAACAACGGGCCATAGTTATAGCAAGGTGGGCCTAATCACTTGGGCCTTATGCATATCAAGGTGGGCCTACTGGTGCCGCACCCAAGTCCGAGAGGGAACCAGGCGAGGATAAAACACAAACCTCACGATGGATCCCACCATCAAAATAGATGGACGGTTGGAGTAAAAACACATACATTAAGTGGGGCCTATACCCTGCTGACGCAGAGAGAGATACAGAGATGTAGAGAGAGATGAAGAGAGAGAGCGTGAGAGAGATGTAGAGAGAGAAAGAGTGTCAGAGAGAGAGATGTAGAGAGAGAGAGAGCGTCAGGAGAGAGAGAGAGAGTGAGAGAGAGTTAAAGAGAGAGGTGTAGAGAGAGAGAGAGGGTGCCATGTGCCCCTCCTTTTACTTTTTCTTTTTTTTTTTCTTTTTTTTTTCCTTGCTGTCAGCGAACGGAGGTGGGTCCCATGAGGTCGAACGGTGTGGGTCCCACCGTTGGTGTTACCAACATCTGACCCATCAGTTAGATGCACCGTTCCAAGGTGGGCCCACGTCCCAAAAATCAAGTCGGTCCGTGGCTTGTGTGGGCCACACCAGGTACAACAGTTGAGAGGGATACCCACCATTAAAACATTCCTAATCATTTATTTAGGCCCACCGAGATGGGGTCCACCAAATCCAGCCCACCCATTGTGGGTGTCCCGATTGAATGAAGGGTCCGACCAAGTTTCAGCCACACCCAAAGGTCAGGTGGGCCCCACATCAGTGGCACATCACCGCTAGCCACCCCACGGACGGTACCAAGACCTCAGTGTTTGAAAAGAGGTATCTTTCACTCCGTCTGCCGTAAGAGCTGGGCCCACCGTTGAAACCAGGCATCTCCACTCAGGCTGCTAGTTGAGCTATGGATATGAGTGTGGAGGTGGGCCCCACATGGACAAGGTCCACCGTCCAGAATGGTGGACGGTTTGGATATAACACATACGACATGGTGTGGCCCATTTGGAAGGGAGGAGGACGGGAGTGGGTCCCCTGGACCCACCGTCATTCCACACTTTGTTGTTAGCCACCCCAGTGTTGAAACGAGGCACCTCTGCTCAGTCTGCCAGGGATGGGTCCCACCCTCACTGGACGGTGGATGAACCACACGTGTAGGATGGTGCGGCCCACCAAAATGGATGAACGGTGTGGATGGGTCCCATGGGCCCCACACCCTACACACTCCACGTCAGCACACACCCAAGTTAGTGCACCCACTGTCAGTACACACTCCAAGCTAGCCACCCCCCCTTGCCAGTTAACACTTCACTGTCTAACCACCTCCACTGATGGACGGTGGCATGCCACATCAAGTGGGTCCCACCTGGCCCACCTGTTTTGGATCAGGCTAATATTTGTGTTTCCTTTAGATCCAGGCCACCCAAAGGTGATCAGCAAGGTGGGCCCCACGGATGAGACAGCGTGGATAATACATCATAATGGGGTCCACAATACAAGAAAGGAATAGAGAGAGAGAGACAACGGCGAGGATGGAGGGACCCCGCCACTATGGGCCCCTCTTGTATACAAATATACATCAAGGTGGGTCCCACATATGTGGACCCTTAATCAAGCCAAAATGCATGAAAAATAAGGATCTACGATCACCCACCGGCTCTTCTTGCACCCTAAGCTTCCTATGCTCCTTTGCTTCGATTCCGACGGAGGAGATGGGGTTTGGATGGTTGAGATGGAAGATGGAATGGTAGGAAGAGGTGGGCCACACTTGTGGTTTTGAAAGGGAGGGAGAGGCTTGGACGTATGGTTCTCTTGGTTGCTTGGAATGATATTTGAAAATGAGAGAGAGAGACTTGTAAAGGGAGAGATGGGTGATAGATGTGGTGTGATGGATGTGGTGGTGATGGGTGTGTAAGAGCCCTTTTTGACTTTTGGGGTAAAAGGTGTAAGAGAGGTATGGGCTTTGTAAGAAACTTTTGACTTTTGGGTTGCTTGGGGAAGGGTGAAAAGGTGATGTGTACTTGACATCTTGAGATTGATGGATGGGTGATTGATGTGACATCTCGTTGAGATTCTCTTGGGTTTCGCAACGCGCGGCGTTTTCCTCGCACCGAACGCTAGCCCACATCTCCTGGCCAGGGTGTCGCCTCGGCGCGCGAGTCGCGGCATCGGAACCGTGGCGACGGTGCGGTCGCAATGGTACAAGTCTCGGGTTGAGTCGACTCGGGTTGACAGCGTGTGAATCAGGGTCGCGCGCAACGCCGGTTAAGGGTCGAAGGTTGCCGAAATTCGGCCGGAAAGACCACGGAAACCTACGGAACGGTACGGTTTAAGATGCGGGTCTTACATTCACCAAGGGAATGACTTTGGTCCTGAGAACCTGCTCCTTCCGATCAAGAATACGAATCGGTTGCTCAATGTAAGAAGCATCCTCACGGACCTCGAGGGGTTTCCAATCAATCACACGTATGATGTCCGACCCATACTTCGCAACATAGAAATATGGAACACATCGTAGATCGCGGACAACTCAGAAGGTAAGGCAAGCCTGTAGGCCATAGCGTCCATGTGCTTGGTAATCTCGAAAGGTCCAATAAATCTTGGGAGAAGCTTACCCTTCACACCAAAGCAAACCATGTCTTTCATAGGAACTCGTAATGCCCAAAACTAGTCCTGAAGGTCATCTTCTGCATGTCCTCATCCCTGACGTGCAACTGATGATACCCTGATTGTAGATCAATCTTCGAGAAGTATTGCGCCCCTTTCAACTGATCAAATAGATCGTCTATCCTGGGCAAATGATACTTGTTCTTCACGGTCAATTGGTTCAACCTGTGGTAATCAATACATAATCGTAGTGACCCATCCTTCTTCTTGACAAACAACACAGGTGCTCTCCAAGGAGACACACTGGGTCGTATGAAGCCCTTCTCTACTAGCTCATCAATCTGTTTCCTCAGTTCCTCCATCTCACATGGAGGCATCCGATACGTAGGTAATGAAATGGGGGTCGCATCAGGCATAAGATCAATAGTAAAATCGATCTCACGCCGAGGAGGTAATCCAGGGATCGTTCTGAACACATCATCAAATTCCCGAACTACTGGCATGTTCCCTAACGTCGGCCCATCAATATGCTCACAAACATAACATAAAGCAGTAACCAAAACAAGTTGCAAGACAACGGCATGGATGACTAGGCATCCGAGTCTGGTGACGGAGGAGGCGCACCCTTATCCTACAAGCAGCACAGGATAAA
The DNA here is from genome assembly GCA_021015155.1 of Magnolia officinalis. Lineage (NCBI taxonomy): Eukaryota > Viridiplantae > Streptophyta > Magnoliopsida > Magnoliales > Magnoliaceae > Magnolia > Magnolia officinalis. Next base: position 31,250,268 of record JAJHSJ010000009.1, read on the forward strand.
CTTTAAAGTGCGAGTCACCTTCTTGAACTTGTGCTTCACGAGGCCTCGAAGATTCACAAGATCCTGTCGTTGGACAGTTTGACCCTCCTCAAGTTGAGCTAAACGGGCATCCCTAGCAGCCCGATCAGTATCCTACTCCGGTGGAGTAGGAGGAGAGCTCTCCTCTGTATCCTGGGCCTCCTCTTCTTCTTCCTGTTCCTCCTTTATCTCTTCCCTGCTTTCCTCCTCGCTTTCATACTTCTCACTAGCTGTCTCATCCTCACTCTCATCAAGTCGGGCTTGCCGCTGCCGTGGCCCGATTTTCATCTGATTGAGAGTAGTTTTGTCGATGAAATGTTGCGGCACTGGGAGTTCTGCGCTAAGACTGTAGTCGAACTCACGTGCAATCTTGCATATAAGTCTGCCGAAGGGGAGCGAATCAGTCTTTCTATTGGAGCGTGCGGTAAGAACTATCTGTCACAAAACATACGTAGGCACGCACAACTTCTCTCCCTGCCCCGCTTGGTATAGAAAATCTACCATCAGACGCGTGCACTCGCTGCGGTTACCCCATCTGGGGTACACGTTAAACGTGCAGATATGGTGGAGTAGGCAGAAATCATCCGTCATGTTTGACGCCAGGAGGCTATTGTTTGGCTGCCATTGAACCAGTCGACCACAAAGGGAACGCGTACAGCGATCCCTCTCACGTGCACTCTTCAGATTCTTCTCGCTCGCATGAACTTGGCCAAGCGGTATTCCCATGAGTCGAGCTATCAGGCCAGCGTCAATTGTGGCCTCCCGACCTCTTCCCGTGGGGTTCTTGAACTACAAGGGCTCTAATGTAGGCTCTTGAATGTGGGCATAGAAAGCTCGGACAGTACCCACATTCGCACGATATTTTTCCTGAAACACAGGGCCCCAACCGGCTTCACCCAGGCGCTCCAATAACAGATACTCCCCAAAGAGCCGCCCATCCACCCGAGCTTCAAAAAGGACCCTATGGCCCACATATCTTCCATGAGACAACTCCGCTAGTAGAGCTCTTGGGATAGGAGCTTGGGGATCGAGGTCTCGCTTAGTCCATATCTCACGTTCAACGCCCGTGCTTGCGGTGGTGCCTCTCGGTCTCCTTGAACGGGTAGGGCGACTAGGTCCGGCTTTATCCACGGCACCTTTTCTCTTTCCCATGAGAAAAAGAATGGTGGAAATTGAGAAAATGACCGTAATAACCTCGAATAGAGTTATGGAAAAGCGAAGAAAAGGGAGAAAAGGGTTGGAGTCTTTAGGTATCCACGGATTTGTGCCTCCAAAGGACGTGTCAAGGCTCAAATGACAGGGGTTGAAGAAGGAAAATGAAGAGATGGGATGGGTTAGGGGGTTTACACGAATTTGAGCTTCAAATGGGGCATTTAAGAGATCAAATGAGAGAGAATGGAGAGGGTAGGCAACAATGGAGAAGGGTTTATAACAGGGTAGTGGAAAGGGTGCACGAAAATGGAAAAGAGAGCGCTTGGTGGGGCGATTTGAGAGAGAAGCAAGAATTTTTGAAGAAAAATGACAGCTTGGAGGGGTAGATTATGAAGAGGGGGCGTGTTAGGAGGGGTTAAAAATGAAAAACACCACATCAGTGGGCCATACAACCCCAAAGATGCTTCGCCCAGGGCCGGCCCGCTGGGCGGCGAGGTCCTCGCCAGTCTCTGGAGCTCCCGGTGAGGGCTCGCCCATGGGGCGAGGTCCTCCTGCCCCCTGGGTCCCAAAAATGTGTGGCGTCCACCCTGGGTCCCTCTGGATAGGTTCCATTAGGCCCCCGATTTCGGTTTGCTTCGTTCCGGGTCCTTTCGGACATAATTCTGATGTATAGTTGCACATAGGAATTTTTGAAGGCTGTGATAGGGTAATTTGTGGTCTAGACCCATCATTTGATGGTCTAGGAGTGATCCGGGATCGCTTTAAGCGATCATGGGAGAGTACAGACCCGATCTTGGCGATCGTTTTCGGTAAACTTCGCCAATTGGTGAAACCAGGACTCCTATGATTGTTTCTACATTTTCTCGAACCCACTTAAGTTGAATTTGCGTCAGCGTACGGCGTGTGACTATAACCCAGGTCTGGTTTAATCCAAATCATGCTCTGATACCAACTCGTAACGCCCTGAAAATCGAGGGTCGAGTAGCAACTCAACTCCTGAGTTCCAAAATATCACTTATGCAACATATATGCTTATGATTAAATATTGTCTGTGTTAGTGCATTAATCATGAGTGGGATTATACCAAAACAGTAATTCATACTCCAGATCAAGTTGTAAAATGCAAGCGGAAGACTGAAAGATATAAATAAACGTATATAAGTCAAAAGATCACGATCGGTCTCCAGAGTATGAATACTTCACTGAGTCACCATATACATGTAATAGTCTCAAAATCAAAATGTCAAACAATACAACTACAATGATAATCCCTGTAGCCCCGTCGATCCGGATAGCCTAAGCGAAGCAGGTGGAGAACTGCATATAAGAGAACTCGTCCTGATAGTCTAGTAATCAGGCTCCGCCTCCTGAGTCGCATCGTCAACTGCATCTAAGACAGAGTCTGGTGGGTGTTCAGAACACCGTCCCAGAACGTGGGAGTGAGTGATCAACTCCGTAGAATCATAGAGCAAAGGTTAACATGTTATTAATTTAGTCAAGTAGTAATGATAAAGTAGTACAATCAAACAATCCTAGATACTCTTATTAATGCAAGGATGAAATGTAGTCATGATGCATGCCCTCGCCTACACTCCCTCATGTAACACCATCTTACGGTCGTGGCATGCTTTCTTCCCTCTGTGCTTTCAACCCAGGGCACATGCAGTGCGATGTTATGAGCGTGATTACCAAGTTTTTATTAGTCCTTTTCATACAGCAGGATTGGGAAACTAAGGTACCTCCCTTTTATCATTCCTAAATAAGGATCCATTCTAGGGTTGTCAGTCCTAGTAAATCTTATACGATGTTGCGGTTCTAGGTCGCTGCAATGGGCTCATCGCCAAATCAGTGCAGGCCTAGTTTATACTCTTGTTGCTATGGAAGGGTCATCGCCTCCACGTAGACTAAGAGTATGCTCGAGATCACTACAAAGGGCTCGTCACCAAATCAGTTTAGGCCAACAGCTCGAATACAGTATCCCATACCACCATATTTGGCTCATGAGTCTGGGTTGCTCACTGGTCACTACGGGGAGGCTCATCGCCCCAGCGTAGGCCGACGACTCGACCACGGTGTCCCATAGCACCATATCCGGCTCATGAGTCTTAGCGGATCGAAGTACCATGGTTGAACGAGGTTTCACTGGTGAGTTCAGTGCTATAGGTTCAAACAATAGCGTCCATACATGGTGAACATACAATAGGCAAATCGGGTTACTTGGCGAGCTCGACTAATATGAGCGTACATCGTATCGATCGACATGAAGTGCGTAAGCACTTCGTATGGCCTAACCACTGTCGACGACCAACACATGACTTGGGTTCGTCAAACACATCCTACGTGGCGAATGAATCTCTGCCATGAACTCAGGGCTGATTACCGATTGCCTGTACTATATCTTAGTCCCAACTTCATTCAATTTCATCCAGTAATCATATGAGACAATCAGAGCAATAAAGAACAACAAATTCACTTCGTACAATAATATGAGCATGTTGTGAAATGTAACACAGACATGATTGCACACACATTCATTCCATGAATAAAACAAACATCATGTAACATCCCGAATTTTTTTAAACCTGGGATTAGACATCCTTAGGCAATAGGTCGATCCTAACACCTTATTAACTTGTCAGAACTCAATCCCAAAGTCTAAAATCGCTTTTGAACCCATTTCCTTCACAAATCCCACCCTTTACCACCTTGTTCTTTCAATTTTTCTAAGTACTTTCACCCTAGACGCTATCTTAAACTAGTTAAGTAGTATAACTTGGATCACTTTATATACAAACTACAAAGGCCCAGGAATCACCTCAGACAGAAATTACTCAGGACTAAATCCTTTAGAAATTAGGCGAGAATTAGCCAGTGTTAAACTAGAGTACCTGTGAAATTATCACCAATCACTTTAAATACGATCTGCAAGACCCAAAACTTGTAGATTCGTTGATGCTACATTACCTTAAAATCTAAGATCAATCTCATTACCCGTCTGCTCTCGGGAGCATCACGAAACACTGTATCAGATCTGGACCGCACGTCAGAAGTCTGATTAACACGAAGTTAAGGAATTAGGACCGCCTTGCTGGGCTTGACAACCATCTCAGAAATCAAATCCAGATAGTGTCCCAGTGTAATTCGCTTGAGCTCGGAGCGGGGAGTGTGAGAAATGTGAAATTAATTCAAAATAAAATATGAATTTATGAAATCTGGCACCTCTCGCTTGCGGATCAGTATTAACCAACCAGACCGTTAGAATCAGACCAAATTACACCCTCGGATCAGGGAAAATTTCATACACATGTCCATGTACTTAGAATCTCCGATCGAGATCCACTGACCGTTGAACTGAAACTGGTCCGCCATTTACGATCTGGAATCCTGACTGAAACGAAAACTTAACTAAACGTAGATCCAGTGTTAGTGAGCTTAAGTCCGACCTTTGGCTTAAGGGGGCCTGCCAGAAGTGCTCCGTTGAGCTGAAACAGGTCCGCTTTGGTTATAACCTAAGTGTACCTTGACCTGGAGTCTATTTTGGTGAGATTTTGGGCTATATAAGGACCTTAAACCCTCTCTCATTTCAGACATACGAATTTGAGAAAAACCCTAGGAAAAGAGAGAGAAAAGAGAGAGAAAGTGTGGGAGATGTGGGAGAAACTCCCTACTACTATCCCCTGCCGCTACACAAGCTTAACCACTTCATTCTCATCGCTTTTTCGGCGATTCCGGCGTCATTTCTAGGTAAGAAACCCTAATTCTAATCTGATTTAGGGTTTTGATAGTTGTAGGTTATGAAATAGCTAATCTATTTCGTTCTATAAGTCGCCAAACTGCCGTATACGAAAGCCTAGCAAATCTATCGAGTTCTTTCCGATTCTACGTCAAAAGGTGAGGACTTTAGGTGTATAGGTTATGGTTTTCAATGCTTTCAATATCAGATAATGATATATTCATGATCTGCATACAATTGCACATGTACAAAGTGTTGTCTGTTTTCCGTTTCGATTAAAGATGAAGAATATGGAATTTTACATATTATAGGTATTTGTAGAAAGTACCGTATACGTATAAATTTTGGAAATGTATTTGCCATGATTATTTGTTGTATGAATATATTATGTATGTATAAAATACTGATTTGGTGAAAGGACTCGCCCTAATACATGTTTTGATAATATACACTATGTCTGTTGAAATAGTGTATTCTAGAAAGTACCGTATACGTATAAATTTTGGAAATGTGTTTGCCATGATTATTTGATGTATGAATATATTATGTATGTATAAAATACTGATTTGGCGAAAGGACTCGCCCTAATACATGTTTTGCTAATATACACTATGTATGTTAAAATAGTGTATTCTAGAAAGTACTGTATACGTATAAATTTCGGGAATGTGTTTGCCATGATTATTTGCTGTATGAATACATTATATATGGATAAAATACTTGCTTAGCGAAAGGACTCACCTTAATACATGTTTTGCTAATATACACTATGTATGTTGAAATAGTGTATTCTAAGTGTTTGTGAAAATGCTTGTGAGAGTAAGTGTTTGGATGATGGTGTCTTAGGTAGGTGTTGAGATGGGATTCTCAACTATCTTAGAGACGTATATGATTTCCTCCATGTTGGTTGTTTACTTTAACCGCTTATGAAATATATGTATTTGTATTCCTGTTTATATAGTGTTTTATAACATGTTTTATAACATGCTTTATAACATGCTTTATGACATGCGTGTAACATGCTTGAATTACTTTGTTTATTATGCTTAACTCTACATGCTTTGAATAAGGATTGTTTGTGTTTGAGGCTATGATTATAGTCCAGGCAACCGGTAACGGGATTGAATTCGTGGTTGAGATTCATTTGCCACGTGAGATGTGTTCGATGAACCCGAGTCGTACTTCGGTTGGCGATAGTGGTTGGCCACACGAAGTGCTTATGCGCTTCATATCGTTCAACTTGTTGTGCGCTCGAGCTAGCCGAGCTCGTCAAGCAACCCGATCTATCTTATGTATGTTCACCATGTTTGGACGCTACTGCTTGAACCTAGGGTACCAAACTTACTAGTGAAATCCCCTCTAACCATGGTACCTCGTTCCGCTAAGACTCATGAGCCGGGCATGGTCGTATGGGACACCGTGGTCGAGCTTTCGGCCTACGCTGGGGCCACGTGCCTCTCCGTAGTGACTAGTGAGCAATCAGACTCATGAGCCGATTATGGTGGTATGGGACACTATATTCGTGCTATCGGCCTACATTGATAAGGTGATGAGGGAGTGGTGCAACGATTGCGAGCAACAACCCTAATAACCCTTTGTAATGACCTCGAGCATACTCTAAATTTGCGGTGAGGCGACGAGTTTTGCCGCAGTATATAGAGTATGAACTAGGCCTGTATCAATTTAGTGATGAACCGTTAAAAAGGTGATGGGGGAGTGGTGTAACGAATGCATGTAACAGCCCTGACAGCCTTTGCAGTGACCTAGAAACACACCATCGTATGAGATTAACTAGGACTGACGACCCTAGAATGGATCATGTTTGGGAATGATATAAGGGAGGTACCTTAGTTTCCCAATACTGCTATTTGAAATGGACTAATAACAACCTGGTAATCATGCTCATCATCGTACTGCATGTGCCTGGTAGATGTGGAGCATTGAGGGATGAACGCATGTCGCGAACGTAAGATGGTGTCGCATGAGGGTGGTTTGGTAAGGGCATTCATCATGTCATTCATACTTGCATTAATAAGAGTAGTTAGGAGTGTTTGATTGTACTGCTTTATTATTACTGGTTGACTGAATTGATAACATGTTAACCTATGCTTTACTGTTCCACTGAGTTGATCACTCACTTCCACGTTACGGGACGGTGTTGTACACACCAACCAGATTTGTTGTGTTTCTGGTGATGGCAATGCTTATGAAGCAGAGCCGGACTACTACTATGATGTTGAGGAGGAGTTCTCCTACATGTAGCTCTCTGACAGGTCTATGAAGACCTGGTATTGCATTGACGGGGCTAGGTGTTTGGGATAGAAGACATTACACTTCCACAACTTGGTATAATTTGAAATTGTACTCATAATGAATTAACCTGGTAACATTATCACACTCTGGAGACTCACTACAGTTTATATATTTTATATATCTATCATAGTCTTCCGCTTGCAAATTTAACTGTCTCTAGAGTATGATATGCTGTTTTGGTTTAATCTCACTCATGTTCAATGCACTAATACAGACAACATTCAATCATCATTCATTTTGTTACATAAGTGATGCGTTGGAACTCGGGAGTTGAGTTATGCTCGACCCCCGATTTTCAAGGCGTTACACATCATGATGTAACGTACATGTAGGTAATCATACACATAATTGAGGTAGCCGAGATTCATATCTCAACCCTCATACAAAGTACTCTTTAGTAATACTTAGCACACTTAGACATTTCTACAAACACTTAGACTACATACATCGTCATATATGATGTATGTTGTTTACACATATATTAGGTCCAATCCTTTCACTAGGGAGTTGCCCCGCATACCACGCGCATATACCCACGATGGATAATTATGGCATGCATGAATCCGGGTTCCATATTCATTTACGCATTTCCATAAACACTTGGGCTACACACTGTATCACATATATCGTATTTTTGCCATGACGTGATTTAGGACAAGTCCTTTCGCTACGGAGTTGTCGCATATGTAACAAACATATATTCACGACAGATAATCATGTTAAGCACAAATCTAAATTCCATACGTATCCAAATATCTCAACATGTACATAGAATGCACTATATGCCACATAATTCATATATAACTGTAACACGAAATAGACAACGCATTTTGCTTTTGAAATAACCCCACATCAAGAATAAATCATTAACCGACATTGAAAGCCTTGAAAACCATAACCTATATGTCTATAACCCGCACCTTACGCCGTAGAAGCGTAACGAATTCGCTAGAAACTCTAAGGCTTCGTCAACGATGGTACATCAACCTATAGCATGAGTTAAGTCAGCTATCTCGCTACTTGTAACAATTGAAACCCTAGAACAGATTAGGGTTAGGTTTTCTTACCTAAGAACGAAGTCAGAATTGCCGGAATAGCAACTAGATAGGGATGGTTAAGCGCGTAGAACGACATGATAGAGTACCAGGAATCTTCTCCCACTTCTCTCACACTTTCCCTCTCTTTACTCTCTTCTCTCTCCTAGGTTTTCTGAAATTCGTATGGAGTGAATGGGAGAGGGTTTAAGGTCCTTATATAGGCCCAAAACTAACAGAAATAGCCCCAGGGCCATGGTATATTTAGGTTATAGCCAAAAGACGTGTGTTTCAGCTCAACGGAGCACTTCCGGAGCCCCCTTTGAGCCAAAGGTCGGACTTAAGCTCCCTGACCATGGATCTAGGTTGAGTTAAGTTTTCAGTCCGATCGGATTTACAGATCGCCCGTGGCGGACCAATTTCAATTCAACGGTCCACGAGCACCGATCAGGGCCACAAGTACACTGACCTGTGTATGAAATTTCTCCTGATCCGAGGGTGTATTTGGGTCAGATTCTGACTGTCTGAATCTTTATATTCGGCCCGCAAGCAACAAGTCTCAGATTACTTAAATTAGATTTAATTTCTAAAGAAAACAATGTTTTCTCACACTTTTCGCACCGGGCTCAAGCGAATAGCCCTGGGACACTATCTGGACTTGATTTCCGAGGTGGTTGTCAAGTCCAACTAGGCGGTCGTAACAGTATAGTTTCGTAGTAATCGGACTTTCAACGTGCGGTCCAGGTCGATACAGAATTTTAATGTGCTCCCGAGAGCAGCTGGGTATTGAGATTGATCCTAGATTTTAGGGTAACCTAGCGTCAATGATTCTACAAGTTTTGGGTCTTACAGATCGTATTTAAAGTGGATCAAGCGGATTTCGTATCTAATCTAGTTTAACACTTAGTTAATTTTGTCTAATTCCTAAAGGATTTGATCCTGAGTGATTTCTGCCTGAGGTGGTACTCGGGTCTTTGTATGGAATTTTTCGAGACGTTACATAGACCCCATCGCCTATTGGAAACTCCTCCAAAATTGAGACGTAAATCTGGAGTCTCGGTCAGAAACGATCAAAACTGAAATGTCGTGCAGTCTCACTATCTCCTCAATGAAGATCCTCGCCAACCGGCCTATAGACTAGGAAGCACGCATCGGAATGAAATGAGCCGACTTTGTCAGACGATCGACGACAACCCAGATGGTATCGTAACCGCGCTGAGTCCTCAACAAACTCGCGATGAAATCTGTCAATACATGCTCCCACTTCCACATTGGAACACTCAACGGCTGCAAGGGATCAGGGGGTCTCTAGTGATCGGCCTTGACACGCTGGCAAGTGTCACACTCGGCCACAAAGCTAGTAATTTGGCTCTTCATCCCTGACCAAAAGTATTGCCTCCTCGTATCTCTATACATCTTCGTGGAGCCTGAGTGAATAATAAGTCTCAATCGGTGTGCCTCGGTCATCAGATCACGATGCAACTCTGGCACGTCTGGGACACACAATCGGCCTCTAAAGTGTAATCCACCATTGGAACCAATCTGTCAGTCTGACTGCTCCACGGATGCTGCCTCTACTCGGTACTCCTAAGGTGACTCGTCCGTCTGCTAAGCCTCGATCGCCCTAGCAACCAAAGAGGGTTGAATCGACAAGCTCGAAAGTTGAACAATAGAAGAATGCAGACCGAACTCAAAGTCAAACTCTGAAACATCCTCGAGCATCTGCCACTGTCAAACCATCATTTGTGCCACCAGGCCTCGTGGCTGACGGCTGAGCGCGTCCGCCATCACGTTCGCCTTAACCAGGTGGTACTGAAGGTCGAAGTCATAATCTTTCAACAACTCCATCCATCGCCTCTGTCACATGTTCAACTCGAACTGTAAAAATAGATACTTCAAGTTCTAATGATCCGAGAAGAGCTCGAACCTAACCCCATAGAGATAATGCCTCAACACATTCAGTGCGAAGACAACTGCTGCTAACTCCAAATCATGGGTGGGGTAGTTCAGCTCATGAACCTTGAGTTGGCGCGAGGCATACGTCATTGGCTTCACGTGCTGCATCAGGACAACACCCAAGCCAACTCTGAAGGCATCAGTAAATACGACAAAACCCTCACTCCCATCAGGAAGAGTGAGAACAGAAGCGGACGTGAGGCGGTCCTTCAACTCCATAAATGCCTCCTCACAGGCATTACTCCAAACAAACTCGGCGCCCTTCCACGTCAACCGGGTTCGTGGAGAAGGGAGAATGAACAGTTTTACATGGTTCCCATTGATGTGGCTTATCTATCTTTTATTATGCTGATTTGTTTTGTTATGTACAGTTAAAATAGTAGTTCTCACTTAGTTTATTAAGTGAGTGGACATCTAAAATATGGTGGTCCCCACATAGCGGGTATTTTACTAAAATTAGATTGCGTATTGAGTTACTCAATACGCTCCTATTGTACTGAGTAAACTCAATTGGGCCCACCTTGAATGTATGTGGTCTATCCACCTCGTCCATCCGTTTTTCCATATAATTTAAGGGGTTGACCCCAAAATTGAATTATATCCAAAGATCAAGCGGATCATACCACTGGAAACAGTGGCGATAATGATTTCCACTGTTGAAACCTTTCTAGGCCCCATAATGATGTTTATTTGTAATCCAACCTATTCATAAGATCATATAGACATGGATGAAGGGAGAACACAAATATAAGCTTGATCCAAAACTTATGTGGCCCCCAATAAATTTTCAATGGTAGATGGTAGACGTTCAATTCAACTGTTTCCTGTGGTGTGGTCCATTTGAATATTGGATATGCCTATTTTTTGGGCTCAAGCCCTAAAATTATCTGGTAAAATAGATGGATGGAGCGTACATAAATCATGATGGACCTCACATAGTTTACTCGGTACGCTAAGCGTAGTGAGTTACTCACTACGCAATCCGCTTCCTATTTTACCGTGCCATGTAAAACGGGTGCAGATGATTCCGGACATATGGCCATGAAACGAACTTGGCTGTTCTGACCAGCTCGGCAGGCAGCGAAGGCCAACACAGAAACATGTCAGTTGTGCGGATCATACAAGGATATTTGGGTTCCTAGTTAGGCACAGTATCTCTGATTGTCATTTTATAAGAGTGACGCCTGTGATTTAATTATCCGGACCATTGTTACTTGGCCTGCCAATGGTTGATCAGGGCCTAGAATTACTTTAAAGTGGAATTTGAAAGATCTTGGCGTCCAATTTTGAGATCCGTTGATTTGAACTTGAAGTCTTGCCGAATTCCGTTCTTAACTGCCCATTTGCATGCCATGAAATCGTGAAAACGAAAACACTCTTCTGGCATTCACAGTCCATTGCGGTTCCTATCATACATACGGTCTGATAAATTGAACCATGATCTTGATTGCCAAGAAGCATGGTATTTCCGTTTCCGCTTAACAATGTTAACAACACCCTAACCTACAGTGTAAGTGGGACCCATAATAATAATCACTACAATATAAATCTTTGGACCTGATGCATTCAAAGGATTAGTCCATCACGCTAATCATACCAGCGGTCTAGATGCCTCAGATCAAGCCCCGTGGATGGCTTTTTATTGGAAAAGGTGCTACAACCGCTTGAAAAACGTAGCCATTATTATCTTGATCGTCCATGCCCCTAGAGATACCAATAGAGTAGCAGATCCGGATGACCTCCGAAGGCCAAATCTTATTTACTCTCAAGGCACTGACAGCAGTGCGCAAATTCATAACATTTTTCTTCCCCGTGACATTCAACCATTCCTACAAGCAGTGCTGACCAGCAAAACATGGTCATCACAGGCCATTCACTTCTCCCACCCGTCACCAGAAGAGACCTAGTCCTAGACGGAGCAGGCCTAGGAGCTGTTAAAATCAGCCTAAATCTAGATACCCTTTCTTAGTCTTAGCTTACAAGGGTCGTGATTGGCCGCCCCCTTCACCTTTTTGTTGCAGAGGGCGGCCTCAATAGACGTGTAATGATGCTGCACAGTTCTCTCATCTAATATACTCATTTTGAATTTATGAATAAAAAAAGAAAAAGTAAAAAAGATGCCTCAGCAATAAGCCTGCTATGGCCCTGTTTGATTTCCAATTCACATGGTAAATATTGTATAAATAAGTAATTATTACATTTTACACAGGATTCACCCTACTATAAATAAGCCTTGAAAACTGTGCATAAATATTGTAAAATTGGATGGAATTGTGCCTATAAAATCTGTGAGGGCCACCTTTATGTAAATGTCTGATCTACACATGCTCATTTGAGGGCATGATCCAAAAAATGTCGTAAACCTAAAGTTCAAATGGACCACACCGTAAAAGAATTGAATGCTTACCGTTGATAGTTAAAATGAGCCTACCGCTTGTAGAAATATGTACCTATCACCCAATATGTTCATCACTTCATATAGGCATAGCTAAAGGAAAATCACAAATATTAGCTTGATCCAAAACTTTTGTGGCCCACGAGAAGAATTGAATGGTAGGTGTTCAATTTCCCTTGTTTCCTGCGGTGTGGTTTACTTGAGCTTTGGATCTTCCTGTTTTTTGTTTTTTTCATCACGCCCTTAAATGAGTGGGAAAAATATATAGTGTGGATCAAACGTATAGATAACAGTGGCCCGGTGGATAATTAGCATATGAAAATCTTCTTTTTCTCGTGGTTTTAAGAGTAACGTGAGTAACGTTCAAAACCAGCAAGCTGTCAGCATCATGTGGCATTAAGACAAACCTATAAAATATAAATGCAAGGGTAAGTAATAAATGCTCATTTACACACGCCCTATGTATTCAGACATCGCAGATTATATAATTCCTCTACATTAAATCGAGGGTTTGATATAATATAGGGCTGCAGTTCAGTATCAAGCAAGTCCAACCATTGGATGGTGCACATATCAGAGATCTGGGCAATTCATCAGAGTGTTAATACACTGTGAACATGCCATGGACCACAAACTGACAGTAGCCTGGTGGTCAGACAGATCACACTTGTCGGCAAAAGATGGATTCATGATAGGGAAAAAAAAAAAAAAAAACTAAAATCGGTTGCTACAAAATCAACTAACTTCTGCGACTCGTTTGATGAATGTACGGTCCGATTTTTGTGATATGTCCTGTCTGTTCTGCAAAGGTACCTAATCAACAGCCTAGATCAACAAAACGTTGGCAATCCCACAGGGAAACCAGGCCCTGCATGCCATCAAAACCTTCCAATCAATTGTAAACATTTGGAAACATAACACGAGCATGAAATTTCAGGATAATTATTCATAGGTGATGAGCTTCCGCAGCTTACATTCCAAACAAACTTACAAAACTAAAACAGTTTTTTAAAATAATACTAGGATAGCCACCATATGAGAAGCTATTCGCATCACCTATTATTTCTATGTAGATCTAGAGCAACACGGGCCACTTAGTTGGGATGGTCATGTGGTGGAGGCTTGTAGTAGGGTGGCTTATTGTACGGACTCGGTGGCTTCTTCTTGGGAGGTGGCTTTCCATACGGAGGAGGCTTGTAAACTGGGGTGGGAGGTGGCTTTGGCTTATATACCGGAGGGGGCTTGTAGACTGGGGTCGGGTGTGGCTTTGGCTTATATACCGGAGGGGGCTTGTGGACTGGGGTCGGGGGTGGCTTTGGCTTATATACCGGAGGGGGCTTGTACACTGGAGTTGGTGGTGGCTTTGGCTTTTCTACTGGAGGGGGCTTGTAAACTGGGGTGGGAGGTGGCTTTGGCTTTTCAACTGGGGGTGGTTTTTTGAAAGGTGGAGGCTTGTAGACAGGTGTTGGTGGCGGTTTCTTTTTCTCAGGTGGCTTATAGCCATAGCCAGCCTCAGAAGGAGTGGTGAGAGCCACCACTGCAAGGAGCAATACCAACAAGTGCGGGAGGAGGGACATCTCGGGCTTGTTTGAGGATAGATAGCTTGAGAAGAGCGTTCTTTTATAAGAGATTGGGGCCAATTGTAGTTAGACATGTGTCCGAGTTAGATATCATTATGGGAAATTGACCTTACTCGCCTCAAAGTTTAGGCAAATTACCTATAATGCTACGTCACTCCATATATTCTCTAAAGGGCCTTCTGAAGGCTTTTGGACTTTGTTTTGGATGAAAATGCCCCTGACCTTAGTTTAGTAGTTGCACGGTTTTTTAGGGACTAAGAAGTTACGTAGTATTTAATGCCAGTAAAGTGATGTGTACGGAACCCTTTACATGTGTGGGCAAAGACTAAACTCGTGGGGCCCATATTGATGTATGTGTATAATCCATGCCGTCCATCCTTTTTACCGTGTCATTTTAGGGCCAGGGCCTAAATATCAGCCTGATCCAGAGTTTGTGTGGGTCACATAATAGAAAATAATGGTGACAATGGAACCAGTTGTTGAAACTTTCCAGGCTCACCATGATGTTTGTTAGAAGTGGACACTGCCCAAGTCAGGACTTTTTGGGCCCACGCCGAGCTGGCTGACAAGATGGACGGAACAGATCTCCCCATTGTTGGCCTCAGACTATTGTACCAATGGCTATCCTTTCATTTGGTAGTAAAGGAAGTGAACATGTAACAACCGCGACTTGGGAAAACTACGACCCATATAACATGAGAACTACGACCCTTACTACATTACAATCACGACCCTTACCACATTACAACCACGACCCAGGTATGGGTTGTGGTTGCCATGTTATATGGGTCGAGGTTTTCATGAGGAAAGAGTCGTGGTTGTCATGAGGTAGGAGTGTGGTTGGCCCGTTTTTCTTTCTTTCCCAGTGTAAGTTGTGCGCGAGAGAGGAAATCGAATCGAGTACTCGGTTGGGCCTAGCTTAAATGTATGTGGTCTATCCACGCCATCCATCCATTTTTTCCATCTAATTTAAGGGGTTGAGCCCAAAATTGAAGCATATCCAAAGATCGATTGGAGTATACCACGACCTTAATCTGTAGCATTCGATCCATTTACACTACAAAAAATGGATCGTGGTTATCATGGGTCGTAGTTGTCATGTTATATGGGTCATGGTTGTTATGTTATATAGGTCGTATTTATCATGGGTCGTGGTTGTCATGTTATATGGGTCATGGTTGTCATGGTCGTGGTTGTTATGTGGTAAGGGTCGTAGTTGTCATGGGCTGTAGTTGTCATGTTATATGGGTCGTGATTGTCATGTTAAATGGGTCGTAGTTATCATATTATATGGGTCGTGGTTTCATGTGATATTCGTCGTGGTTGTCATGTTATATGGGTCTCGGTTGTCATCTTATATGGGTCGTGGTTGTCATGTTATATGACAACTACGACCCAAGCAAACTACAACCCATATGGGCCCACATTGATGTGTGTGTATAATTTATGCCACCCATCTTTTTTGACGTGTCATTTTAGGGGTAGGGCCCGAATATTAGCATGATCTTATGCTCATGTGGGCCACAAAATAAAAAATAATGGTGACTATAGAAACTTTTCAAGCTTACAATGATGCTTGTTAGATGTGGATACTGCCCAATTCAAGACTTTTTGGGCCCACGGCGAGCAAGTCAACAAGGTAGATGGATCGGATCACCTCATTGTGGGCCTTAAGCTATAGTACCAATGGTTTGGTAGAAAAGGAAGTGAACACGTTGCAAACCATGAACCATGCAACATGACAACCATGACCCATATAACATGACAACTATGACCCATGCAAACCACGACCCAAATGGGCCCACATTGATGTATGTGAATAATCCATGCTGCCCATCCTTTTTGTTGTGTCATTTTAGGGGTAGGGTTAAATATCAACCACGACCCTCTGTGGATGAAAACCACGATCCATTGTGCATGTGAATCACGACCTTTCGAATGGATGGTGGTTATCATGTAGCAAGGGTCGAGGTTGTCATATTATATGGGTCATGGTTGTGAAGTTATATGGGTCGTGGTTGTCATTTTACATGGGTCGTGATTGTCATGGGTCGTAGTTGTTAAGTTATATGGGTCATGGTTGTGGGTCATGGTTGTCATGTTTTATGGGTCATGGTTGTCATCCGGGTCACGGGTCGTAGTTATCATATTATATGGGTCGTAGTTGTCATGTTATGTGGGTCGTGGTTGATATAAGTCGTGGTTGTCATGCCCCAAAAGGTTTTCAATATTAGGTTTTCAATTTCACTGCTTTCTATGGTGTGGTCCACATGAGCCTTTGATATGCCTCATTTTTTGGCTCATTCCTTAAAATGATCTTTCAAAATGAATGGACGACATAGATAAAATATATACATCACAATGAGCCCAATAAGACCATTCATCTCTATATATATTGGGATGCGTAAGTCGAGTAACGTGACTTACTAAAATAGTCTTCCCGAGGTCTTGGGAATATGGACTCATCGAAGACTCCTATAGCTACACGTAAGTCGAGTAACTTCTAATCCGCGTCGGAAGCGAAGCGGATTGGCTGGTGTACCACTGTGAATGTATGAGGTCTATCCACGCCGTCCATCCGTTTTTCCATATTATTTTAGGAGTTGAATCCAAAATTTAATCATAAGATCAAGTGGACCTTACCATAGGAAACAGTTGAAATAATGATTTCCACTGTTGGAACATTTTTATATGATCACAAGGACATGGATGAAAGGAAAAAATAAATATATGCTTGATCCAACACTTCTGTAATGTGGTCCAGCCGAAATGGATTGGCTGGTGTACACACCAGCTATATTGCTGTTGTGCTAGAACTCATTACAGGTACGGGTCTTGCTAGGACTCCTTCAGACGTGGATTAGCTACTTACAAGTTGAGTAGTGAGACTCCCCATTAAAGTGACGTCACCAAGTTCTGTGGGCTACACTATGATTTATGTTTTGTCTCTACATCGTCCATCCATTTGAAAATATCATATTAGGGTATGATCCAAAAAATGAATCAGATCCAAAGTTCGAGAGAACCACACCACAAAAAACAGCGAGGAGATTGACGCCCACCGTTAAAAAGCTCTAAGGGCCACCAAAGTTTTCAATCATGCTAATATTTGTTTTTTCCCTTCTTACATGTTTGCTTTAACATATGAATAGGTGGGATCTCAAATAAACATCATGCTTGACCTTCGGAAGGTTTCAACGGTGGGCGTTACTCTCATCACTGTGTTCTGTGGTGGGTCTACCCAACCTTGGATCTACCTCGTTCTTTGGACCATGCTCTAAAATGATCTCTCCAAATGTATGGACGGTGCTGATATAACACATGCATCATGGTGGGGTCCACATAAGTGGTGACATCACTTCAGTAGCCCGTCTCGCCACTCAACAAAGCGTCCCTCCCCATACACATTAGTGTGGTTGGTCTCTGTGGGCCCCTCTATGATGTATTTGTTTCATCCATGTCGTTCATCCATTTTTACATATCAGTTTAGTGCTTGATGCCAAAAATAAGATGGATATAAGTCTCGGGTGGACCACATCACAGGAAAACAATAATGATTGGATATCCACCATTAAAATCCTCCTAAGGCCCACTGTTTATTTGACATCCAATCTGTTGATTGGATCATAAAGACCCAGATGAAGGGAAAAAATAAATATCAGCTTGATCCAAAACTTTTATGGTCCCAAAACGTTTTTAATGGTCAAAATTCATTCAACACTATTTCCTATAATGTGGTCCACTTGAGATAGAGATATACTTCATTTTTTTAGTCATATCATAAAATGATATATAAAAATATATGGAACGCATGGATGACACACATACATCATGGTGGGCCCCACAGACCACCGACCACCAGCCAATGGGTGGTGTCAGGGGGAGTAGCCAATCCGTCTCTACTGTAGTAGCAGTAGAGACGTGCCGTGCGAGGACGAGCACTGACGCGGACGCGGATTTCCTATGAAAGCCTTTGCAGGAAGTTGCTCGCTGGGAACTTAAGTGGGGCCCACTGTGATGTTTGTCAGGAATCCACTCCGTCCATCCGTTTTTGAGCTAATTTTAGGATATTATACCAAATTTGAATGGGATCCAAGACTCAAGTGGGCCGTACTAATGGAAAAGGTAGTTAGGGAAATTCCTACCATTGAAACTTCCCTAGGTTCGACAGTGATGCTTACATGTCATCCATACCATTAATACATCATTCCTACTAGGATTAACTGAAAACACAAATATAAGCATGATTCAAAACTTCTGTGGCCCCATAAAAATTTCAACTATGGACGTTCAATTATCACATTTTCGGCCCACTTGAGCATTGTATATGGTTCATTTTTTGACTCATGTCCTAAAATAAACCCAAAAAATGGATGGACGGTGAGGATTTCTCACAAACATCCCACTGGGTCCCACATGCGTTCCCAGTGCAGGAACTTCATGTGAAAGGCTTTCGCAAGAAATCCACGTCCTGCTGACACAGTGACGCTCCTCGAGCTTCGAGTTGTATGAACGGTTCAAAGTAGATCAAACCTACGTGGCCCACAGTGATGTATTTATTATATATACACCGTTCATCTATTTTTAGAGATCATTTTCGATCATTATCTAAAAAATAAATCATATCCAAAAATCATATGTACCACACCACAAATAACAACAGAGATAATGATTTTCACCGTTAAACAATTCGTAGGGCCCACCATAATGTTTATTTTCAGTTGTATGGATCGCAGTTGTCCTGTTATATGGGTCACAGTTATCCTATTATATGGGTCACGGTCGTGGTTGTCCTGTTATTTAGTTCGCAGTTGTCCTGTTATATGGGTCGGAATTATCCTATTATCTGGGTCGCGTTTGTAGTTGTCCTGTTATATGGGTCACAATTATCCTATTATATGGGTCGCGTTCGCAGTTGTCATGTTATTTGGGTTGCAATTATCCTGTTATATGGGTCGCGGTTATATGTATCGCAGTTGTCATGTTATATGGGTCACAGTTATCATGTTATATGGGTCGTGGTTGTCATGGGTAGTGGTTATCCAATTACCATTGTTTTCCTATGGTGTGGTCCACTTGAGATTTATATCCCTCTCATTTTTGGTATAAAACTCTAAAATAATCTGTAAAAATGGATGAACGGAATGGATGTAACACATACATCATAGTGGGCCCACATAGCACCGACCACCAGCCACGGGGCTGTTAGCAGCGGGGAGTAGCCAATCCGTTTCCGTCCTGGATACGAACGTGGATCAGAGGAAGCAGATTGGCTAGTGTACCTCACACCAACTGCTGTATTGAAGTCAGCAAGTTATGTGTGTCTGATCATGAGGTATATGTTATATCCAAACCGTTCATCCATTTGGTGGGTTCGTCTTAAGGCTTGATATGAAAAATAAGACGAATCTAACATATAACATGACAACCACGACCCATATAAGATGACAATCACGACTCATATCACATGAGAACCACGACCCATATAATATGATAAATATGACCCATTTAACATGACAATCACGACCCATATAACATGACAACCATAACGCATGACAACTACGACCCTTACCACATAACAACCACGACCCATATAACATGACAACCACGACCCATGATAACTACGACTTATATAACATAACAACCACGACCCATATAACATGATAACTACGACCCATGACAACCACGATCCATTTTTTGTAGTGTAAATGGATCGAAGGCTACAGATTAAAGTCGTGGTATACTCCAATTGATCTTTGGATATGCTTCAATTTTGGGCTAAACCCCTTAAATTAGATGGAAAAATGGATGGATGGCGTAGATAGACCATATACATTTAATGTGGGCCCAACTGAGTACTCAATCCGATTTCCCCTCTCGCGCGTAACTTACACGAGGAAAGAAAGAAAAATGGGCCAACCACACTCCTACCTCATGACAACCACGACCCTTTCCTCATGAAAACCACCACCCATATAACATGGCAACCACGACCCATACCTGGGTCGTGGTTGTAATGTGGTAAGGATCGTGATTGTAATGTAGTAAGGGTTGTAGTTCTCATGTTATATGAGTCGTAGTTTTCCCAGGTCGGGGTTGTTACATGTTCACTTCCTTTACTACCAAATGAAAGGATAGCCACTGGTACAATATTATAAGGCCAACAATGGGGAGATCCGTTTCGTCCATCTTGTCGGCCAGCTCGGCGTGGGCCTAAAAAGTCCTGACTTGGGCAGTGTCCACTTCTAACAAACATCACGGTGAGCCTAGAAAGTTTTAACAACGGGTTCCTTTGTCACCATTATTTTCTATTATGTGACCCACACGAGCCCTAGATTAGGCTGATATTTAGACCTTGGCCCTAAAATGACATGGTAGAAAGGATGGACGGCATGGATTATACACATACATCAATATGGGCCCCACGAGTTTAGTCTTTGCCTACGCGCAAAAAGGGTTCCATACACATCACTTTACTGGCATTAAATACTACGTAACTTCTTAGTCCCTGGAAAACCGTGCAACTACTGAACCGAACTAAGGTTAGTGGCATTTTCATCCAAAACAAAGTCCAAAAACTGTCAGAAGGCCCTTTAGAGAATATATGGAGTGTCGTAGCGTTTGAGGTAATTGACCCAAACTTCGAGGTGAGTACGGTCAATTTCCCTATCGTTGCATTGGGTCATACTTTGTCAGGAAGTCATGCGTCCACAATACAAGTGGTAGGGAAATCCGACGCGGATTTGGTGGTGTTGCCAACACCACCCTCAGCCGTGGTGTGCGTTGTAGGGTCCAACATAATGTATGCATTTTTATATCACCCTAGGCATGTGTTTTCAGCTCATTTCAGCTACTGAACCCAAAAATAAGGCAGATCCGAAGCTTAACTGGAACACAACACAGGAAATAGTTGGGATAATGACACCCACCATTGAAGCCTTTCTACAGCCCACTTTCATGTTTATTTGTCATCCAACCTACTGATAAGGGCACTTAGACTTGGATAATGGGAAAACACAAATATAAGCCCGAATCGATACATTTGTGGCCATAGGAAGTTTTTAATGGCTAGTGTTGATGTTGGAATCTAATTGTCCCTACTAACCCGTTGTGTATATGCAAAACCAAGTGGCAATGGGGGCCCTGGTTGTAGTCAGGGATCCTCCAATGCCTAAGTTAGAATAAGCACACAATGGGTATAGTCGAGTTAGGGTCGTAGTGTACCTACTTTGTAGGTAGGGTCCTTATTTATAACTCTTTGTTACATGTTTCATGTATGGCAATGAATCTAATGTGTATATACGTATCATAGAAGGGATTTCTCCCCAAATATATGAAGTTTCGGCGTGTTCCTCGGAGAAGATCTCGGGAAGGGAATCCTTTCCGTAGATGGAGGAGATATCCACTAATGGTTCCCTAGTGATCGGTATCCAAGGCCGAGGTCGATTAGTCGAGGCCAACCTATAGGTCGTTTGGTCAAGGCCCTAGTGACCGAGGTCGACAGCTGAGGTTGATGGCTGAAGTTGGGGTCAAGTTTTGAGGTTAGGGCCTTTGGTCAAGGCCAGGTCAGCGTTCATTGTTGTCCTTTGGTCGGGACAGTGAGATGTCAATTGGGCGACCGAGGTCTCCACTCATGATTGGTGCTTGGATTGGTTACGGAGGTCATGCTCAACATCTGAGGCCGAGCTCTTACCCGACCTCTCATCTGAGTTGTTTGCCTTGTTGTTTGGTCAGTCCAGTTTTACCCATAACAGCTAGCATTCAATACTATTTCTAGTGGTGTGGTTACTTGAACTTTGGATCCATATATATATGTGTGTGTGTGTGTGTGGGGGGGGGGGGGGGGGGGGGGGGGGGGGGACAATGCCTACCACACTGTTTAAATTCAGATCCCTCAACAAGTTCATATTAGAAATTCAAATATAATATCATTGTTAACTTGTGTGCTTTGCAGAAGAACATTTAATGAAGATAAAACAATCGAATAAAGTAGAAAAACCAAGCAATAAAACAATCAACCATAGAACACAAGCTATTTTATGTGAAAAACCCGTACGGGAAAAAACCATGTCAGAAAGCAATGAAGATCAATTGTAATAAAAACCATTAGAGTTTACACACTCACCTTTTTCGATTATAGAAGCACCCAATATCCCCTTGTGATGCGCAACACCTTCAGAAAAATCCTTTTCAAGCCTTACAAGTGTTTAGACACCTTCTCACCATGTAAAACTTTGCCGTTAGAGAGAAAACACTCATATGAACTGTAACACCCCGTACTTTCTCATACTCGAGTGTTACTATATAAACTGACTTAGTCTGATGCAAACCTAGCTTAGTGAACATTCATGTTCATCCTAGTTTAAATCTGACCATCGAAGGTGATCCATATCCACATATCAAACCACCCAGTAGTCAAATAATATGTATACTAAGTATATTATCTTATTTATTTATTATATTATAAATGTTACACAAACATATGTAGAAAGAAAATATAAATGTATTTTGATAATTTATCTATCATGAAGAATGTACGAAAATGTATTGTAATGGAATGATATGTATATATTTAATGAACATAAACTAAACATAATGAATGATAATTCTACAATATATAATTTAGTTCTAAATATTAATGAAATATTAAACATCTTTTACAAATATGAATACAAGAAATTTCTAGATATTTTAATAAAGTGGTGTATTATTTAACAAGGTGATTTTAAATGATATGGTACAATTTCCAATTCATATATATGTGTATAAAATGATATTGCATATTATGTTAATAGATAGGTGATCAATAGCACGTATATGGTAGTATGTTAGTATTTAAAATTACATATATACATATATATATATATACATATATATATATATATATATATATGTGTGTGTGTGTGTGTGTGTGTGTGTGTGTGTGTGTGTGTGTGTGTGTGTAAGGTTTTAAATCATTATAATTATAAGTAATATACCATAGTAATAAAATCTATGTTAATATGAGTATTTGAGCTAACGATATATGATGAAAGACTTACAAATGGCCATTAGGATCTTTTAACCATTGATGCTCAGTTTCGAGAAGATCCGACCATTAGATTAACGGGAATCCCCAAGTAGGACCCTAAATCAAGTTATAAGGCCCACTGACATTGAGGATTGGACTGATCCTTAATCTAGGGTCATAAGGAACACTTACCAACCTAATTGATGGAGTATATTTCATCGGGGCATCACTGTGAGCCCCACACCTGCGTGTGTGTACACCAGGGCGTGGTACACCTGATGTGCACCGGAACTGCCTGCTCGGTCAAACCACATTTGACCGAGCCTACCCGAAGAGGAAAGACCTCTCCCTCCTTTCCCGCTCCCTGTACCTTTTCAAAATGAACGGATGACGTCCGTTTGCGGCGTCCGTGGGCCACCATGACATCCTCGTGAATGATCTGAACCGTCCATCATGCTTAGGGCATGGCCTCATCCAAAACCCTGTGACTCCCACGTGCCAGAGCATCCAGGCAAGCGTATGAATCTTGCTGCAAGAGGGCCCCAGAAATGCAAAGTTTCCAAATTTTGGAACTGTCCTCACGCCAGCTCGACGATCCGCATCCGCCCTTATCCTTAAATCTTGGCCATTCATT
Organism: Magnolia officinalis; assembly: GCA_021015155.1. Taxonomy (NCBI): domain Eukaryota; kingdom Viridiplantae; phylum Streptophyta; class Magnoliopsida; order Magnoliales; family Magnoliaceae; genus Magnolia; species Magnolia officinalis. The sequence goes on from JAJHSJ010000009.1 coordinate 31,274,093, forward strand.
GAGGAAAATCTCAACCGTCCGTTTGCTTAGGGCATCCCAAGAAAAACCAGACTGGTTTCAGTCCCTACCCACCGGATTTGAAAACGGTTTCAGCCAAAGCAAATCCAAACCGTTTTCTCTCAATCCAACGTCTCTGGGAAGTTCGGGTGAGCAAATAAAGGAGGGAAGATTGAGCAGCAATGGGATTCGAACCCACTCCCTGTAGCCGCACTAAAAAATGGTCGTTTGTTTCTCCAATCGAACCCACCGCCCACACGTCCGCTAAGCTTCACTCTCATCCTTCTTCAAGCTTCCGGGGACATGTTAGAGCCCTCCGAAAACATTGCATTGGAGAAATCTCAAGCGATCATCTTCCTCGGTAATCCACGATCACAGATTTGCTGCTGGCGGCGTCTTGGGTGTAACAGAAAAATAAAGAAGGAAAAATGGAAGAAGACGCAGGGAGACAGGAGAGAAGGGTGGTGGTGAGACGCTGCTTCTCTTGCTGCTGCCGTTACCGCACCGTCTCGACCCGACCTGCTGTCGAGCTGACTGGACTCGACCGCTGAGTCTGAGTCAGGTCAAGGTGGGTTCAGCGACCCCCTGCTGAACTGAGAGTAGAAGAAGATCAGGGAAAAGAATGAAGAGGAACGAAAGAAAAGAGGGTGAGAGGGTGGCTGCCGGTTTGAGCTCAACCGAGCCGAGTTGGGCCGAGTCAGGCCAAACTCAACACCCACGCTGGATGTTTCCAGCAGAGAGAGAGAGAGAGAGAGAGAGAGAGAGAGAGAGAGAGAGAGAGAGAGAGAGAGAGAGAGAGAGAAAGAAAGAAATGGAAGGAAGGAAATAGAGAGTAGGGAAAGAAGGAGATCACGAAGAGAAAATAGGGAGAGAAATAGAGAGGGAGAGAGGGGGGGATTTCAGCTGCTAACTCGAACCGAGTCGAACTGCGTTGGGTAAGGACGGGCCTGGTTTGGTCCAGTAAACCTACTGGTGCAAGTCTAGGTGAGGTAGAAGAGAAAGAAAATAAGAAGGGAGAGAAACGAGAAGCAGAGAAACGAGAAGGATGGATAGCAAGAGAGTGGGGGTTGATGGCTGCCGAGTTGACTCGGCTGAGTCCGAGTCGATGCATTCGAGTCAGGTCGGAACGGTCGTCCAATGGTTCTGCTGGACTTGTAGCAGATAAAGGAAAAGGAAAAAAAAGAGATGGAAAAAAAGAAAGGAAGAAAGAAAATCGACTCGATCGGCTCCAATCGAGTCGATCCACCGAGTCGAATCGTCAAATCTTCCGATGTGAGCAACCCTCTCTTCTCATATTAGATTTCCCTGAATTTCCATTAGTTTCATTACCATGATTAAGATGATTATTAAGCCTGAATAGCCATTAGCAAGTTATATATATATATATATATATATATATATATATATATATATATATATATATATATATTAGTACTAGCTATTGTAAGCAAAACCATGACTATTAGACATAGTATTTTATTTATCATTCTTAAATAATTGTTGTTGATAGTGGACTTCACTAATTGGTGTCGTCATAATGACTATTAACTGATAATAATTATAATGCTAATGTTAATAAATATTTTATGATTATTAGATTAGCACTAAAAATTAATTACACAAAATCTAGCCTAGACATAAACTCTAGGATAAAATCCTAGGCCTAAGTAACATAAACTCTAAGTCAGTAACCTAAACCTAGATAGTGTGTGAGATTTGGATCTAGTTGTAGAAACTCATAATTCATGTTAGACCATAGTATTTATTATCATGACTAGGTTCATTATGGGTAGTTATGGCTATTACTGTTAAAAAAAAACATTATCATTCTCTTTATGGGATTACTAAAATACTTATTAATATAACTAGTAGTATTAACCCTTATTAATATCATTAGTAAAGATTCGATCATTATTACTTACATTATTTTAGATAACGTTGGTATATTTAAATAGGAACCCAAGAGCCATCATTAATAAATTAGTACTCCTACTATGAATATTCTTCGATTCATCGTACAAAATTTATAATAGTAATAATAATAGTAGTGGTACTAATCTTGGATTCAAACCCTAGGATCTAAAACCTATAACTAAACCCTAGGATAAGGCCTTAATCCTATATGAAAACCCTAGAAGTAGTCCAAACCCTAGGTTGTATAAATCTGACCATAGCCACTTGCTAGAGCATTGATCTTATCTGCAAATTTCACAATTTATGGTAGGGTCTGATTCTAAGGGTGCACACGTTTTCTAGCAACGTCAGTTGGCGATTCGATACATAAGGTGATGATTCTTCCCCTTGAGCTTTCTATCTTTTCATTAGCTTAAGCTATAGTTTTTATTTAAATTGATATCTCCCTTTTATAATCACATGTGTTAGCTAATGGAAATTGAATTGCTATATTACATGCTTAATGTCCATCCTGTATAATTGTTCATGTTTGTGTATTATTTGTGGGTTGTTTATGGAATTTAAACTAGTACATTAGTGGAAAACCCCCACTTATAAATGTACACCCATACTTAGGATGTAACCCGACTGGTTGTAATGGACCTTCGACTTAGTGGTTATTAAATGATTGGTTTAAATCGACCACTGATGTGGGCCTACCATCTAGGGTTGTCGTGTTAAGTGGTTTTCAAGGATGGTCTTTATCGCATGGTTTTGATTCTCGCCCAATGTGGCTTATTTTGACAATTGCCCTCTGTGGCTCGGTTTTGGTATTTGCCCTATGTGGCTTAATGTACCATTTCTATATGACCATGTGATGGTAAGCCCTATATACTGTAATATGATTGGCCACTAGTCGACAAGTTTCCATTAAGCATCCTAAGGTGGGAGAAGCTCATGGGCCGGGGATGGTAGTCGTGGGACACTATGTCCGAGTCGTCGGCCTACGCTAGGTGACAAGCCCCTCGTAGTGACCATTGAGTTACTTAAATTGGCTGCTTGTAAATGGACTAATAATGACTTGACTAATCATGCATACATGACATATTTACGATGGCTTGGATCATTATGCCCATGCGATTACACTGAATGTTGCGCTAATGACCAGTCATTCGATTTACGATAATGACTTGGATCATCATGCCCATGTGATTACGCTAGGTGTTGCGCTGATGACTAGTGTTATCCCTGAGTGATGACCCTAATATCCATTCGAATGTTTTACCCGGGACATAGGCCATCTGGATATTTTACCCGGGTCGACGGTTGCATTCATGCATCCATGCATTTAATAAGACTGCATTTACTCTATTTTAGTTGTTTGGATGTTTTATACTATTTCTTACCTAATGCAGTGGTGTGTAATCTTGAGGGGAGTTCACACTGAGTTGGTTACTCATCCATCAAATAAATATAACCGTACAGGTAGCACAGGTGGCTTAAGTGATTTTCAGGTTTAGACTGATGAGTAAAGTACCACTGTAAAGATGCATGATTGTATTGTCAAGAGTTACTATATGGTTTTATAGTTCCAGATTTGTTGCAATTTACTTTGTTTACATGTAATATCATTTCACTTGTAATTGTAAGTTTGAGACATTGGTTTGTATAAGTCATTATGGGCGGCTCCTTGTATATTTGAATGATAATGAAATTTTATTTTATGTCAATTTTTCCATTCTACGCTTATCTTCTTACTCTGATGAAAAAAATAAATACAAATTTAACCATCCTTTAAGGTTAACACTCGGGTTTTTGGAAAATGAGTCGTATACTTGGGTCCTGAAAAGTCGAGGCGTTACATGAACAAGCCCTAATCACAAATGGGGCTTAAAAACCCCAATTTTTGCTAATCCGCATAACATGTTCAGTCGGTGATAACACCTAAATATTGCATATTTATCCTCTCAATTACATTAGCTTTCCTTATATTTAAATACTTAATTGATATAATTAGATATGTTTCCTACATGCTAGATCATTTTGTACTTAAAAATGAATACATCCTTAAAAGGAGTTATTAAACCTCAAAAGAATAATAAATGAAGAATTAGATATTTGAAGGACATTATTGAAGAATTAAGTGCCAAAAAAAAAAAATCAAGTAGAAAAGATGGAGAAAAGACTAGAAAAATCACACAACGTAATAATAGAAATAACAAACTGTTCGGTCCCACCTAACGTTAGTTCAGTCCGATCGAAAGTGCCTAGAACAGTCCAGTGAGAAATTATGATTTTTAAGGTTAATTCGGCTCGACAGTCGGTCTGATCGAAGTTAGGTTCGGTGCCACTACAAGAGGGTTCGGTCCGACCTGAGGGAGACTGAGACTTCAGAAGAAATTTGAATAAATTCAATTGTAACTGAGAGACCCAATTGGTGCAACCAAAGACTACAGTCGATGCGACCGAAGTGTAACAAAGTGCGAAAATATGAAGTTGGTATGAATTTTTCCTATTTAAAGGGGTGTTTTAAATTATTCTAGATACGAATTAGGGCTTGGAAGATATACCTAGAGGTGGCGAAGCATCCATACAGTCATCCATCTTCTTCAATCATTCGGTTCTAGTTTGTCGTTTATATTTTTCTTTTATTCTAGGATATTAGCTATGTTAGACTAATCTCTTATCTAAGGCTAAGGATGAAACTTGTAGTTAAATACAATATTTAGTATACTTGGTTCACTAATAATGATTTGAATGATGATAGTAGATTAAATTGGTTTGGATTTTACTTCAAAGTCTTTGAGTTATTTATTTCTGGATTTGTTGAGCACTGTGGGTATAATGAATGCTTTGATTTAACAATTGTTTGTCTTAGATTAGAGAATGATTCAATCTGTATAATTGATTGATCTATTGTCACCTACAGGTACTTTAGACGCTTTTAATTCCTTGCGATTGAGATTCATATGCTTCATGAGAGAATCATTCAATTGAAATCATATATTATTGGTGTTGATGATTAGTTTAACAAAATTATTTTCCAATTAAATAGGATAGGACTCCGTTTCCAATTGAGTTATAAGAATTGAATCAATAAATGAGATATTGGATTGTTATAAGTGGATTCTTGGATCCTTAGGCCCTATTTGTTAAATCTGACATCTGAAGTCCAAATCTGAAGTCTAAATTTGAAAGCTAAATCTAAAGTCAGAAAACTGATAGTGAATCTAAAATAACTTATGTCACGCCCCAAACTCGGAAACCAGGCTCACAAAATTCTCGATCACCAAATCCAGCGCTGACAGTCTCCATAGTACCCCATTCTCAGCTCTCGGCACCCATATGCCAAATTTCAATCCTGGGATCCTACAAGGAGGATTTTCAATATGATTTTTTATTTTTATTTTTATTTATTTATTTTTTTTTATAAATGAGCATTACCACAAGCATAATCAAGTCATAAAGCAACATTACTACATATCCACTATAATAAAATATTTGAGTACAATGTCGAAAGGGAAATACAAGATGATCGAAAGCTCCAAAATGATCTGACACGCGCTCTTGGCTCAGCGCTGCTGCGATCCAACGTCACCTGCACTCAATGGTCATGCATAAGCTTACTAAAAGCTTAGAGGTTGTGTGCGTGTGTGCGCAATGCATATGCCAAGCATATAATATCAGAGTAAGCGAAAATGCTGGTAAGTTCATGAATACTATCAGCCACACTAGGGCTATGCAATGCAAGGCCTACGTAGCCAAATGTCATATGTGAGATGCAACGCAAGCATGCCAGTCCTCATATCAAGTACATATATCAGTACAGTTCCTCTCTGGAATATCACCAAGGTCTAGTACACTCCACACTGGCTGCCGCCTCCCTAGCCGCACAGCCCAGCGAGTGGAAGAGACCACACTATTTGCCTGACTAGTAATCTGCCAATACCTACCCGGCTCATCGATAGTGGACCCATTTTGTAACGCCCTGAAATTCGGGGGTCGAGTATGAACTCAACTCCCGAGTTCCAACGCATCACTTATGCAACATACACAATGATGGTTAAATGTTGTCTGATTAGAGCAATAAACATGAATGAGATTATACCAAAACAGTAATTCATACTCCAGTTCAATTGTATAAAGGCAAGAGGAAGACTGAAATTGTATATTTAAAGTATGTAAAGAACAAAATTTCCATGAACACCTGAGTATGAACACTAACTGAGTACCCATACACATGTAATGTTTTTGAGTCAAAAATCAAAATACAATCTACAAAATGAGTCTTGAAATCCCCGCGATGCAGTCGGCCTAAGCAAAGCCATCAGAGTACTGCATAAATGAGAACTCATCCTGGTCCTCGTTGAAATCGGGCTCCGGCTCCTGAACAGATGCGCTGTCTATACCTGTGACAGAGTCTGGTTGGTGTTGTAAACGCCGTCCCGAAACGTGGGAGTGAGTAGCTAACTCAGTGGAACAATAAAGCATAGGTTAACATGTTATCAATACAATCAAGCAGTAATGATAAAGCAGTACAAATCAAACAAGTTTAACTACTCTTGTTAAATGCAAGAATGAAATGACATGATGAATTATGCCCTTGCCAAACCACCCTCATGCGACAACATCTTACGTTCGCGAATGCATAACTCCCTCAGTGTTCCACATCTACTAGGCACATGTGGTGCGATGATGAGCATGATTACCGAGTTGTTATTAGTCCATTTCAAACAGCAGTATTGGGAAAGTAGGGTACCTCCCTTGTATTATTCCCAAACATGATCCATTCTAGGGTCGTCAATCCTAGTTAATCTCACACGGTATTATGGTTCGAGAGGCATCGCGAAGGAATCGCAAAGGGCTCGTCACCCGTCAGCACGGATACAGAGCTCACCGTATGCGGCTCAATTGCTGACCGTCAGCTCGAGTACAGGTCTCACCGTACTCGGCTCAATCGCTAGCCGTCAGCTCGAGTACAGGTCTCACCGTACTTGGCTCAACTCATACTCTAGTTGCTGTGAAGGACTCGTCGCCAATCACAGACCTTGGAGTATACTCGAAGATACTACAGAGGACTCGTCGCCCGTTAGCACAAGTACAGATCTCACCGTACTCGACTCTCGCCGTAAGTATCGACAGCTCGAATACAGTGTCCCATACCACCGTATTCGGCTCACGAGTTTGGGTTGCTCAATGGTCACTATGGGGAGGCACTTGGCCCCAGCATAGGCCGACAGCTCGGCCACGGTGTCCCATACCACCATGTCTGGCTCATGAGTCTTAGCGGATCGAGGTACCATAGTTAACGGGGTTGCCACTGGTAAGTTTGGTACCCTAGGTTCAAACAATAATGACCAAGCATGGTGAACACACAACCAACATATCAGTTTACTTGACGAGCCTGACTAGCTCGAGCGCACAACAAGTTGGGCGATATGAAGCGCAAAAGCACTCCATGTGGCCAACCACTATCGCCAACCGAAGTACGACTCGGGTTCGTCAGACACATCCCTTGTGGCGACATGAATCTCAGCCACAATCTCCAGTCTGGTACCGAATGTCTGGACTATAGACATAGTCCCAACCTCAATCAATCTTCATCTATAGCATGTGGAGTAAAGCATGATAAACAAAGTAATACAAACATGTTAGCAGGCATGTCATAAGGCATGATATAAAGCATGAAGTAAAGCATGTTGTAAAGCATGTTGTAGAGTACTATACAAATAGGGATACAATTACACATACATCACAAGTGAGTGGTTAGAGTAAACCACCACATGGAGGGTATCCTACATGTCTCTAAGGTGGTCGAGAATTCCATATCAGCACCTGTCTAAGGCACTAACATTTTAGCATTTACACTAACAAGCATTTACACCAACACTTAGAGTACACTATTCCAACATACATGACGTATGTTAGAAAAATATGTATTAGGGCTATCCTTTCGCCAAGCGGGTATTTTATCCATGCATACCATAATCATACAGCAAATAATCATGACAATTGCATTTCCGAAATTTACACATATACGGTATTTCTAAAATACACAATTTCAACATACGTAGTATTTACAAGCGAACATGTATTACGGCGATTCCTTTCGCCAAACTAGTATTTTATCCATATACGGTATATTCATACATTAAATAAACATGTCAAACATTTTTCCAAAAAAAATACGTATACGGTATTTCTACGTATACCTAGAGTATGTGAAATTCCATATTCTACAACGTTAATCGAAACAGAAAACGGAAAGCACTTTGTACATGTGCAATTGTATACAGATCATGAATCTATCATTATCTGACATTGAAAGCGTTGAAAAACGTAACCTATACACCTAAAGTCCTCACCTTTCACCTTGGAATCTCAACGAATCAGCAAGGTTGGATGAGCTTCCGTATTCGGGAGTTTTCTAGCCTAAAGAGTGAATTCGGTTAGCTATTTCACAACCTACAGCCTATACACTTCAAATCAGACCTAGGGTTAGGGTTTCTCACCTTAAAACGGAGTGGATACCGTCAGGAAAGCGCCTAGAAAGAGGCGGTGTAGGCCGTGCAATGATTGAAAGCAGCAGGAGGAAGTACTCCCACAAATCCCAAGCTTTTCTCTCATTTTTTTTTTTCTCTCTCTAGGGTTTTATCCCAAATTCGTATGGCTGTGAGAGGGGCTGTTCTAAGGCCCTTATATAGCCAAAAACCTCTCCAAAATAGACTCCTGTTCAAGGGGTACGACTATTATAGGTATTTCGGCACTTTTCCATCTCAAAAGAGGGTTTCTGGTGGCCCTCCTTGAGCCAAACGTCAGACTTAAGTTCTCAACACATGGATCTACGTGGGATTACGTTTTCGACTCGATCAGATTGCCAGATCACACGTGGCGGACCAGTTTCAGTTCAACGGTCAGTGGGCCACGATCCGAAATTCCAAGTACATGTAAATGTTCCTGAAATTTTTCCTGATCCGAGGGTGTAATTTGGTCTGATTCTGACGGTCTGGTTGCTTAATACTGATGCGCAAGCGAATGGTGCCAGATCACTATTCCAGATATTTATTTTGTAAAGGAAAGAGTGATTTTCACACTCCCTCGCTCCGGACTCAAGCGAATGGCCGTGGGACATCGACTGGTCCTGATTTTCGAGGTGGTTGTCAAGCCCAGTGAGGCGGTCCTAGTTCCTTAACTTCGTGTTAATCGGACTTCCGATGTGCGGTCTAGACCTAATACGAAGTTTCAAGTCATTTCCGAGAGTAGCCGGGTAATGAGTTTGATCCTAAACTTTAGGGTAACCTAGAGTCAATGTTTTTACAAGTTTTAGGTCTTGCAGATCGTATTTAAAGCGATCCCAACGGATTTCAGGGCTAATCGAGTTTTGCACTTAGTTAACTTTGTTAAATTTCTAAAGGATTTAAGCCTAATTGATTTCTGGTCGAGATGGTACTCGAGCCAAAGTACGGAAATTTACGAGTCGTTACAATCTACCCCCCTTAAACAAAAAATTTCATCCTCGAAATTTATACCTTTTCGTATTCCTCGAGAATCTGAGGGTAGTTCTTCCTGACCTCGGCCTCAGTCTCCCAAGTAGCTTCCTCCTCAGAATGATGTGTCCATAGTACCTTCACAAGTGGAATGACCTTGTTACGCAGTACCTGCTCCTTCCTGTCAAGGATACGCGTCGGGCGCAACTCATACGTAGTATCCTCGCTCAGCTGTACCTGCTCCCATCTGATGATATGCAAGGGATCAGGAACGTGCTTCTTCAGCATAGATACATGAAATACGCTGTGTAAACGCTGTGTACAGATGCTAGTGGCGTGGGCAAAGCTAGACGATATGCCACATCACCCACTCGATCCAGTATCTGAAATGGACCGATAAACCTCGGTGTGAGCTTCCCCTTCTTCCCAAACCGAAGGACTCCCTTCATAGGGGAAACTCGAAGGAACACATGATCCCCGACCTCGAACTCAAGCGGTCGCCGCCTCGTATCGGCGTAACTCTTCTGCCTGCTCTGAGCTGTAAGTAATCGACGCCTGATAATGTCGACCTTCTCTGTAGTCGTCTATACCAACTCCGGGCCAATCAGATTACGCTCGCCAACCTCGGCCCAACAATGCGGTGCTCTACAAGGACGACCATACAGGGCCTCATATGGCGCCATGCCAATAGTCGCCTGAAAGCTGTTGTTGTAGGCGAACTCTGCGTACAGAAGACAGTCATCCCAGCTGTCCTTGAAGTCCAACACACATGCTCGCAACATATTCTCCAGAATCTGATTCACCCGCTCTGTCTGCCCATCAGTCTGAGGATGAAACGCCATACTGAACTTCAACTTCACACCCATCGCCTCCTGGATACGAGTCCAGAAGATAGATGTGAACCGAGTGTCTCTGTCCGACATGATCTCTAAAGGAACTCCATGCAGACGGACGATCTCTCTGATGTACAATCTAGCCAGCTCGTCTGCAGAGTTCGTAACTCTGATAGGGAGGAAATGGGCCGATTTGGTCAACCGGTCCACAATCACCCAAATGGAATCGTGTCCCTTCCTCGTCTTCGACAGCCCTGATATGAAATCCATGGAGATGAAGTCCCATTTCCACTCTGCTATGGGCATAGGCTGAAGCAGTTCAGGAGGTCGGCGATGTTCTGCCTTGACCTGCTAGCACGTCAGACATCGAGACACATACTCAGTAATGTGGGCTTTCATGTTATCCCACCAATACGTCCGTCTCATATCCCGGTACATCTTCGTGCTACCAGGATGCATTGCAAACTTCGAGTTATGGGCAGACTCGAGAAGCTCGCGTCTCAAGTCAGGCATGTCAGGAACGCATAGGCGGCCACGAAATAGTAGACCCCCATCAGAACCAACTCTCTACTCGGAATCCTCGGCGTCGCTAGCCTGCTCTCGAAGCTCAGACAGCCGTATATCGCCCTCCTGGGCCTCAATAATCCTGTCGTCAATAAGTGGTCGCGCTCGAACGTGCGCAACACACTCAAATGGCTCCTCCACAGTGAGTCTCTGCTCGAAGTCCCGTACGAACTCGACCATGTCCCACTCAGCTATCATCAATGGTGCCGCAAATGCTATCGCCTTCTTTCAGCTCAACGCGTCTGCCACAAGGTTCGCCTTGCCGGGATGGTAGGAAACCTCGAACTTGAAGTGCTTCAAGGTCTCCATCCATCGGCGTTGTCTCATATTCAAATCTCGTTGTGTGAATATGTACTTAAGGCTCTTGTGGTCGCAGAAAAGCTCGAACTCCTCCCCGTAGAGGTAATGTCTCCAGAGCTTTAATGCAAAGATGACAGCTGCCAACTCTAGGTCATGTGTAGGGTAATTCTCCTCGTGCTTCCTTAATTGTCTCGAGGCATACGAAATCACTCTATCCTTTTGCATCAAAACACAACCCAAACCAACGCGAGACGCGTCAGTATATATCGTGTACTTCTCCCCTTTCTCTGGCAATACTAGCACAGGGGCGGACGTCAACTTGTCCTTCAGCTCCTTAAAAGCTGTCTCTGCCTTCTCATTCCAGGCGAACTTCAGGTCCTTCCGAGTCAACTGAGACAATGGCCTGGCAATCTTCGAGAAGTCCCGAATGAAGCGTCTGTAATACCCAGCAAGACCAAGGAAACTCCTCACCTCGGTAACCGATTCAGGCTGCTGCCAATCCTGAACCGCGGCTACCTTAGCAAGGTCCACTGCTATTCCATCCTTGGACACTACATGTCCCAGGAACTTGACTTCCTCCTGCCTTGTATTGTGCGAACAGCTGGTTCTTCTCCAGTGTACCCAACACCGCTCTCAAGTGCTCCTCGTGCTCCTCTCGACTCGTAGAGTATATCAAAATGTCATCAATAAAGACGATGACGAATCGGTAAAGGAAGGGCGGAAATACCCGGTTCATCAGATCCATTAACACGGCTGGTGCGTTCGTCAGGCCGAACGACATCGCCAAGAACTCATAGTGCCCAAAGCACGTCCTGAAGGCTGTCTTCTGCACGTCCTCATCTCTCACGCGCAACTGGTGGTACCCCGACTGAAGATCAATCTTCGAGAAATACTTCGCCCCTCTCAACTGATCGAATAGATCATCTATCCTGGGCAAAGGATACTTGTTCTTCACCGTGACCTGGTTCAACCTACGGTAATCAATACACAACCGTAGCGACCTGTCCTTCTTCTTCACAAATAGCACAGGTGCTCCCCAAGGAGACACACTAGGCCGTATAAACCCCTTCTCTACAAGCTCGTCAATCTGTCTCCGCAGCTCCTCCATCTCACATGGAGGCATACGATAAGTCGGCAACGAGATGGGCGTCACACCAGGCGTAAGATCAATCGTAAAATCAATCTCGCGCAGAGGAGGTAAACCAGGAATAGTCTTAAACATACCCACAAATTCCCGAACCACCGGCGTACCCTCCAATGTCAGACCATCAACCGGCACTAATAAAATAACATAACAATCAACACGGCAGGACCAACTGACCTGCACTGGAAACGTGAAAGCTGTGCCATCAGATCCATAGGCAGTCACGATCCGAGTATCGCAATCTATCTCTGCCCTCATCTTAGCGAGCCAATCCATACCAAGGATAACGTCGTAGTGCCATAGTGGAGCAACAATGAGGTCGACGAGCACTGTGCTGCTACCCAAAACTATGGAGCAACCCTCACATAACCGTGTGACATTCGAACAGGTCCCAGTAGCCGTAGTGAGTCTCATTCCCTTAGTGGGAATCGTATGCAAAGATAGACGCTTAACCGTCCCACAAGAAATAATAGAAGTAGTGGACCCAGTGTCCACCAATAAGGAAACGAAAGTACCATGAATGTAAGTCGTACCCTCAAAATCCGTCGGAGCCGAGATCGACGTCTCAGGTGCCTCGGCAACAAGCATGTGTACGCGAGCCTGCTGCTGACGGTTCGGCTGAGGAGCCAAGGGTCGCTGTGGCGGCTTGAAGCGCGATACGGGAGGTCGGAAAGAAGGATGTGCAGGAGCATTCTGTAGCGGTGGAGCTGATATGGCCTGTGGGTAAGGGCGATCCAACCTCTGCGGTGGTGCAAATCCGCTAGCTCTCATACGCGAGAAGCAACTCTCAGCAGGATGTCTCGGTTTCCCGCAATACGTGCAGGTCACAATCGGGCATCTTACATGAACAACTGGTGTCGCGGCCCTGGGAGGCGAATCAGCACGAGGCCTCTTGCCTAAGATAGGCCTGCTCTGTAAATTCTGACGTGGCCTCGCGCAACTATAGCACCACGCGATCTGGCCAATCGGTCCACATCCTGCTCGGCCGTCATAGACATGTGGACCAATGCCGCGTAGGTGGGGATATTGAGGCAGCATATCTTCGACCGTATATTGGGTCGCAAGCCTCCAGAGAAGCGACGCATCCTTATCTGCTCATTGACGAGGATAGTTGGGACAAAGCGGCTCAACTCAGTGAAGCGGTACTCATACTCCGTCATCGTCATGCCTCCCTGCCTGAGGCGTAGGAACTCATCCTCTCGCTCGTGCCGATAAGTCTGCGGGTAGTATTTCTCGTGGAACCGGAACTCGAAAGCCTCCCAGGTCCACACGTAATCTACTGCGACCGTCCGCAGCACACTGTCCCACCATAAACTGGCCTCCCTCTCAAACATGAAGGAAGCCAACTCGACCTGCTCTGCCTCTGAACAGTGTAGCATCCGTAGCATCTTGGAGATGCGGTCAAGTCAGAACTCTACCTCCTCGGGTCTGTGAGAACTCATAAATGAGGGAGGCCTCAAGCGCTGAAATCGCTCGAGTAAACCGCGTGTACCTACATCTCTAGTAGGAGGTGCGACGGATGTGGGTAGAGGTACATCCTCAGACCGAGCAGGAGGCTCAGAATGCTCATCAGGATGTGCAGATGTCGTAGGTGGAGTCGCACTGCCACCATGGGATAAGGCCTCAGCGATAGTGGCCATAAGCTGCTGGTGTTGCTGCTGCTGTATCTGCTGCTGCTGCTGCTGTATCTACTGCTGCTGCATCTGCTGCTAATGCATCATCAACATCAGCTGCTCGATCCTATCAGTCGGCGGAGCAGCCTGGGAGTCATGCTGCGCAGAAGAAGACGGTCGGTACTGCTCACGGACCTGGGGCGTATAAGGTGGCAGTCCACCGGTAGGACCAGCAGGAGGCTGATCAGAACCCAACCCTCGGTCCGCAGGACCGTTACTACCAGAAGGAGTCTGGTCCATAGAGCCGGTCAGAAGGAGATGTGCCGTGCTCCGTGTGTACTGTCGCGGCATGCCCTATACAACATAGGGTACAACATTTGTAAGATAAAGCACAACACGCATCATAAAGCACTTTAAGCATTCCACACATCATCAAAGCAAAGAGGCTACATGCCTTTCATTTACCCAAAATTGTCATAATACATGGAATACAGAGTTACATGAATCATGACAGAAATCACATGATAGCCAATACATCCACAACATCAAACACTTAAAACATACTACTACTACATCATCAACATGCAACATACGACTACTACAGAGAAAACCCAAACAACTACAAGAAGCAGTATGGATGACTAAGCATCCGAATCAGGCGATGGAGGAGGGACATTCTTGTCCTGCAGACAACACAGGATGGCCTTCAAGGTACGAGACACCTTGCCAAGCTTGGTTCGGACTCGCCCGACTTCCTGCTGAAGGGTGGCTTGACCCTCCTCAAGACGGGCTAAACGTGCATCAAAGGCATCCCGATCTACGCCCTGTTCCTGAGCCGCAGGAGGTGAACTCTCCTCAGTGTTCTGAGCCTCAGGTTCCTCTTCCTCTTCTTCCACTTCACTTCCATCTTCACTCGTGTCTTCATCGCTCTCAATCTCATCTTCACTCTCCCCCTGTCGGGCCCGTTGTTGCTGTGCCCCAAGCTTCATTTGTTTGAGAGTATTCTCATCAATCTGGTAGACCGGTACTGGCATTTCCTCCCCCAGACTATAGCCATACTCCCGTGTAATCCTGCATATGAGTCAGCCGAAAGGAAGGGAATCAGAGCTCCTGGTGGAGCGTGCAACATTTACGATCTGTCGCAACACGAAAGTGGGTACACACAAATTCGCCCGCTGCCCCACTTGATACAGAAAATCAACCATAAGGCGCGTGCACTCGCTGCGATTACTGTGTCTGGGGTAGAGATTGTATGTGAAGATGTGATGTAGTAGGCGGAAGTCTTCAGACATGTGGGATGCTAGCAGGCTTTTGTTCGGCTGCCATTCAGCTAGTCGGCCACCACAAAGGTATCGGGTGCGACGATTCCTTTCACGAGCAGTCGCCAAATTCAGCTCGCTAGAATGTACGTCACCAAGGGGCATATTCATAAGCCGCGCGATCATCCTAACATCAACGGTGATGAACAGATCCACCCCAACTATGAGCCGGAACTGCAAAGGGTCTAGTGAAGGCTCGCGAATGTTGGCGTAGAAGGCTCTGACAGTGCCAAAATTTGTGAGACCCCTGACCTCAAATAACGGACCCTAGAGGGCCGCCTCCACTTGCTCAAATAAATAATACTCCCCAAATAGCCGACCATCCACCTGGGCTTCGAAAAGAACTCTGCGGTCCTCATAGACACCATGAGGTAGCGCCACCAACTGCACCCGTTTGGCAGGGATCCGGGGATCAAGGTCCCGCTTCATGCGAAACTCCCGGGTAAAGCTCGAGCTAGCGGCGGCGCCTCGCGGTCGCCTCGATCGTGTAGGGCGACTAGGCCCGGCCTCATCAGCGACACTCTTCTCTTGCCCATCAGAGAGATGGAGAAAATGGCCGCCACAACACCAAAAAGGGCCATGGAAAAATAATGAAATAGGGGAAAAGGGGCTGATCTCCCAAGTTCTCCACGATCAGCTGACCCAACAGACGTGGGAGGGTGAAAAAAATAGGGAAATGAAGAAAGGAAATGGGAAGGACAGTTTGGGAGCTAGCTCCCACGATTTTGGGACCTCCAATAACGTGTAGGGGGTCCAAAAGAGTGAAACGAAGAGGAAATGGAGAAGAGGGCAGCACTCCACGATGGAGGGAGGTGGGTTGTGGTCGAAATCAGTAGAGAAGAGAGGTGGAGAAGCAATTTGCAAAGAAGGGCAGCAAGATGGAAGGGAAAAATGGCCAAGGGAGGGGGTTTGTGAAGGAAGGGTGACTTTTTGAAATAGTTTTAGGATGGGAGCTAGGGCAGGGGGTTGTAGGGACCCCCAAAGTCGACCGGCCCAGACCGCGGGCCCGGCCCAACCCGAAAGTCGGCGAGGCCTCGCCAAAATTTTTTGGATTTTTGGAAAAGGGGCTCCATAGTTGTGATCCTCCAGTCCCCTGGGCCCCAAAAATCCCTGGGTCCTACCTTGGATCCCTCCGGAAGTGTTCTGTTTGGCCCCCCGATCCCGATTCGCTCCATTTCGGGTAGTTTCGGAATAATCAAATGTAACTTGCAATCCGGAATGAGTTATCTGACGTAAAATATATGAATTTGGGGTAGAACGAGCTAATGAAGCCAACCAACCCTGCTATGCCGAGTTGCGCAGCTCATAATTGCGAGAAAACCCTCCGATTGACGGTAATTTCCCTGTTCTAATTTCGTTTTGCTAAAAATGGTAGTTTTAGTTTAATTACTCTTCATCTGTTGGGTTTTAGGAGTTGAGCTCATCGCGCAAAGAACTTAGAATAATTAGGAGGACGGTTTGGTGAAGCCAAATAGGACACTTACTATTTTTTGGCTGAGAACCTTGCGCACTAGTAGACATCACGACCTTATAATAAGTCGCGAATTCTAGGAGTCTTAGTTGTAGTTTGTTTCTGATTTCATTCTCATTACTTGGTATCCCTATTTAAAGGGTTGTGAACTCATTTTTTTTAGCATTCATTAATCAATTTCGAAGGTATTAGAATTTATTTATATTGTCTGCTTTCTTTCCTCATGGATTCGGGAAGTCTCTGTGAGGAGTCCAGAGAAGCTCCGAGGATTCGGAGTAGTTATCATCATCACTCTTATCCCGTATTCTACCAATTTTCAATGGTTGGGGTGAGGTGGATTGTAATTTAGAAGCATCTATAGATGGTCTAGGAATGTTTTAAGGTCGACCCGTGCGACCATGGTTGAATACGAACTCGATTTCGGCGTTCGACTTTAGTGAACTTCGCCGATTGGCGAAATCGGAATACCTATGACTGTTTCTATGTTCCGTCGCTCCCTCCTAAGTTGTAACGTGTCAGCGTACGTAGTGGGAACATAACTCAGGTCCGGTTTAATCAAAATCATGCTCTGATACCAACTTGTAACGCCCTGAAATTCGGGGGTCGAGTATGAACTCAACTCCTGAGTTCCAACGCATCACTTATGTAACATACACGATGATGGTTAAATGTTGTCTGAGTTAGAGCAATAAACATGAATGAGATTATACCAAAACAGTAATTCATACTCCAGTTCAATTGTATAAAGGCAAGCGGAAGACTGAAATTGTATATTTAAAGTATGTAAAGAACAAAATTTCCATGAACACCTGGGTATGAACACTAACTGAGTACCCATATACATGTAATATTTTTGAGTCAAAAATCATAATACAATCTACAAAATGAGTCTTGAAATCCCCGCGATGCAGTCGGCCTAAGCAAAGCCATCAGAGTACTGCATAAATGAGAACTCATCCTGGTCCTCGTTGAAATCGGGCTCCGGCTCCTGAACAGATGCGCTGTCTATACCTGTGACAGAGTCTGGTTGGTGTCTATACCACTATCGCCAACTGAAGTACGACTCGGGTTCGTCAGACACATCCCTTGTGGCGACATGAATCTCAACCACAACCTCAAGTCTGGTACCGAATGTCTGGACTATAGACATAGTCCCAACCTCAATCAATTTTCATCTATAGCATGTGGAGTAAAGCATGATAAACGAAGTAATGCAAGCATGTTAGTAGGCATGTCATAAGGCATATTATGAAGCATGATATAAAGCATGTTATAGAGCACTATACAAATAGAGATACAAATACATATACATCATAAGTCAGTGGTTAGAGTAAACAACCACATGGACGGAATCATACATGACTCTAAGGTAGTTGAGAATTCCATCTCAGCACCGAACTACGGTACTAACACCTAAGCATTTACACTCACAAGCATTTACACAAACACTTAGAGTACACTATTCCAACATACATGATGTATGTTAGTAAAATACGTATTAGGGCTATCCTTTCGCCAAGCGAGTATTCTATCCATGTATACCATAATCATACAGCAATAAATCATGACAATTGCATTTCCAATATTTATACATATACGGCATTTCTAGAATACACAATTTCAACATACCTAGTGTTTACAAGCAAACATGTATTACGGCGATTCCTTTTTCCAAACAGTATTTTATCCATATATTGTATAATCATACATTAAATAAACATGTCAAACATTTTTCCAAAAAAAATACGTATACGGTATTTCTACGTATACCTAGAGTATGTGAAATTCCATATTCTACAACTTTAATCAAAACAGAAAACGGAAAGCACTTTGTACATGTGCAATTGCATGCAAATCATGAATCTATCATTATCTGACATTGAAAGCATTGAAAACCGTAACCTATACACCTAAAGTCCTCACCTTGCTCCTTGGAATCTCAACGGATCAGCAAGGTTCGATGAGCTTCCGTATTCGGGAGTTTTCTAGCCTAAAGAGTGAAATCGGTTAGCTATTTCATAACCTATAGCCTATATACCTCAAATCAGATCTAGGGTTAGGTTTTCTCACCTTAAAACGGAGTGGGTATCGCCGGGAAAGCGTCTGGAAAGAGGCGGTGTAGCCCGTGTGAAGATCGAAGGTAGTAGGAGGAAGGTGCTCCCACAAATCCCAAGTTTTCTCTCCCTTTTCTCTCTCTCTCTCTCTAGGGTTTTATCCCAAATTCGTATGGCTGTGAGAGGGGCTGTTCTAAGGCCCTTATATAGCCTAAAACCTCTCTGAAATAGACTCCTATTCAAGGGGTACGTCTAGTATAAGCATTTCGGCGTTGTTCCTGCTCAAAAGAGGGTTTCTGGCGGCCCTCCTTGAGTCAAACGTCAGACTTAAGCTCTCAACTCATGGATCTACGTGGGATTACGTTTTCGTCTCGGTCGGATTCCCAGATCACACGTGGCGGACCATTTTCAGTTCAACGGTCAGTGGGCCACGATCCGAAATTCCAAGTACATGTAAATGTTCCTGAAATTTTTCCTGATCCGAGGGTGTAATTTGGTCTGATTCTGACTGTCTGGTTGCTTAATACTGATCCGAAAGCGAGTGGTGCCAGATCACTATTCTAGATATTTATTTTGTAAAGAAAAGAGTGGTTTTCACACTCCCTTGCTCCGGACTCAAGCGAATGGCCGTGGGACATCGACTGGACCTGATTTCCGAGGTGGTTGTCAAGCCCAGTGAGGCGGTCCTAGTTCCTTAACTTCGTGTTAATCGGACTTCCGATGTGCGGTCTAGACCTAATACGAAGTTTCAAGTCATTCCCGAGAGTAGCCGGGTAATGAGTTTGATCCTGAACTTTAGGGTAACCTATAGTCAATGATTTTGCAAGTTTTGGGTCTTGCAGATCGTATTTAAAGCGATTCCAACGAATTTCATTGCTAATCGAGTTTTGCACTTAGTTAACTTTGTTCAATATCTAAAGGATTTAATCCTAATTGATTTCTGGTCGAGATGGTACTCGAGCCAAAGTACGGAAATTTACGGGTCGTTACAACAAATCTGGATGAGTCCATAAATACCATCAGGATCATCTAGGCCATATAAATGCAGAAACATAGTAACCCAAAATGTCATATGCCACAGATACAATATGAGTTGTGAATGAAATGACCAAGCTAGAGTGTGAAGTCGGGATGATAGTACGTAGTATCGTAGGCTACGAGGTCCATCACAAGGGACTTCTATCCAAAGCAGTCACATACCTAAATTTGGATAGATAGGCTTAATGTGGTAAACTCTTAATCTCAGGTTGGTCGCGCGCCCCAACCGAAATCCTGGCCATTGAGAAGGTACACATAGCAACTAGTTGCGCACCACCAGCCCGAGTGGATAGTAAATGAATGAATGAATAGTAAAATACCAATTATGCAACTCGTGCTCAATAAGTCCACATATCAGTACAGTACATCTCTAAGATCATCACTAGGGTCTATTATACTCTACATCAGCTTGCCGCCCCTATCCAAGCATACAACTATCTACGTGGAAGAGACCTCACTATCCGCCTGCCAATATTGGGTTCGACTCATCGATAGCGGACCCATTCCTCAATCTGGTCAAACTCAACCTAGATATTCTCCCCTCACTCATGCGGGTAAGGTCACACCAATTCCTAATCGACCACGACACAGTGGGAGACACGGCCTACTGATATACGACTGTCATATACTCATATATATCCACTCGGTCTCGACGTTGGAGCGTCTCCTGGATACGGATGTTTAGAGATTTTCACCTAGGGACATCTATGGTGCCCGTATACTAAACCAAATATTTACGGTGTCTCATTTGGCCATCAACGACATGCCTGTGGAGGCCACAACCCTAATGTCGGTAGGGCGTACAGTGGTCATATCACAAAATACAAGATGCATGAGTCATACCATCTAGTCATGCAACAATCTTGCGCGTACCGTGTGCTCATATGGGCAAGGAGTCACATAAACAACCTGCCCTATGACATATACAATGGTCAATCACATCTCATAACAAACATGCGGATGATGCGTATGGGCATCAATCATGTTGCTATGCTGTCACATACTCATAATCGATATTAATAACCGGTACCGTTAATCAGCCTCGATAATCGGCATCGACAATTGGCCTCGACAATCGGCCTCGATAATCAACACCGATAAGAATGAGCCTAACAAGGCCTAAGGGAAGGTCACAATATGGACATTTAACCATCATTGCCCATCAATGTGGACATTTAACCAACATTGCTCCCGAGTGGCCCATATAGAGCCAAATGTATAGTGGGCTCATGGCCTCACATAATGGCCCGATATACATCACCATGGGCCTCTCTCAAGGGCCTTATACACATCACAATGGGCCTCACTCATGGGCTACATATTCATCACATTGGGCCTCAAATATGGGCCACATATACATCACAATAGACCACAATACATGGGCCTCAAACACGTCACAATGGGCCACAACCCATGGGCCATGAATACATCACAATGGGCCACAACCCATGGGCCCCGAATACGTCACGATGGGCCTCTCTTATGGACCCAATACACATCACATCAAGGTGGCACCCATGCGCTATATTATATCTACACCCTTCATCTATTTTTTTAAGAGATCAGTTTAGAGCATTAACCAATCATATCAAAAGATCATCTGGACCATACCACAAACAGTAGTGGAGATAATGATTTTCACTGTTAACCACTCATCGGGCCCACCATAACGTTTATTTTCCATCCAATTTATTCATAAGGTCACATGGTCCTGAATTAGGAGGAAAAACAAATTTCATATTGATCCAAAACTTTGGTGCTCCCAAACGGGTTTCAATGGTAGCCATTCAATCCCCCACTGATATTTGCAATTTGGTCCACTTGATAAATAGATTCGTCTTATTTTTAATCTCAAGCCTTAAGACGAACTCACCATCCGGATGGACGGTTTGGATGTAACACATACATCATATTGTGGCCCGATAGATGGGTGGCGTGGACATACAATACATACATCAATGTGGGCCCCACACCACCCTGGATAGAGTGATATAGAATAAATACATCAAGGTGGGGTCCATGTCCCCAAACGGATGGACGTTGTGGATACAACACATACCTCATGCCCACATAACTTGCTATTGTCATGACATTACAGTGTGGATAAACACATACATTACAGTGTAATCCCACCGTCCATCAATTTAGACGATAGAGATAAAAGACAAAATCATGGTGTGGTCTACTGTATGAACGGTGCAGATGGAACCCATGCATCACGGCTGGCCCCCAGCACTAGCTAACATCCATCTAAATGGATGGTTTGGATGACGGATGGGACCCACAAAGCTTGGTGACGTTAGCCAGCAGATAGATGGCGTGACGTACTCCAGCCAGTCAGCTTCCAGGCTTGTGGGTCCCACCATAATATACATGAATATATATATATATATATATATACACCTTATATATTAATATTTTATTATTATTATTATTATTATTATTATACCATTCATACCTGCTCCACCGTCCAGGGAACTGGAGGGTGCGGGCTGCCACACATGCAGCAGGCCCCACTGCCCATAATCTCACGGACTATGTGGATGGAATTGTAAATCAAGGTGGGCCACGTGTTGGATGTAGCATGTGTACAGGGTGGGCCTTGCAGATGGAGGGCGTGGGATGATATACATACATCATGTGAGCCACGTCCATAAAACTTGCCGATGGTGGTACATCAGCTTTCAGCTGCGTGGAACCCACCGTCCAGATGAACAGCAAGGATGAAATGCAAACATTCAAGGTTGGTCCACACGTGTGGGACCCAGCAGCCTTTTTGGAAGAAGCTGATATTTGTGTTTTTACTTCATCCAAGCCTGTCCAAATGGACTGGCAGTGTGGTGGGGCCCAACACATGGATGGTGTAGATCAGGTGGGCCGCATTCCATCACAGAAAAAAAAGAGAGGGAGAGAGAGAGAGAGAGAGGGAAAGAGACGAGAAGCGGGGAGGAGCGCCGCCACTAAGAGCTCCCCCTTAATCATACAACACACACATCAATGGGCCCCACTTGTCCCATACATCAAAGATCAAGATCTACTCTAGAACACCCAATAATTTCCACTTCTTTAGGCTTCATAGACTCCTTAGCTCCTAAGCTCTCTCTTTGATGGAGGAAGATGAGGATTGAATGGTAGAGATGGGAGATTAGGGGGGTAGGAAGTGGGCCACACCTAACTTCTTTTCTTTCCTTAGAGGTTATGATGGTTGCTCTCTTCTCTTGGTGCTTGGGAGTGAAGAGAGAAATAAGGGAGAAAGAGAGAAGTAAGAAGAGAGGGATGGGTGTGATGGGTGAGTGATGGGTGTGTAAGAGATGGGATGGAAAGGTTGACTTTAGGGATGGGTTGTGTACTTGGAGATGGGATAGAGTGATGGGTTGTGTACTTGACTTGATTGATTGATTGATTGGATGGGTTGTAGAGATTCTCTTGGGATTGCAAATCTGCGTCGTTTCTTTGAAATAAACGCGGGCTCACATCTCCTGCTCTGGGTGCCGGATCAGCGCGCGACACGCAGCGTTAGAACCGTTGCGACGGTGTAGTCTCAAGGGTACAAGTCTCAGTTCGAATCGACTCAGATATTCGGGATGCGACTTAGGGTCGCATATAAACACCGATTACATGTCACGGGTTGCCGGAATTCGACTGGGAAGACATCGAGAGTCTAAGGAATGGTATGGTGTAGGATACAGGCCTTATAGCTCTTCCCTCCTAATTAAAATTTTGTCCTCGAAATTTAAACCAAAATACAATCAATACAGAGCTCACCAAGGGAGGGAAATCCTATCACTATAAATATAATCAGAACACAACATAACTACATAATCAAACACCTATGAGATGGGGATAACGCCCACGAATCTAAGCCTCTTGCTCCCAAGACGCCTCATCAGCACTATGATGACCTCACTGATCCCCAGATCCCGGTCAAAAGCGATCGAGACTGGAATACTATGTAGCCTTACAATCTTAACGGTAGGAAGTTATGTCAGAAAGTCTTTAAGTTATTCGAACTCAGGGATTTAATCATTCTAAGTTCTCAACAATCATATAGTGTAGGGTAGTTATCAGCAGGTATGTGATGTTATCATCAAGTATTCCCAAGTTATGATCTGATACTAACTTCTGTCACGCCACAAACTCAGAAACCGGGCTCACAAAATTTCTGATCGCTGAATCCAGTGTCGACAGCCTCCGTAGTACCCCATTCTCGACTTCCAATGCCCATACGCCGGATCTGATCCTGGGATCTTATAAGGAGGATTTTCAACATACATTTGTTTCATAATAAGCATTACCACAAGTTTACCCAAACAACAAAGACAACATCATCATCACATATCCACTAATATAAACAGTTAAATACATTGCTGAAAGGGAAATACATATATCAATAATTAAAACTTCAAAAGATAACAGCATGATCCAAGCTCAACGCTGCTGCGACCTAACGCCACCTGCACGCATCTATCATGCGTAAGCTTATAGAAAGCTTAGAGGGTGGTGTAAGTGTGTGCGATGCACGTGCTAAGCATGTAAATATCAGAGTAAGTGAAAATACTGGCAATCCATAAATCGTACAATATTAGAGTAATGCAGAAACATGCTGGTAAGTCCATAAATATCATCAGCCTCATCCAGGCTATTCGATGCAAAAACATAATAAGCCAATATCATATACTAAGGAAGCAATGTAGTATACAAATCCTGATGAGTCCACAAATATGTCAGGATCATTTAGGCCATATAAATGCAGAAACATAGTAACCCAAAATGTCATATGCCGCGGATGCAGTATGCGGTGTGAATGAAATGACTAAGCTAGAGTTTGAAGTGGCGATGATAGTACATAGTACTGCAGGCTACGGGGTCTATCACAAGGGACTTTTATCCAAACCAGTCTCATACTTAAATTTGGATAGCTAGGCTCAATGTGGTAAACTCCTGATCTCAGGTTGGTCACACACCCCAACCGAAATCCTAACCATTACGAAGGTACACATAGCAATTAGTTGCGCACCACCAGCCCGAGTGGATAGTGAATGAATGAATGAATAAGTAAAATGCTGAGTATGCAACTCCTGCTCAATAAGTTCACATATTAGTACCATACATCTCTGGATCATCACCGATATTTATTACACTCTATGCCAGCTTGTCGCCCCTATCCGAGCGCACAACTGGGTAAGTAGAAGAGACCTCACTATCCACCTGCCAATATCGGGCCTAGCTCGTCGATAGCGGACCCATTCCTCAAGCTGGTTAAACTCAACCTAGATATTGCCCCCTCACTCAGGCGGGTAAGGTCACGCCCCTTCCCAACTGACCACGACACAGTGGGAGGTTCGGCCTACTGGTATACGGCTCTTATGTCGTCATATATATCCACTCGGTCTCGACGTTGGGACGTCTCCTGGCCATGGAGATTTAGGGATTTTCACCCAGGGACATCTATGACGCCCATATGATATAACCAAAAATTTTTAGTGTCCCATCTGGCCATCCATGACATGCTTGTGGAGGCCACGACCTTGATGTCGTTAGGATATATGGTGGTCATATCACAAAATACGAGATGCATGAGTCATACCATCCAGTCATGCAACAATCATACGCGTACCGTGCACTCATATGGGCAACTCATCTCTAAGGGAGGTCCCATAACAAACCTACCCTATGGCTTATGCAATGGTCAATCACATCTCATAACAAACATGCGGATGACACGTATGGACATGTATCATGATGCTATGCTGTCACATACTCATAATCGGTATCAATAACCAGCACCGATAATTATCCTCGTTAATCGCCTTGACAATCGGCCTCGATGATCAACATCGATCGGCCTCGATAATTGGCACGGATAATTAGCACCGATGAGAATGTCACGCCCTGAACTCGGAAACCGGGCTCACACAATTCCCGATTGCTGAATCCGGCGCCGACAGCCTCCGTAGTACCCCATTCTCGGCTCCCGGCACCCATTACTAGGTTCCGATCCGGGATGCTACAGGAGGATTTCAAATATGATTCGATTTGTAATGAGCATACCACAAGCATAACCCACAAACATAACCACAAGAACACCATCACAAATTCACTATGATAAAAAACTTTAAGTACAATGCATAGGAAAGGAAAATACAAGATAGTGCTAACAACAAAACTCCAGAAGCTCGGCTGCACACTCCAAGCGGCGAGTCTACGGCTGCGTCCTGGCGCACCTGCACTCATCAATCGTGCATAAGCTTATGAAAAGCTTAGAGGGTGGTGTAAGTGTGTGCGCAATATGAGCGTGCTTAGAATGCAAGGTCAGAGTAATGCGGAATAGTGCTGATGAGTACGTAAATACAACCAGCCATACCAAGGCTATATAGAACAAGATATGAATGCAATCGGCCATAACAAGACCATGCGATGCAAGATGCAGCTCAAGCATGCCAATCCTCATCCAAATCCTCATGTCAATACAGTTCTCAGTCTGGATGATTACCGGGGTCTAGTACACTCTACGCCAGCTTGTCGTCCCTATCCGAATGTACAACTGGGAGAGCGGAAGAGACCTCACTATCCGCCTGCCAATATCAGGCCCAGCTCGTCGATAGCGGACCGATTCCTCAAGCTGGTCAAACTCAACCTAGAAATTGCCCCCTCACTCAGGCGGGTAAGGTCACACCCCTTTCCAACCGACCACGACACAGTGGGAGACGCGGCCTATTGGTATACGGCCCTCGTGCGCTCGTGTATCCACTCGGTCTCGACGTTGGAGTCATCCTCTAGTACCATCGGGTATAGGGATTTTCACCCAGGGACATCTATGGCGCCCATATGCTAGAACCAAACATTTCCGGTATCCAATCCAGCCACCCACAGTTTGTCTGTGGAGGCTATGGCCCTGATGTCGCTAGGGCATATCACAATCAGACAAATGCAAGTGCATGTATCACACTACCAGTCATACAATCATCCTGCGTGAAGTACGCACGTATGTAGGGCAACTCCGCCTATCAGGGAGCCCGTAACAGTCTGCCCGAAGGCATATGATATGATCAGTCACCCCTTATCTCAAGCATGCATATGATGCGTATGATCGGAACGTGGGGCTCACTATACTTATGGTATGATAATGGGTGTTTTCAAAGTGAAGATGGGCCTAAACGGACTGTAGAGTACAAGTATGGGCCTATTAGTGGGCCCTTAGAGAGTGACAATGCGGACATTTAAAACCGTCGTCACCTACAATGTGGACGTCAACCAACATTGTCCCCAAGGCCCGGCTCGCCTTAACCATTTAATAATTCATGGTGGAATCACACATTGCAATGTGCCTTAGGTAATCCCACTAGGCCTTAAATGTATCAAATGGGCCGTATCTCATGGGCCTATATTCATTAAGTGGGCCACCTCAATGAGCCTCACCAATGGGCCTTAGGTACATTGCAATGGGCCATCACCCATGGGCCTTAGAATGCATTAAATGAGCCCAATCACATAAGTTTTATGTGTCCAAATGGCCTAATCACATAGGCCCTATACATCTCAAAGTGGGCCTCAACAATGGTCACAAATACATCAAGATGGCCTACATACATGGGCCATATATACAAAGTGGCCCTCAATAATGGGCCTAAAATACCTCAAGATGGGCCCATATTTACCAAAGTGAGCCTCAACATTGGGCCTATATACATGCCAAGATGGGCCTAAATACATGGGCCCATATGCATCCAAGTGGGCCTCATGTGAGGCCCGCCGTAATGTTTATTTTCCTATCCAATCTGTTGGTAAGGTCACATGAATAGGGGGCCCACCAAAATGTCTATTTTCCAGCCAACCTATTGATATGGTCACATGGACCAAGGGGCCCACTGTAACGTTTATTTGCCACTCATCCTATTCATAAGGTCATGCAGACCAGGGAGGGAGGACCCACCGTAATGTTTATTTGTCATTCAACTTGTTTATAAGGTCACGTGGACCAGGGTAGGGCCCACCGTGATATTTATTTGCAATCCAATCCATTCATAAGGTCACGTGAGCCTTGGGCCCACTGGAATGTTTATTTGAAATCCAACCTATTCATAAGGTCGCGGGACCAGGGCTCACTGCAACGTTTATTTGTCATTCAACTATTCATAAGGTCACACTGACCTGGGGCCCATTGGAAGGTGGCTCACAAATCCAGCCCGCACATTATGTGTGTCCCCCCAGACTGACGGTCCAAACCAAGTTTCAGCCTTATCCGAACTTCAGGTAGGCCCCACCAAGTGGTTTTATATGTTTTAGGCATGTCTTCACATGGTTTAAGATGGTATGACCCACTTGAGATCCGTATACGGCTGATTTTTGGGATACCCCATAATTTAAAGGGGAACCATCAAATGCACGGTTCTGATGGTCGAAACGCACCATGGTGGCGCCCACAGATGGGGTCGTGAGGCCCCCAGCTAGTCCGTCCGTCAGCAGCCAGTGCAGGCGCTGCCTGCGCTGCATCAGCAGCAGCGCTACCCTCTTTTTTTCATGGGGCCCGCATCAGCAAGATCCAACCAGTCCATTGTCTGAGTCCCACAAAATTAGGGGTCCACACCAAGTTTTAGGTGGGTCCAAGTTCTGGTGGACCCCAGCAATCCTTTTTCCTGAGTTTTAACGGAAACATAGGTATTCTCGATCCCACGGCCCGCCAGAAAATCAGATCAGCCTCATTTTTCGGCTCAACGCCTAAAATGGGCTGGAGAATAGATTGGACGGCGTGGATCACATACATACATCAAGGTGGGGCGTGCATGAGCAGCCCACCCCAAAACGTAAATTTTTTTTAAAGCTTGGAAGTACACGCCCATGCAGTACGCACGCTCCATATTAGCAAGCCCATCCAGTGTCCAGAGACGCTGGACGACACTGAGAAACACATGCATTGTGGTGGGTCCCACATGGTCACGGCCCACCCATCAAGGTGGGTCCCACGTGGACGTGGCCCACCTGATATTTATGGTTTCCTCCATCTTGGCCTGCTAATGGGCTGGATGGTGTAGATTCAACCCATTCATCCAATGGGTCCCACATGAACTATATGATTCATGGTGGGCCTCATCACCCTTCATCATCATCACCATTCGTATAGAGAGAGAGAGAGAGAGAGAGAGAGAGAGAGAGAGAGAGACGGTGATAGAGGGGAGGGACCCCACCACTATGGGCCCTCCCTTGATACAATACATAGATCAAAATGGGTCCCACCAACAAGTGGGCCTTTAAATGGAAATCAACGGTGGATCACCCCCCTCTTGTGCTCCTCCTTACTCCCTTAGCCTCCTTAGCTCCTAGCCTCCTCTTTCAATGGTGGTTGATGATGATCCAACGGTTGAGATGGGAGATGTGAGAGTAGGGGAAAGTGGGCCACACTTGGAGAGGGAGAGAGCATGAAACATATGGAATTTTTGTTGCTTGGAGAGATTTTTTGGGAAATAAGGGAGAGAGAGAGAAGTGACGGGTTGATAAGAGGTGATGGAGTGATGTGTGATGGGTGATGGTGGAGTGATGGGTTGTAAGAGAGGGATGGGTGGAGAGAGAGAGAGTTGACTTTGGGCTTGCTTGTGTAAGAGAGGTATGGGTTGTTGTACTTGGGTATGGGGTGACTTGACTTGTACTTGACATGAGTGATTGATTGATTGATGAGACATCTTGTAGAGATTCCCTTGAGATTCGCAACGCGCGACGTTCCTTCGGAATGAACACAGACCGACATCTTTCCAGCCTAGGTATCGGTTCGGTGCATAAGTCGCGGCGTTAGAACCACGACGACGGCGCGGTCACCAAGGTACGAGTTTTGGATCGAGCCGCCTTCGGTAGGCAGGACTCAGCTTAAGATCGTGCGCAACGTTGGATACGAGTCGAGGATTGCCGGAATTCCACCGGAAGGACCGCGGACGCATACGAAACGGTACGGACTAGGGTACAGGTCTTACAGAGAATGAGCCTAACAAGGCCTAAGGGAAGGTCACAATGTGGACAATTATCCATCATTGCCCATCAATGTGGACATTTAACTAACATTGCTCCCAAGGAGTGGACCACATAGAGCCAAACGTATAGTGGGCTCATGGCCTCATAAAATGGCCCAATATACATCACCATGGGCCTCTCTCAACGACCTAATACACATCACGATGGGCCTCACTCATGGGCTACTTATGCATCACATTGGGCCTCAAATACGGGCCACATATACATCACAATGGGCCGCAATACATGGGCCTCAAACACGTCACAATGGGCCACAACCCATGGGCCCCTAATACATCACAATGGGCCACAACCATGGGCCCCAAATACATCACAATGGGCCTCTCTTACGGACCCAATACACATCACATCAAGGTGACACCCATACACTATATTATATCTACAGCATTCATCTATTTTTTTAAGAGATCATTTTAGAGTATTACATAATCATATTAAAAGATCATCTGGACCATACCACAAATAGTAGTGAAGATAATGATTTTCACTATTAACCATTCATCGGGCCCACCATAACATTTATTTTCCATTTAATTTGTTCATAAGGTCATATGGTCCTGAATTAGGAGGAAAAACAAATTTCATATTGATCCAAAACTTCGGTGCTCCCAAACGGGTTTCAATGGTAGCCTTCAATCCCTCATTGATATTTGCAATGTGGTCCACTTGATAAATAAATTCGTCTTATTTTTAATCTCAAGCCTTAAGACGAACTCACCATTCAAATGGACGGTGGTGGATGTAACACATACATCATATTGTGGCCCAAAAGAGGCGTGGACATACATACATACATCAATGTGGGGCCCACACCACCCTGGACGATGGATAGAGTGGATATAGAGTAAATACGTCAAGGTGGGGGTCCATGTCCCTAAATGGATGGATGTTGAGGACACAACACATACCTCATGCCCACATAACTGCTAACGTCATGACATTACAGTGTGGA
>JAJHSJ010000009.1:31304877-31391753 GCA_021015155.1 Magnolia officinalis
ACGTGGTCGGTGCTCTGTGGGCCCCACCATGATGTATGTGTTTCATCCTACCGTCCATCTATTTTTCCCTTTCATTTTATGTATGAGATAAAAAATGAGGTAATCCCAATCTCAATTGGACCACATTATAGGAAACAATGTGGAATAAGCGTCGACCATTAAAAACCTTTTGGGGGCCATATAAAGTTTTGGATCAATCTGATTTTTTTTTCCTTCATATGGGCCTGTATGACCTAATCAACAAATTGAATGTCAAATAAAAAGTACAATGGGCCTTAGGACGGTTTTAATGGTGGATATCCAATCACTATTGTTTTCATGTGGTGTGGTCCACTTGAGATTTATATCCTTCTAATTTTTTGCGTCAAGCCCTAATATGATTTGTAAAAATGGATAGACGGCATGGATGAAACACATACATCATGGTGAGACCCATAGAGCACCGACCAACATCCACCAAGTTTGTGGGCCCCACTATGATGTATTGTTATATCCACATCGTCCATCTATTTTGAGATATCATTTTACGTCATGAGTCAAAGAATGAGGCAAATAAAAATCTGTAGTGGACCCCACCATAAAAATCTCAGGTGCCACACACACATGAAATCAATAGTAATCGGATATCCATCATTAAAATCCCCCTAAGGCTTACTGTACTGTTTATTTGACATCCAATATGTTGATTAGGAATAGAGCTGTACATGAGTCGAGCCGAGTCGAGTACCACGCTACTCGTACTTGTCTCTTAATGCCCGAGTCCTACTCGTACTCGTCTCTACTCAGGCATCAAGCATGGATTCACTGCTCGAGCTCTACTCGACCGAGTATGAGTATAAATCGAGTCTAGTCGAGTCCAAATTTTCGATGGATTTCAAAGGTTGGGGTGAGCCAGAATTTATAGCATTTGGGTTAGGTGACGATCAAGTTAGGACTTTTTGGATGGAGTTCTCTTTACGTCCGTCGTGAACGTAATCCAATGTTTGTTGCCAACCACTAGGGCCCACATTCTGAAATGGTCCAGTGATTTGAACTGTCTGTATCACTGCTACTACTACATATAAGGTATTCTACAATTTCCTGACAATGACCTTTGATTTTTAGATTTCAATGAGAGCCGTTGAAAGTTTCTTTTGATTGTTCTAAATTCATCTCCAGAAGATGATAGTCAGAATCAGTGTCTCAGAGAAATTTTCTTAAAGTAGCCCATGTAGCATAGTCAGATTTCATAACACAGACGGTTCCAATCATCAGAACACTCAGCCTGTGGGCTCCAGTGGGCAGCGACACACAATGAATCATAAGTCGTGGCAAAAGGAAAACAAACTCTTTATGGCGCGTTAGTCACACGTGATGATTTTGGTTAGAGCAATGAAGGCCGATACATGCGGACATTAAATGCAAAGTGTTGATGTTCGACACACATCATGATGGGCCCATTTTACATGTCTGGTCCATTCACTCTATTCTACTAATCATTACCCTCAATTTGATTAGTTACTCGTCTCGATCATACTGTATATGAGAAAGATGTTGGGAAAACAAGATTGATCAACAATTTGAGTGAATTTTGATTTAAACATCTGAAGTTATTTACTCTTTAATCTGGACTGATCAGATTGTCCAAAAATGGATAAAGGTTGTTCATAATATCAAAAATATATGAATGAATAGAAAACACAAACATCATCTTGATCCAAAACTTCTATGGCCTCCAAGAAATTTTAAATGGTATAGGTTCAATCACACTATTTCCTGTGGTGTGGTCCACTTGAGCTTTTGATATGCTTCCTTTTTATTCTTTAGACCTCAAATTATCTGTTAACATGGATGAATGGAGGATAAAATAAATAAATAACGGTGGACCCACAGAGTTTCTCTGGTAAAGGTAACGAGTAACTCAATGTAGTGGAGAAAGGTTTCCTTACAACATTTGTAATCATATATTGAGTCAGCCTAAATGTGATTCACATATCCAACCAACTCATTATGTGTGTCCCACTTGGATGAGGGGTCAGACCAAGTTTCAACTGCATCCAAAACTCATGTGGGCCCCACCAAGTGCTTTTATATTTTTTAGGATATCTTCACGTAGTTTTAAATGGTATGGCCCACTTGAGTTTCGTTTACCGATGATTTTTGAGATATCTCATAACCTAAAGGGAACACATCAAATCCACGGTGTTGATGTTCAACAGACATCATGATGGGGCCCACAAAACTTATTAACATCAATTCTTAGGTTCTCACGAGGTCAGTAAGTTGGGTCACAATTTTAACCAGAATATTTGTCCCATTTTACATGTCTGGTGCATTCACTCTATTTTACTAATCAATACTCTCAATTTGACTAGTTACTCGCCTCAATCAGGCTACATATGAGAAAGATATTGTGCACACAAGATTGATCAACAATTTCAGTGAAATTTGATTTAAACATCTGAAGTTATTTACTCTTTAATTTAATCTGATTAGATTGTCCAAAAACGATTAAAGGTTCAATTACTGGATGTGCCTAATAATTTAGTCATTTTATTTTTCACAAATAAATTTAACATTTTTTTTTTCAAAAGGCAAATTTTTTACTCTTTTAAATAAATATCATTTTTATTATAAAATATTTCAAAGATATTTAAAATACAAATTTTGAATTTTTATTTGCAAAATCTCAAAAAATTTCTCATATTTTAATTTTTTTCTCAAAAATTTCAAAATGCCAATTTTTCTCTTCAAAAGCATTACTTTGTTCTCAAAATTTTTCTTAAACATATTTAAAAATTTCTAAACTTTTCAATATTCTTTTTCATGTAATATTACAAATTATTTAAATATTACCTTTTAATTATATATATATATATATATATATATATATATATATAGATATATATATATATATATATATATATATACACACACACACACACATTATTATCGACGGTTTTTAGCCGTCGGAAAAAAGATTTAGGAAGAACACTTTTACCGACGAACATTTTCGTCGGTAAAAGGCTTCCCACCTACATTTCCAACACCCCGTGAAAATTAATTTCGTAAGTAAAAGTAAGGTTTTGGATTTGAAATATTCAAAAGACTCTTTAACTACGAATATTTTCATAGGTAAATATGGGTTTTACCTACGAAATCTGTAAAAGTAAGGTTTTTGATTGATAGTTTTTTTGAAAAATTGAAAAGACCCTTTACCTACGAATGCTTTCGTAGGTAAAGATGAGTTTTACCTACAAAGAAATTCGTAGGTAAAAATAAGGTTTTCGAATTTTTGGAAAATTCAAAAGACCCTTCAGCTACGAATATTTGTAGGTAAATATGGGTTTTACCTACGAAATTATATTTCGTAAGTAAAAGTAAGGTTTTCGATTTTTGGTTTTGTTTGAAAAATTGAAAAGACTCTTCAGCTACGAATATTTTCGTAGGTACGAAATTAGATTTCGTAGGTAAAAGTAACGTTTTCGATTTTTGTTGTTTTTAAAATTGTAACAGACCATTTAGTTACTTTTACCTACGAAATTCAATTTCGTAGGTAAAAGGAAGGTTTTGGATTTGGGTTTTACCTAAGAAATAAAATTTCATAGGTAAAAGTAATGATTTTATGTTGAAAAAGTCAAAACACCCTATTTCGTAGGTAAAAGTAAAGTTTTCCAATTTTTGTTTTTTTAAGAATTAAAAACACCCTTTAGCTACGAATATATTCGTAGGTAAAGATGGCTTTTAGGTAGAAGTAAATTCAAAAACACATTTTCACTTTTATGATTTCAAATGACCCCTTAGCTACGAAACTTTTCGTAGGTAAATATGGGTTTTACCTCTTTTGGATGACCCTTTAGCTACAAATATTGTCGTAGGTAAAAGGAATGTTTTCAATTTTTGAAAATTCGAAAGACCCTTTCGCTACGAATATTTTCGTAGGTAAATAAGGGTTTTTAGGTAAAAGTAAATTTTTGGATATTTTGTTGTTTTGAAAAATTCAAAACACCATTTAGCTACGAATATTTTCGTAGGTAAATATGGGTAAAAGTTCACCTACCAAAAGTTTCGTAGGTACAGATGGCTTTTACCCACTTAATTAAATTTCGTCGGTACAAGTAGGCTTTTACCTACGAAAATAATTTTCATCGGTAAAAGTCATCTTTACCTACGAAAAAACTTTTCGTAGCTAAAAACCATATTTCTTGCACTGACCTAAAGGGCTTCAATGGTAAACATTCAATCCCCCATTGCTTTTTGCAGTGTGGTTCACTTGATATTTAGATCTGTCTTAATTTTTTGTCTCAATCATTAAGAAGATCTCACCAAATGTATGGAAGGTTTGGATATAACACGTACCTTATGATGGGACCACAAAACTTGTTGGCATAAATACATCGGATATATAGCTGGTGTGTGGTACACCAGCCAATCCGCTTCCCAAGGGTAGTTTGGTCATTATGATTAACGTCCGGAGACGTTTGTTCTGGAAACGGATTGGCTACTCCCCCGCCACCAGCCATTATTGGTGCTCTGTGGGCCCCACCATGATGTATGTGTTTCATCCATGCCGCCCATCTATTTTTCTAGATCATTTTATGCTATGATACCGAAAATGAGGTATATCCTAATCTCAATTGGGCCACATTACAGAAACAGTATTGAATGAACGTAGACCATTAAAAACTTTTTAGGGGTAGTAAAAGTTTTGGATCAAGCTGATCTTTGGTTTTTCCCTTCATCTCGGTCTGTATGACGTAATCAACAGATCGGATGTCAAATAAAATGTACAGTGGTCCTTAGAAGGATTTTAATGGTGGATATTCAATCACTACTGTTTTCATGTGGTGTGGTCCACCTAAGATTTATAACACTCTCATTTTTGGCATCAGGCCCTATAATGATACGTAAAAATGGATGAAACATTTATATTATGGTGGGTCCCACGGAGCACCGACAACCAGCCACCGGGCTGTTGGCAGGGGGAGTAGCCAATCCGTTTCCGTTTGTTCTAACCACCCATCGTCAGGAAGGAGGCCCCCGCATGGTTGCTATAACGCGGGACCACGCATTCTATAAAACCTCGTTAAGCCACGGGAACTTCTACGTTACTGAAATGGTGATGCAATGAGAGAAAGGGTCATGGAAGTCGGCCGACTAAAGATTTGAAAAAGTAAACGGCAGCACATGGCTTCTTGCTTCGCATTAACCCTCGTATAGTGACTTCTGGCATCTTTCAACTTAGTGGTCCCACACTCAGAATTCCTTGGAAAAGGATAAAAGAGAAGAAAACGCATGACGTGGATACGTCACCTACCAGTCCGGACTCGGATTGGATACTTTCCCCGACTGTCTCGATTTCGGAACAGTATGGGTCTTTGAGCGTACCACTATGATGTATCGGTTTATCAACACCCTCTTAATTTTTGCCACATCATTTCAGGGCATAAGCCATAAAATGTGGTAGATCCAATGCTCAAGTGAACCACATTAAATGAAGCAGCGGAAATAATGACACTAATTGTTGAAACCCTTAAGGCTCACCGTCATATTTATTTGCCATCCAACCTGTTTATAAAATGCAAATATCAGCTTGATTCAAAACTCTTGAAGCTCCCAAAATATTTTTAATGGTGGGCATTTAATCACCACGTTGTGATCCACTTGGACTTTGGATCTGCCTCATGTAAAAATGAATTGATGGTGGGGATAAATCCATACATTATGGTAGGCCCCTCGTAGCCCCAGCCTGTCCTAAGCTTGTGAAAGGCAGGGTAGTACCCATTGAGTCCGATGCATACCGTAGCAGAGGGATACAGATTGGGTACTATCCACTGTAATCCCTGGCTAGGAACCAATACGGGCTCTGTGGGGTAACTGAGAGGTTGAAAATCCATACATTATGGTAGGCCCTCTTATTTCTATTTTTCCTTCACGGAGGTCTATATGACCTTATGAACTGGTGGATGGAAATTAATTATCACAGTAGGCTCGGGGAAGGTTTCAATTGTGGGTGTCATTATCACTACCGCTTCCTGTGGTGTGGTCTACTTTAGCCTTATATATGTCTCATTTTTTCGTTTTGTACTCTAAAAATAGCAAAATGGATGGATAGCATGGATAAAATGATTGGGGTCGCTTCTCAACGGTGGATGTGAATATGACTACAGATCATCTTGAGATTGAGTATCTATGTAATCTCATTTGTCATACTAGGATATAAAATTAAGATTTTATTAAAGAAAAGTAGCCATGTTAGATTATGAGTATGATAGAGAAATCTGGACCCAGATTGGGTACTAACACCAGTTGTCGCATCTTGGCATAAGTAGCCAGGGGCTTTGAGAGCTCACCCTAATATAAGGTTTATTTACACCATCCATTCATTGTATCCTATGATTATAGGATATAAGCACAAAAGTAGACGGATCCAAGGTTCAAGTGGACCACAACACAAAAAGCAGCAGTGATAATTGTTGGGGAAAAATATAACAAGTCCCTAAGTCGGCTTAAGCATCGGACCGACCTAATTGATATGGCTGAGATTTGCCAGGCACCGAGTCTAATTGTTACTTATGTCCGATTTGCTGGATGGAGAGACATAGCCCGAACTCACTATGTTACGCCCTAAACTCGGAAACCGGGCTTACAAAATTTTCGATCGCTGAATCTGGTGCCAACAGCTTCCGTAGTACCTCATTCTTGGCTCCCAACGCTCATACGCTAGATTCCGAGCCTGGGATCCTATAAGGAGGATTTTCAACATGAATTTATCTCATAAGAAGCATAACCACAAGTATACCCAAATCATAAGAACAACATCATCACCACATATCCACTAATATAATCATTTGAGTACAATGTTGAAAGGAAAATATATATATCGAAAATCAAAGCTCCAGAGGTCTGTTGCATGCTCCAAGCTCCACGCTGATGAAACCTAACACCACCTACACGCAGCTATCGTTCATAAGCTTAGTGGGTGGTGAAAGTGTGTGAGTAAAATACGTATGCTCAGAATGTAATATCAGAGTAAATAGATATACTGATAAGTCCACAAGCCATACAATATTAGAGTAAGCCGAAATATTGACGAGACCATGAATCATACGATATCAGAGTAAGCGGAAATATACTGATAAGTCCATGAGTGCCATCAGCCGTACCAATGTTATGCGACGCAATACATGAATGCTAACGACCATATCAATGCAGAAACATGGCAACCCAAAATGCTAAATGTTGCGGATGCAATGCAATATGCGGTGTGAATGAAATGAACAAGCTGGAGTGAATTCGGGATGATAGTACGTAGTATCACATGCTATGGGGTCCATCACAAGGAACTTTTATCCAAACCAGTCTCATACCTAAATTTGGATAGTTAGACTCAATGTGGTAAACTCCTGATCTCAGGTTAGTCACGCGCCCCAACCAAAATCCTGGTCGTTGCGACAGTATACGTAACAAATAGTTACGCACCATCAACCCGAGTGAATAGTGAATGAATGAATGAATATGCAACTCCTGCTCAATAAGTCCACTTATGATCAGTACCGTACATCTCTGGGATCATCACTGAGGTCTAGTACACTCCAAGCTGGTTACCACCCCAGTCGGCCACGTAGCCCAGCGAGTGGAAAAGACCTCACTACCCGCCTGCGAGTAGTATACCAATGCTTACCCGACTCGTCGATAGCGGACCCATTTAGGAGCTGGTCAAACTCAGCCTGACTTATAGCCCTTTCACTTAGGCAGATAGGCCACACCCCCACCCAGCCGACTACGACACAGTGGGATACGTGACCTACTGGTATACGGTATTAGGGCACTCATGTATCCACTCAGTCTAGATGTTGGGTCGTCTCTTGGCCACGGAGGTTTAGGGACTTTCATCGACGGACATCCAAAGTGCCCAGATGCTCGAAACAAACATTTCTGGTGTCCCATCTAGCCATCCACGACATGCATGTGGAGGTCACAGCCCTGATGTCACTAGGGCGTACAGTAATCACAATCACACAATGCAAGATGCATGAGTCATGTAGTCCAATCATGCATCAATCATGTGCATACCGTGCACTCGTGCGAGACAATCTCCGCCTATCAGGGAGTCTCATAACAACCTGTCTAATGACATATGCAATGGTCAACCACGTCTCATAATAAATATGCAGATGATGCGTATGGGCATGTACATGATGCTATGCTGTCACATACTCATAAATCGGTATCAATAACCGGCATCGACAATCGACCTCGACAATGTAGACATTTAACCAACATTGCCCCCAAGGAATGGTCCACATAGAGCCTAACATATAATGGACCCATGGCCTCACACAAGGGATTAATATACAACACCATGGGCCTCACTCAAGGGCTTAATACACATCATGATGGGCCTTTCACACGAGCCTAATATACATCACAATGAACTCCATCGCATGGCCTTCAAATCATCACAATGGGCCTTATAACATAGGCCTCATATTCATCACATTAGGCCTTAAACACGGGCTGCATATACATCACATAGGTCTCGACAATCAGCCTTGGCAATCGAAATCGGCCTCGACAATCGAAATCGGCATCAACAATTGGAATCGGCACTCGGAATCAGCCTCGATACTCGGCCTCGACAATCGGAATCGGCCTATACAATCAGCCCCGACAAATCAGAATCGGCATCGATACTCGGCCTCGACAATCGGAATCTGTAACGACCCGTAAATTTTCGTACTATAGCTCGAGTACCACCTCGACCAGAAATCAATTAGGATTAAATCCTTTAGAAATTTAACAAGGTTAACTAAGTGCTAAACTCGATTAGCCATGAAATCCGTTGGAATCGCTTTAAATACGATCTGCAAGACCCAAAACTTGCAAAATCATTAACTCTAGGTTACCCTAAAGTTTAGGATCAAACTCATTCCAGGCTACTCTCGGGAATGAATTGAAACTCCGTATTAGCTCTAGACCGCACATCGGAAGTCCGATTAACACAACGCTAAGGAACTAGGACCGCCTCACTGGGCTTGACAACCACCTCGGAAATCAGGTCCAGACAATGTCCCACGGCCATTCGCTTGAGTCCGGAGCGAGGGAGTGTGAAAACCACTGTTTTCTTTACAAAATAAATATCTTGAATA
The DNA here is from genome assembly GCA_021015155.1 of Magnolia officinalis. Lineage (NCBI taxonomy): Eukaryota > Viridiplantae > Streptophyta > Magnoliopsida > Magnoliales > Magnoliaceae > Magnolia > Magnolia officinalis. The sequence continues at coordinate 31,314,009 of JAJHSJ010000009.1, forward strand.
GTGATCTGGCACCACTCGCTTGTGGATCAGTATTAAGCAACCAGACCGTCAGAATCAGACCAAATTACACCCTCGGATCAGGAAAAATTTCAGGAACATTTACATGTACTTGGAATTTCGGATCGTGGCCCACTGACCGTTGAACTGAAAATGGTCCGCCACGTGTGATCTGGGAATCCGACCGAGATGAAAACGTAATACCACATAGATCCATGAGTTGTAAGCTTAAGTCTGACGTTTGGCTCAAGGAGGGCCGCCAGAAACCCTCTTTTGAGCTGGAACAACGCCGAAATGCTTATAATAGAAGTACCCCTTGAACATGAGTCTATTCCGGAGAGGTTTTAGGCTATATAAGGGCCTTAGAACAGCCCCTCTCACAGCCATACGAATTTGGGATAAAACCCTAAGGAGAGAGAGAGAAAACGGAGAGAAAGCTTGGGATTTGTGGGAGTACCTTCCTCCTACTGCTTTCGATCATCACACGGGTTGCACCGCCTCTTTCCAGACACTTTCCCGGCGATACCGGCTACATTTTGAGGTGAGAAACCCTAACCCTAGATCTGTTTGGGTGAGTGGAGGTTATAGATATGAAATAGCTAACCAGTTTCACTCTCTAGGTGATAAAACTGCCGAATACAGAAGCCCTTCGAATCTTGCTGATTTCTTGTGATTCCAAGGTGCAAGGTAAGGACTTTAGGTGTATAGGTTACGGTTTTCAACGCTTTCAATGTCAGATAATGATAGATTCATGATCTGCATGCAATTGCACATGTACAAAGTGCTTTCCGTTTTCTGTTTCGATTAAAGTTGTAGAATATGGAATTTCACATATTCTAGGTATACGTAGAAATATCGTATACGTATTTTTTTTGGAAAAGTGTTTGACATGTTTATTTGATGTATGGTTATACGATATATGGATAAAATACTTGTTTGGCGAAAGGAATCGTCGTAATACATGTTTGCTTATAAACACTATGTATGTGGATATTGTGTATTCTAGAAGATACTGTATATGTATAAATTTTGGAAATGCAATTGTCATGATTATTTGCTGTATGATTATGATATACACGGATAAAATACTCGCTTGGTGAAAGGATAGCCCTAATACATACTTTACTAACATACATCATGTATGTTGAAATAGTGTACTCTAAGTGTTGTGTAAATGCTTGTGAGAGTAAATGCTTAGGTGTTAATACCATAGGTCGGTGCTGAGATGGAATTCTCAACTACCTTAGAGACATGTATGATTTCCTCCACGTGGTTGTTTACTCTAACCACTCACTGATGTTGTATATGTATTTGTATCCCTACTTGTATAGTGCTCTATAACATGCTTTACAACATGCTTTATATCATGCTTTATACCATGCCTTATGACATGCCTACTAGCATGCTTGTATTACTTTGTTTATCATTCTTTACTCCACATGCTATGGATGAGAACAGAATGAGTTTGGGACTATGTCTATAGTCCAGACATTCGGTACCAGACTTGAGATTGTGGCTGAGATTCATGTCGCCACGAGGGATGTGTCTGACGAACCCGAGTCGTACTTCGGTTGGCGATAGTGGTTAACCACACGGAGTGCTTTTGCGCTTCATATCGCCCAACTTGTTGTGCGCTCGAGCTTGTTAGGCTCGTCAAGTAACCCGATATGTCGAACGTGTGTTCACCATGTTTGGTCATTACTGCTTGAACCTAGGGTACCAAACTTACCAGTGGCAATCCCGTTAACCATGGTACCTCGATCCGCTAAGACTCATGAGCCGGACATGGTGGTTTGGGACACCGTGGCCGAGCTGTCGGCCTATGCTGGGGCCACGTGCCTCCCCGTAGTGACCATTGAGCAACCCAAACTCGTGAGCCGAATACGGTGGTATGAGACACTGTATTCGAGCTGTCGATACTTACGGCGAGAGCCGAGTACGGTGAGACCTGTACTCGTGCTGACGGGCGACGAGTCCTCTGTAGTGTTTTTGAGTAAAATCCAAGGTCTGTGATTGGCGATAAGCCCTTCACAGCAACTAGAGTATGAGTTGAGCCGAGTACGGTGAGACCTGTATTCGACCTGACGGCCAGCGATTAGCCGAGTACGGTGAGACCTGTACTCGAGCTGACGGTCTGCAATTGAGCCGCATACGGTGAGATCTGTATCCGTGGTGACGGGTGACGAGCCCTTTGTGATGCCTTCGCTATGCCTCTCAAACCATAATATCGTATGAGATTAACTAGGATTGACGACCCTAGAATGGATCATGTTTGGGAATGATACAAGGGAGTTACCTTAGTTTTCCAATACTACTGTTTGAAATGGACTAATAATAACTCGGTAATCATGCTCATCATCGCACCGCATGTGCCTAGTAGATGTGGAGCACTAAGGGAGGTATGCATTCGCGAACGTAAGATGATGTCGCATGAGGGTGGTTTGGCAAGGGCATACATCATCATGTCATTTCATACTTGCATTTAATAAGAGTAGTTAAACTTGTTTGATTGTACTGCTTTATCATTACTGCTTGATTGAATTGATAACATGTTAACCTATGCTTTATTGTTCCACTGAGTTAGCTACTCACTCCCACGTTACGGGACGATATTGTATACACCAACCAAACTCTATCACAGGTATAGACGGCACGTCGGTTCAGGAGGCGGAGTCTAATTTCGACGAGGACCAGGATGAGTTCTCATTCATATAGTACTCTGACGGCTTTGCTTAGGCTGACTGCATCACAGGGATTTCAGGACTCATCTTTTAGATTGTATTTTGATTTTCGACTCAGAAACAGTACATGTATATGGGTACTCAGTTAGTGTTCATACTCTGGTGCTCATGAAGATTTTGTTTCCTTACATACCTTATATATATAATTTCAGTCTTCCGCTTGCCTTTATACAATTGCACTGGAGTATGAATTACTGTGTTGGTATAATCTCATTCATGTTTATTGCTCTAACTCAGACAACATTTAACCATCATTATGTATGTTGCATAAGTGATGCGTTGGAACTTGGGAGTCGAGTTCATACTCGACCCCCGAATTTCAGGGTGTTACAAGTTGGTATCAGAGCATGATTTTGATTAAACCGGACTTGAGTTATGTTCCCACGACGTACGCTGACGCATTACAACCTAGGAGGGTGCGAGAAAATTTTAGAAACAGTCCTAGGATTTCCGATTTCGCCATTTGGCGAAGTTCGTCGAAAACGCGTGTTTTGATCGAGTCCGTGCTCGATCTTCATTGCACGAGTCTATTCCAAATCGCTTCTAGACCGTCTATTGACGTGTCTAGATCGCTATCCACCCAAAACCGGTCATTGAAAATCAGAAATGATCAGTCTAGATCTGAAATTTCCCGAAAACACCCGATCTGGAACCGAATCGAGTCGGGGGCCACCCCACTTAAATCCAGTGGGACCCAGGGTCGAACCAAGGTGCATTTGACACCTTGGGATCATGGAGAAAACTAGACCTCGACGATTGAAACTGGAATACCATACTGGCTCATAACGTCGTCGGTAGGGAGCTATATCAGAAAATCTCTAAGTTATTCGAACTCGGGGATCTAGTCATTCTAAGTTCTCAACAATCATATAATGCAGGGTAGATATCAGCAGATATGTGATGTTATCTTCAAGTATTCCCAAGTTATGCTCTGATACCAACTTCTGTCACGCCCCAAACTCGGGGATCGGATTCACAGGAATCCCGATCGCCGAATCCAGTGCCGACAGCCTCCGTAGTACCCCATTCTCGGCTCCTAGCGTCCATACGCCAGATTCCGATCCTAGGATCATACAAGGAGGATTTTTTTTTTCAATGTACATTTAACTCAAAATAAGCATAACCACAAGATTACCCAATTCACAAAGGCAACATCATCATCACATATCCACTAATATAATCATTTGAGTACAATGCTGAAAGAGAAATACATAAATCGAAAATCAAGCTCCAGAAGACCGCTGCATGCTCCAAGCTTGACACTGCTGCAACCTAACATCACCTGCACGCATCTGTCGTGCATAAGCTTATAGAAAGCTTAGAGGATGGTGTAAGTGTGTGCACAAGGTAAGTGCCAAGTACTCAATACAATGTCGTCATCATACAATACCGAAATTACAGGTAATCCATAAATCATACATTATCGGAATAAGCAGAAATACTGACAAGATCAGAAATCATACGATAACAGAATAAGCGGAAGTATGGACAAGTCCATAAGTCAAACAATATCAGAATACGCAATATGGAACAACTGTGCAATAAAGAGTCATAAAGAGCCAAATATCAGCTGCTAAAGATGCGATGCAATTATACAAATCCTGCTAAGTCTGTCTAGACCATATAAGTACAAAAACATAGCAACCCAAAATGTCATATACCTGCGGATATAATGCAATATGCGATGCGAAAGAAATGACTATGCTGGAGTGTGAAGTCGGGATGATAGTACGTTGTATCACAAGCTATGGGGTCTATCACAAAGAACTTCTATCCAAACCAGTCCCATACCTAAATTTGGATAGTCAGACTCAATGTGGTAAACTCCTGATCTCAGGTTAGTCGCGTGCCCAACCGAAATCTTTGCCATGCGAAGGTACACAATAATTAGTTGCGCACCACCAGCCCGAGTGGATAGTGAATGAAATGAATGTATAGTATGCAAATCCTGCTCAATAAGTCCACATATCAGTACGGTTCCTCTCTGAGATCATCACCGGGGTCTATTACACTCCAAACCAGATTGCCGCCCCATCGCGCACAACAAGGTGAGTGGAAGAGACCTCACTATCTGCCTGCCAATATCGGGCCCGGCTCGTCGATAGCGGACCCATTCCTCGAGCTGGTCAGACTCAGCCTAGCATTGCCCCCTCCTCTCAGGCAGGTAAGGCCGTACCCCCTTCCAACCGACCACGACACAGTGGGAGATGCGACCTAATGGTATGCGGCCCTCATGCGCTCATGCATCCACTCGGTCTAGACGTTGGAGCAACCTCTGGAACCAAGAGGGTTTAGGGACTTTCACCCAGGGATATCTATAGCACCCCATGTAGAACAGATTTCCGGTGTCCCATCTGGCCATCCACGAAATACCTGTGGAGGCTACGACCCCGATGTCGCTAGGGCATACAGTAATCATAACACACAATGCAAGATGCATGAGTCAAATAATCCAGTCATGCATCAATCCTGTGCATGTCATGCTCTCATGTGGGGCAACTCCACCTATCAGGGAGCCCTATGAACAACCTGCCCTATGGCATATGCAATGGTCAATCACATCTCATAACAAACACACAGATGATGCGTATGGGCATGTATTATGATGTTATGCAGTCACATACTCATAATCGGTATCAATAACCGGTATCAACAATCGACCTCGACAATGTGGACATTTAACCGATATTGTCCCCAAGGAATGCCTCACACAAAGCCAAACATATAATGGGCCCACGACCTCACACAAAGGCCTAATATACAACACAATGGGCCTTACTTAAGGGTCACATATACACAATGGGTGGGCCCTGCCCATGGGCTTTAAATACATGACATGTGGACCCTACACATGGGTCTCGAATACATCAAATGGGTCATGCATCATGGGTCTAATACATATCACAATGGGCCTTACCCATAGGCTACGAATACATCACAGTGGGCCCCAACTACGGGTCGCATATACATCATATAGGTCGCGACAATCAGTCTCGGCCTCAACAATCGAATTGACACTCGGAATCGACCTCGATACGCGGCCTTAACAATTGAAATCAGCCTCGATACTTGGTTTCGACAATCGGAATCGACCTAGAGACTCGGTTTCGACATATCAGAATCGGCCTCAATACTTAGCCTCAACAATCAGAATCGACATATACAATCGGCCTCGACAAATCAAAATCATCGGAATTGGCCTTGATACTCGAAATTGGTCGATAATCGGAATCGGCAATTCGGTCACGTCAATCGGAATCGGCAATCGGTCACGACAATCGCACCGATCGACAATCAGAATCGGCAAATCGGTCACGTCAATCAGAATCGGCAAGTGGTCAAGATAATCAAAATCAGCAAATCAGTCATGACATTAGCACTGATCGATAGTCGGAATCGGCAAATCGGTCACGTCAATCGGAATCGGCAATCGGTTAAGGCAATCAGAATCGATTGATAGTCAGCATCGGCAAGTCGGTCACATTAATTGGAATCGGCAATCGGTCAAGGTAATCAGAATTAGCAAATCAGTCACGACGATCGCACCGATCGATAGTCGGAATCGGTAAATCGGTCACGTTAATCAAAATAGGTAATCAGTCGAGGTAATCAAAATCAGCAAATCGGTCACGACGATCGCACCGATCGATAGTCGGAATCGGTAAATCAGTCACGTCAATCAAAATCGGCAATCGGTCAAGGCGATCAGAATCGATCGATAATTAGAATCGACAAATCGGTCACGTCAATTGGAATCGGCAATCGGTCACGACAATCGCACTGATCGACAGTCAGAATCAGCAAATCGGTCATGTTAATCGAAATCAATAGTCGACCTAACCAAAAGCCTAAGGGAATGTCACATGAGGACTTTCAACCGTCATTGCCCATCAATGTGGTCATTTAACCAACATTGCTCCCGAGGAGTGGCCCATACAAGGGGTTCATACACAACGTAACGGGCCATACATATATTGCATTGGGCCTCAACCATGGGCCTCGAATACCTCACAATGGCCCTTGCCCATAGGCCACGAATACGTCACAATGGGCCTTGCCCAAGGGCCTCATCAAATGGGTCGCAAATGCATTAATTGGGCCTCAATCAAGGGCCACACATATATCAAGGTAGGCCCCATGATTTGGACGGTTTGGAGAAACACATATACTGCATGGGTCCCACCATCCATACCTGGATGGTGGACGGCATGGATGAATGCATGCATCATGACAGGGCCCACTGTCTAGATCATGGCGGACCACGTCCAAAAGGAAGAAAGGTGGATGGACGGCTTGGGTTAAAACATATATATCATGGTAGGCCCCACATGACACTATGGATGCACGGAGTGGATACAACACTACATCTAGGTGGACTTCACAATCCTTGTCTAGATGGACAGCGTGGAAACATGACAAATACATCAGAGAGGGTCCCATATGGACAGTGTGTATAAAACACATGCATTTAGGAGGTTGGGTCCACGTCCTCAAAATGGATGGACGGTTTGGATATAACAGATACATCACTGAGTTCCCCACTGTCCAGATTGATGGCGGGAATAAAATACATATATTATGGTGGGTTGCTGCAGGGTCTGGACGGTCCAGATCAGACCGTCATCAAGGTGGCCCCACATGTCAAAATAGATGATTGGTATGAATAAAACACATACGTGATAGTGGGCCACGTCCCATTTCAAAACGGACAGACAGTGTGGCTACCTAATGCATACAACAACGTAGGCCCCACCTCCACATGTACAAGACGTGTGGGTGGGTCCCACAATCTGAAATGGATGAACGGTATGGATCTCATCAGTGGGACCACACGTGGGGGAGTCCACACCCCATCAAAAGGACGGTGGATAAACCACTTTCATCAGGTGGTCCCCAAAAGAAGTGGACGGTGTGGATCCACACGTATACATCAAGGCATGGCCCAGGGGGCTTGCTGCGGCTGCAAGTACAGCAGTAATGATGCTGGTGTGTGGTGCATTCGTCAATCTACTCCCACCGTCCAAGATCTGGACGGTGAGGTTACATTAAATCAAGGTGGGCCCCACACGCTGCCAGGGTGGGGCCACATTCAGCGAAAGGATGGTTAGGATCTAACAAATACCTAATGGTCAGACCCAAGTGCTGCGTCCATACAATGGACGGCTGGAAATAGCACATACATCATGTGGGGTCTACAGGGTTGCTGACGTCAGTCCAGCTGCTATCTGCTGCTGGATGGACGATGAAATAATCCCATATATTAAGGTGGAATCCCGTCCAGATGGACTGACGGTGAGGATGAAACCAAAAATTAAGTGGGTCCGCACGTGTAGGTCCCACCGGATCAGCTCCAAGCTGACTTTTGTATTTTTATATAAGTATAATATATATATATATATATATATATATATATATATATATTTACTTTCTCTACCAGCCTCCATGGATCGGACGGATAGCGTGGATTTCATCCACGTATTAGGTGGGTCCTGGCCAGATGAACTGACGGTGTGGATGTAATCCACACACAGGTGGGTCCCATGTGGTGGCCTGCCTCAGTTGGATCTAGCTGATATTTGTTCTCTCCCTTCATCCAGGGCCTGTCCAAACGGACAGGCAGGTGAAACCCGCCCGCTGGACAGACAGCGTGGATAAAACATTTGCATCATGTGGTGGGGCCCACGTCCCTGGAAGGCATGGATATACAACAGATACGTCCACGGAGGTCACATGGCTGGACGACATGGATATACTACACATGTGTCAGGTGGGCCACACACTCCAAACAGATGGACGGTGTGGACAACGCATAACGTCAAGGTGGGCCATTGAAAGAAGGATTTAGAAAGAGTGAGAGAAGGGATGGTGGTGGAGGGACCCCACCACTATGGGCCCCTCTAGGCGATATAAACCGTACATCAAATGGGTCCCACCAGAAGTGGGCCCTTAAATCACCAAATATAAGCAAAAGAAACAATTTTAATCCTAGAAAACACCCACCTCAAGATCTTCTTGGTCCTCCACTTCCATCAACGCATCCTAAAGCTCCAAGGGACGCATTTCAACGATGGAGATGATCATTGGAGGGTGGAGATGGGAGGTAGGAAGGTGGGCCACACTTGCTCTCCGTGGAAGCCATGAACGATTGCTCCATGGGAGTTGCTTGAGAAAAAAAAAAGAAGAGAGAAATGAGAGAGAGAGAGAGAGAGGATGGGATGTGAGTGATGGATAGGTGTACTTGATGGGTGGAGAGAGAGTGTGTGTTGACTTTAGGGGTTGCTTGGGAATGGGTAAAAAGGTGATGTGATTGATGGGTACTTGATTGATGTGATTGATAGGATTGATGTAATGTTTTCTAGGGATTGCAACGCGCGGCATTTATCCTCGAATTGGACGCGGGCCCACATCTCCTGGCCTGGGTATCGCCTCGTCGCGTGAGACGCGGCATCGGAACCGCGGCGATGGCGCGGTCGCTAGGGTACAAGTCTCGGGTCAAGCCAACTCTAAAATACGGGATATGACTCAGGGTTGCGCGCAATGCCGATAATAGATCACGGGTCACCGAAATTCGACCGGAAGGACTGCAGAAGCCTACGGAACGGTACGGGCTAGGATACGGGTCTTACACCCCCTCTCTCTCACACTTCCCCTTCCAAATGCCCATCCCCTCCATTTTCGATTTTTCTCTCAACACTTTTCCCTAAATTTGTCAATCCACCATTTTCGTCCATAAATCACCCACTCCCATCGATCATAACATCCCTAGCCTCCTATCTTTCCCCTTTCTCTCACGTTGAAGCTCTCACATCCCCCATTTAGAGCTCAAAATCGTGTAACCTCCTAACCCATCCCATTTTTCCCTTGTTCCTTCTTCATTCTTTGTCCCTGGTGTCTCTTTAACACCTGTTGGGACTGTTGCTCGTGGAGAATCAAGGGTGGCAGCCCCTTTCTCTCTCCTTCCTTCATTTCATGGCCCTTTTCGAGTTGGTTACTGCTATTTTCTCCATTTTCTCCATCCTATCTCTCATGGGAAAGAGGAAGACTGCAGCTGATGACGCTGGACCAAGCAGCCCAGCCCATTCCAGAAGAAGAGCTGACGATGGGGCCGGCACTAGCACCGTTCGGGAGTTTAGGTTGAAGCGAGAACTAGATCCTCAACATCCTGTTAGAAATGCCTATCCGATAGACGTTGAATATGGGCGTTTTACTGGCCGTAAAGTCGTGTTTGAAGCTCACGTGGATGAGAGAATGTTTGGGCTACACCCGATGATAGACCACCTGGTGGATATCGGATGGAATTCTATGTTTGACGGTGAGTCCCCTGCATGTGAGAACACGGTTCGTGCTTTCTACGCCCACATCGTAGACCCATCATTAGAGCCTCTTCAGTTCACTGTCTCTGTGAGGAGCATAAGGCGCATAATCACTGTGAATGAGGTGGCTCGGATCACGAAGATTTCACGTGGTCAAGTGCTTCCTAGTGACGACTTCTCCAGAAGTGCGCGGGAAAGGGATCGCCGCACGCGATACCTTTGTGGTCACCGGGTTGCTTGGACGTGAGGAAATTGTATTGCGGCGACAAAGATGGCCGAGGACTTCCGTTTACTACATCACATTTTCACATACAATGTGTACCCACGGTCGGGTAACCGCACGGATTGTACTCGGTTGATGGTGGACTTTCTGTATAAGATGGGACACGGGGACAACATATGCCTGCCCACATTCATTCTATTTCAGATAGTTCAGGTTGTTCGATCTGCCAGGAACGACCTTTCGCTCCCATTTGGCCTCCTGATCTGCAGGATGGCTCGTAATATCGGTTATAGGTTGAACATGGAGGACCTTGCACCAGTCCGAGTCATAAGCGAGGCGACACTTAAGAATATGAAGATCGGCCCTCAACAGCGGCAAGCCCGACTCGACGAGTCTGGAGATGGTCGGATAGCGCCGGTGAGGAGAGTGTTGACTTGAGGCAGGAAGTGATGAGGAGGGCGATGATGACGTACAAGAAGAGGAAGATGAGGCTCAGGATACTGAGGAGAGCTCTCCTCCTGGTGCACCTGAGTCGGACGCTGCTCTGGCAGCGAGGGAGGCTCATATGGTTCGCATTGAGGAGAACCAGGCCGCCCTGCGGCAAGAGGTTGGACAGGTTCGGGCTGAGCTTGGTGAGACCCGAGCCAAACTTGAAGAGACCGAAGCCTACATGAAGAGGAGCTTTAAGAAGGTGTCTCGTACATTGAAGGCTATCCTGTGCTGTGTGCAGGACAAGAATGCTCCTCCTCCATCGCCTGACTCAAATGCCTAGCCATCCATACTGCTTCTTGTAGTTGTTTGTTTTTTTTTCTTTGTAGTAGGCTTATGTTGCATGTTGATGATGTAGTAGTTAGTTAGATGTTTTAAGTGTTTGATGTTGTAGACATATCGGCTTGCATGTAATTTCTGTTATGATTCATGTAACTTTGTATTTCATGTATTATGACAATTTTGGGTAAATGAAAGGCATGTAGCCTCTTTTGCTATGAGATATGTGGAATGCTTTAAGTGTTTGTATGATGCGTTGCTATGCTTTATCTCACCAATGTTATACCCTATGTTGTATAGGGCATGCCGCGACAGTATACGCGAAGCACGGCACACCTCCGCCTTACTGGCTCTATGGACCAGACTCCTTCTGGTAGTGGCAGTCCTGCGGACTGAGGGTTAGGTTCTGATCAGCCTCCTGCTGGTCCTACCGGTGGACTGCCACCTTACACGCCCCCGGTTCGTGAGCAGTACCGGCCGTCTTCATTTGCACAGCAGGACTCACAGGCTGCTCTGCCCACTGATAGGATCGAGCAGTTAATGTTGATGATGCATCAACAACAGATGCAGCAGCAGCAGATACAGCAGCAGCAGCACCAGCAGCTTATGGCCACTATTGCTGAGGCCTTATCCCAGGGTGGTAGTGCGACTCCACCTACGACATCCGCACATCCTGCTGAGCATTCGGAGCATCCTGCTCGGTTTGAGGATGTGCCTCTGTCCACACCCGTCGCACCTCCTACTGGAGATGTTGGTACACGCGGTTTACTCGAGCGATTTCAGCGCTTGAGGCCTCCCTCATTTATGGGTTCTCACAGACCCGAGGAGGCATAGTTTTGGCTTGACCGCATCTCCAAGATGCTACGCATACTGCACTGTACAGAGGCAGAGTAGGTCGAGTTGGCTTCTTTCATATTTGAGAGGGAGGCCAGTTTATGGTGGGATAGTGTGCTGCGGACGGTCGCAGAGGATTACGTGTGGACCTGGGAGGCTTTCGAGTTCCGGTTCCACGAGAAATACTACCCGTATACTTATCGACATGAGCGGGAGGATGAGTTCCTACGCCTCAGGCAGGGAGGCATGACGGTTACGGAGTATGAGCACCGCTTCACAGAGTTGGGCCGTTTTGTCCCAACTATCCTCGTCAATGAGCAGATGCGGATGGGTCGCTTCTCTGGAGACTTGCGACCTGACATACGGTCGAAGATATGCTGCCTCAGTATACCTACCTACGGGGCACTGGTCCACATGTTTATGACGGCCGAGCAGGATGTGGACCGGTTGGCCCGATCGCGTGGTGCTATGGTTGCGAGGCCACGACAGGAGTTACAGAGCAGGCCTATCCTAGGCAAGAGGCCTCGTGCTGATTCGCCTCCCAGGGCCGCGACACCAGTAGTTCCTGTGAGGCGCCCCATTGTGACCTGCACGTATTGCGGGAAACCGGGGCATCCTGCTGAGAGTTGTTTCTCGCGTATGAGGGCTAGCGGATTTTCACCACCGTAGAGGCTGGATCGCCCTTACCCGCAAGCCATATCAGCTCCACCTCTACAGACTGCTCCTGCACATCCTTCTTTCAGGCCTCCTGTATCACGCTTTAGGCCGCCTCAACAACTCTTGGTTCCACAGCCGAACCGTCAGCAGCAGGCTCGAGTACACACGCTTGTTGCTGAGGCACCTGAGACGTCGATTTCGGCCCCGACGGCTTTTGAGGGTACGACTTATATTCATGGTACTTCCATTTCCTTATTGGTGGACACTGAGTCCACTACTTCTATTATTTCTTGTGGGGCAGTTAAACGTCTATCTTTGCGTACTATTCCCACTAAGGGACTGAGACTCAGTACGGCCACTGGGACCTGTTCGGATGTCACACGGTTATGCGAGGGTTGCTCTGTAGATTTGGGTAGCAGCACAGTGCTCGTCGACCTCATTGTTGCTCCACTATGGCACTACGACGTTATCCTTGGTATGGACTAGCTCGCTAAGATGAGGGCAGAGATAGATTGTGATACTCAGATCGTGACTGCCTATGGATCTGACGGCACAACTTTCACATTTCCAGTGTAGGTCAGTTGGTCCTGCCGTGTTGATTGTTATGCTGCTTTGCTAGTGCCGATTGATGGTCCGACATTGGAGGGTACGCCGGTGGTTTGGGAATTTGTAGGTGTGTTTAAGACTATTCCTGGTTTACCTCCTCGGCGCGAGATTGATTTTACAATTGATCTTACGCCTGGTGCGACGCCCATCTCATTGCCGACTTATCGTTTGCCTCCATGTGAGATGGAGGAGCTGCGGAGACAGATTGACGAGCTTGTAGAGAAGGGTTTTATACGACCTAGTGTGTCTCCTTGGGGAGCACCAGTGCTATTTGTGAAGAAGAAGGACGGGTCGCTACGGTTATGTATTGATTACCGTAGGTTGAACCAGGTCACGGTGAAGAACAAGTATCGTTTGCCCAGGATAGATGATCTATTTGATCAGTTGAGAGGGGCGAAGTATTTCTCGAAGATTGATCTTCAGTCTGGGTACCACCAGTTGCGCGTGAGAGATGAGGACGTGCAGAAGACAGCCTTCAGGACGTGCTTTAGGCACTATGAGTTCCTAGTGATGTCGTTCGGCCTTACGAACACACCAGCCGTGTTCATGGATCTGATGAACCGGGTATTTCGGCCCTTCCTGTACCGATTCATCATCGTCTTTATTGATGACATTTTGATATACTCTATGAGTCGGGAGGAGTACGAGGAGCACCTGAGAGCGGTATTGGGTACACTGGAGAAGAACCAGTTGTTCGCACAGTACAAGAAGTGCGACTTCTGGCAGGAGGAAGTCAAGTTCCTCGAACATGTAGTGTCCAAGGATGGGATAGCAGTGGACCTTGCTAAGGTAGCTGCGGTTCAGGATTGGCAGCAGCCTGGCTCGGTTACCGAGGTAAGGAGTTTCCTTGGTCTGACAGGGTATTACAGTCATTTCATTCGGAATTTCTCGAAGATTGCCAGGCCGTTGTCTCAGTTAACCTGGAAGGACCTGAATTCGCCTGGAATGAGAAGGCGGAAGCGACTTTCAAGGAGCTGAAGGATAAGTTGACGTCTGCCCCTGTGCTAGTATTGCCAGAGCAAGGGGAGAAATACACGATATATACTGACGCGTCTCGCATTGGTTTAGGTTATGTCCTGATGCAGAAGGACAGGGTAATTTCGTATGCCTCGAGACAATTAAGGAAGCACGAGGAGAATTACCCTACAATGACTTGGAGTTGGCAGCTGTCATCTTTGCATTGAAGCTCTGGAGACATTACCTCTACGGAGAGGAGTTCGAGCTTTTCTGCGACCACAAGAGCCTTAAGTACATATTCACATAGCGAGACTTGAATATGAGACAACGCCGATGGATGGAGACCTTGAAGGACTTTAAGTTCGAGGTTTCCTACCATCCTGGCAAGGCGAACCTTGTGGCAGACGCGTTGAGCTGCAAGAAAGCGATAGCATTTGCGGCACCGTTGATGATAGCTGAGTGGGACATGGTTAAGTTCGTACGGGACTTCGAGCAGAGACTCACTGTAGAGGAGCCATTTGAGTGTGTTGCGCACGTTCGGGTGCGACCACTTATTGACGACAGGATTATTGGGGCCTAGGAGGGCGATATGCGGCTGTCTGAGCTTCGAGAGCAAGCTAGCGATGCCAAGGACTCCGAGTGGAGAGTTGGTTCTGATGGGGGTCTACGATTCCGTGGCCGCCTATGCGTTCCTGATATGCCTGACTTGAGACGTGAGCTTCTCAAGTTTGCCCATAACTCGAAGCTTGCGATGCATCCTGGTAGCATGAAGACGTACCGGGATATGAGACGGACGTATTGGTGGGATAGCATGAAGGCCCACATCGCTGAGTATGTGTCTCGATGTCTGACGTGCCAGCAGGTCAAGGCAGAACATCGCCGACCTCCTGGACTGCTTCAGCCCATGCCCATAGCAGAGTGGAAGTGGGACTTCATCTCCATGGATTTCATATCAGGGCTGTCGAAGACGAGGAAGGGACACAATTCCATTTGGGTGATTGTGGACCGGTTGACCAAATCGGCCCATTTCCTCCCTATCAGAGTTACGAACTCTGCAGACGAGCTGGATAGATTGTACATCAGAGAGATCGTCCGTCTGCATGGAGTTCCTTTAGAGATCGTGTTGGACAGAGACACTCGGTTCACATCTATCTTCTGGACTCGCATCCAGGAGGCGATGGGTGTGAAGTTGAAGTTCAGTACAGCGTTTCATCCTTAGACTGATGGGCAGACAGAGCGGGTGAACCAGATTCTGGAGGATATGTTGCGGGCATGTGTGTTGGACTTCAAAGACAGCTGGGATGACTGTCTTCCGTACGCAGAGTTCGCCTACAACAACACCTTCCAGGCGACTATTGGCATGGCGTCATATGAGGCCCTATATGATCGTCCTTGTAGAGCACCGCATTGTTGGGCTGAGGTTGGCGAGCGTAGTCTGATTGGCCCGGAGTTGGTACAGGCGACTACAGAGAAGGTCGACAATATCAGGTGTCGACTACTTACAGCACAGAGCAGGCAGAAGAGTTACGCCGATACGGGACGGCGACCGCTTGAGTTCGAAGTCGGGGATCATGTATTCCTCCGAGTTTCCCTTATGAAGGGAGTCCTTCGGTTTGGGAAGAAGGGGAAGCTCACACTGAGGTTTATCGGTCCATTTCAAATACTGGATCGAGTGGGTGATGTGGCGTATCGTCTCGCTTTGCCCACACCACTTGCATCTGTACATAACGTATTTTATGTATCTATGCTTAAGAAGTACGTTCCTGATCCTTCGCATATCATCAAATGGGAGCAGGTACAGCTGAGCGAGGATGCTATGTATGAGTTGCGCCCGACGCGTATCCTTGATAAGAAGGAGCAGGTACTGCGTAGTAAGGTCATTCCACTTGTGAAGGTACTATGGACGCATCATTCAGAGGAAGAAACTACTTGAGAGACTAAGGCCGAGGTCAGGAAGAATTACCCTCAGATTCTCGAGGAATACGAAAAGGTATAAATTTCGAGGACGAAATTTTTGTTTAAGGGGGGTAGATTGTAACGACCCGCAAATTTCCGTACTATGGCTCGAGTACCACCTCGACCAGAAATCAATTAGGATTAAATCCTTTAGAAATTTAACAAGGTTAACTAAGTGCTAAACTCGATTAGCAATGAAATCCGTTGGAATCGCTTTAAATATGATCTGCAAGACCCAAAACTTGCAAAATCATTGACTCCAGGTTACCCGAAAGTTTAGGATCAAACTCATTACCCGGCTACTCTCGGGAATGAATTGAAACTCTGTATTAGGTCTAGACCACACATCGGAAGTCCGATTAACACGAAGTTAAGGAACTAGGACCGCCTCACTGGGCTTGACAAACACCTCGGAAATCAGGTCCAGACGATGTCCCACGGCCATTCGCTTGAGTCCGGAGCGAGGGAGTGTGAAAACCACTGTTTTCTTTACAAAATAAATATCTTGAATAGTGATCTGGCACCACTCGCTTGTAGATCAGTATTAAGCAACCAGACCGTCAGAATCAGACCAAATTACACCCTCGGATCAGGAAAAATTTCAGGAACATTTACATGTACTTGGAATTTCGGATCGTGGCCCACTGACCGTTGAACTGAAAATGGTCCGCTACGTGTGATCTGGGAATCCGACCGAGACGAAAACGTAATCCCACGTAGATCCATGAGTTGTGAGCTTAAGGCTGACGTTTGGCTCAAGGAGGGCCGCCAGAAACCCTCTTTTAAGCTGGAACAACGTCGAAATGCTTATAATAGAAGTACCCCTCGAACAGGAGTCTATTCTGGAGAGGTTTTAGGCTATATAAGGGCCTTAGAACAGCCCCTCTCACAGCCATACGAATTTGGGATAAAACCCTAAGGAGAGAGAGAGAAAAAGGAGAGAAAGCTTGGGATTTGTGGGAGTACCTTCCTCCTACTGCTTTCGACATCACACGGGCTGCACTGCCTCTTTCCAGACACTTTCCCGGCGATACCGGCTCCATTTTGAGGTGAGAAACCCTAACCCTAGATCTGTTTGGGTGAGTGGAGGTTATAGGATATGAAATAGCTAACCGGTTTCACTCTCTAGGTGATAAAACTGCCGAATACGGAAGCCCTTCGAATCTTGCTGATTTCTTGTGATTCCAAGGTGCAAGGTGAGGACTTTAGGTGTATAGGTTACGGTTTTCAATGCTTTCAATGTCAGATAATGATAGATTCATGATCTGCATGCAATTGCACATGTACAAAGTGCTTTCCGTTTTCTGTTTCGATTAAAGTTGTAGAATATGGAATTTCACATATTCTAGGTATACGTAGAAATATCGTATACATATTTTTTTTGGAAAAGTGTTTGACATGTTTATTTGATGTATGGTTATACGATATATGGATAAAATACTTGTTTGGCGAAAGGAATCGTCGTAATACATGTTTGCTTATAAACACTATGTATGTGGATATTGTGTATTCTAGAAGATACCGTATATGTATAAATTTTGGAAATGCAATTGTCATGATTATTTGCTGTATGATTATGATATACACGGATAAAATACTCGCTTGGCGAAAGGATAGCCCTAATACATACTTTACTAACATACATCATGTATGTTGAAATAGTGTACTCTAAGTGTTGTGTAAATGCTTGTGAGAGTAAATGCTTAGGTGTTAGTACCATAGGTCGGTGCTGAGATGGAATTCTCAACTACCTTAGAGACATGTATGATTCCCTCCACGTGGTTGTTTACTCTAACCACTCACTTATGCTGTATATGTATTTGTATCCCTACTTGTATAGTGCTCTATAACATGCTTTACAACATGCTTTATATCATGCTTTATACCATGCCTTATGACATGCCTACTAGCATGCTTGTATTACTTTGTTTATCATGCTTTACTCCACATGCTATGGATGAGAATTGAATGAGTTTGGGACCATGTCTATAGTCCAGACATTCGGTACCAGACTTGAGATTGTGGCTGAGATTCATGTCGCCACGAGGGATGTGTCTGACGAACCCGAGTCGTACTTCGGTTGGCGATAGTGGTTGGCCACACGGAGTGCTTTTGCGCTTCATATCGCCCAACTTGTTGTGCGCTCGAGCTTATCAAGCTCGTCAAGTAACCCGATATGTCGAACGTGTGTTCACCATGTTTGGTCATTACTGCTTGAACCTAGGGTACCAAACTTACCAGTGGCAATCCCGTTAAACATAGTACCTCGATCCGCTAAGACTCATGAGCCAGACATGGTGGTATGGGACACCGTAGCCGAGCTGTCGGCCTATGCTGGGGCCACGTGCCTCCGCGTAGTGACCATTGAGCAACCCAAACTCGTGAGCCGAATACAGTGGTATGGGACACTGTATTCGAGCTGTCGATACTTACGGCGAGAGCCGAGTACGGTGAGACCTGTACTCGTGCTGACGGGCGACGAGTTCTTTGTAGTGTCTTCGAGTATACTCCAAGGTCTGTGATTGGCGACGAGCCCTTCACAGCAACTAGAGTATGAGTTGAGCTGAGTACGGTGAGACCTGTATTCGAGCTGACGGCCAGTGATTGAGCCGAGTATGGTGAGACCTGTACTCGTACTGACGGTCAGCAATTGAGCCGCATACGGTGAGATCTGTATCCTTGCTGACGGGTAACGAGTCATTTGTGATGCCTTCGCTATGCCTCTCAAACCATAATATCGTATGAGATTAATTAGGATTGACGACCCTAGAATGGATCATGTTTGGGAATGATACAAGGGAGGTACCTTAGTTTCCCAATACTACTGTTTGAAATGGACTAATAATAACTCGGTAATCATGCTCATCATCGCACCGCTTGTGCCTAGTAGATGTGGAACACTGAGGGAGGAATGCATTCGCGAACGTAAGATGATGTCGCATGAGGGTGGTTTGGCAAGGGCATACATCATCATGTCATTTCATACTTGCATTTAATAAGAGTAGTTAAACTTGTTTGATTGTACTGCTTTATCATTACTGCTTGATTGAATTGATAACATGTTAACCTATGCTTTATTGTTCCACTGAGTTAGCTACTCACTCACACGTTACGGGACGATGTTGTATACACCAACCAGACTCTGTCATAGGTATAGACGGCACGTCGGTTTAGGAGGCGGAGCCCGATTTCGACGAGGACCAGGATGAGTTCTCATTCATGCAGTACTCTGACAGCTTTGCTTAGGCCGACTGCATCGCGGGGATTTCAGGACTCATCTTTTAGATTGTATTTTGATTTTCGACTCAGAAACAGTACATGTATATGGGTACTCAGTTAGTGTTCATACTCTGGTGCTCATGAAGATTTTGTTTCCTTACATACCTTATATATATAATTTCAGTCTTCCGCTTGCCTTTATACATTTGCACTGGAGTATGAATTACTGTGTTGGTATAATCTCATCCATGTTTATTGCTCTAACTCAGACAACATTTAACCATCATTATGTATGTTGCATAAGTGATTCGTTGGAACTCGTGAGTTGAGTTCATACTCGACCCCCGAATTTCAGGGTGTTACAGAATCGGCCTATACAATTGGCATCGACAATCAGAATCGTCCTCGATACTCGGCCTCGACAATCGGAATCGGAATCGGCCTCAACAATCGGTCTTGTAACACCCCGGTTTTTTGTCACTTGGAATTAGACGTCCTTAGGCAATGGGTCGATCCTAACACCTTATTAATTTCTCAAAACTCAATCCCAAAGGCCAAAATCCCTTTTTAACCCATTTCCTTCCAAATCTCTCATTTCACCTTTCACCACCTTGTTCTTTAAATGTTTTTAAGTACTTTCATATTAGGCGGGAATCCTAAACTTTAGGTGATGAAGAACAATACTTTAAAATTTCGTACAAAAACCCGAGTATTACCTCAGGCAGAAACTACTCAGGATCAAATGCTTTAGGAATTTGACAAAATTAACTAAGTGCTAACCTATATTAGCTACGAAATCCGCTTGATCCACTTTAAATACGATCTGCAAGACCCAAAACTTGTAGAATCAGTGAGGCTAAGATACCCTAAAATCTAGGATTAATTTCATTACCCAGTTGCTCTCGGGAGCACATTGAAACTCCGTATCGAATCTAGACCGCACGTCGAAAGTCCGATGATCACGAAATTATATAATTAGGACCGCCTTGCTGGGCTTGACAACCACCTCGGAAATCAAGTCCAGATAGTGTCCCGAAGTAATTCGCTTGAGCCCGGAGTGAAGTATGTGAGAAAACGTGGTTTCTTTTAGAAATTAAATCAATCTGAGACTTGTCGGTTGCGGGCCGAATATAAGGATTCAGACCGTCAGAATCTGACCCAAATACACCCTCGGATCAGGAGAAATTTTATACACAGGTCAGTGTACTTGTGGCCCTGATCAGTGATCGTGGACTATTGAACTGAAACTGGTCAGCCACGTGCGATCTGGAAACCCGACTGAAATGAAAACTTAACTTGACCTAGATCCATGGTCAGGGAGCTTAAGTCTGACCCTTGTCTCAAGGGGGGGCTCCGAAAATGCTCCGTTGAGTCGAAACATACTGATTTTGGACATAACCTAAGTATACCTTGGCCTTGGGGCCATTCCCATCAGTTTTGGGCCTATATAAGGGCCTTAAGCCCTCACTCTCTCATCCCATACGAATTTGGGAAACCCTAGGAGAGAGAAGAAAGAAAAGAGAGAGAAAGAGAGAGAGAGAGAAGTGGGGACTCTTCCTGGGATTCTTCCCTGTTAATCCACCTGCTGAAACACCACTCCCGTGTAGTTCTTCTGGTGTTTTCAACGCCGTATTTGGGTAAGAAATCCTAACCCTAACCTGTTGTAGAGATTCAAATAGAACAGATGGTGGAATAGCTAACTTATTCCCTGTTGTAGGTTGTTGTGGTGCCGTTGACAAAGACTTAGTGTCTAAACTGATTTCGTTTCGCGTTTACGGCCTAAGGTGCGGACTTTAAACATATAGGTTATGGTTTTCAAGGCTTTCAATGTCAGTTAATGATATATTACTGACGTGGATGCTATTACACATGTATAAAGTGTTGTACGTTTCGTTTTTCAGATATACGTTAACTATGTTGAATATACTGTATTCCTCGTATTTGTAGAAAATACCGTATACGTATGAAATACGGATTTGTGCTTGCCATGATTCATTGTTGTCTATGTATGCTAGATACATGTGTCTCAACTTCTGGGTGAACGGATTAGCCTAATACATGTTATCCCAACATAAGTTGTGTATGTTATAACGTGTAGCCTAAGTTGTAACGCCCTGAAATTCGGGGGTCGAGTATGAACTCAACTCCCGAGTTCCAACGCATCACTTATGCAACATACACAATGATGGTTAAATGTTGTCTGAGTTAGCACAATAAACATGAATGAGATTATACCAAAACAGTAATTCATACTCCAGTTCAATTGTATAAAGGCAAGCGGAATACTGAAATTTTATATTCAAAGTATGTAAAGTGACAAAATTTTATGAACTCCAGAGTATGAGTACTAACTGAGTACCAATATACATGTATTGTTTCTAAGTCAAAAAAAATCAAAATGTAACTCCGTATGTAAGCCCTGGAACCCCCGCGATGCAGTCGGCCTAAGCAAAGCCGTCAGCGCACTGCATAAAGGAGAACTCCTCCTGATCCTCATCGAAGTCGGGCTCCGGCTCCTGAACCGAGGCACCATCTACACCTGCGACAGAGTCTGGTGGGTGTTGCAAACACCGTCCCGTAACGTGGGAGTGAGTAGCTAACTCAGTGGAACAATAAAGCATAGGTTAACATGTTATCAATTCAATCAAGCAGTAATGATAAAGCAGTACAAATCAAACATTTCTAACTACTCTTGTTAAGTGCGAAAATGAAATGACATGATGCTGTATGCCCTTGCCAAACCACCCTCAAGCGACATCATCTTACGTTCGCGAATGCTTACTCCCTCAGTGCGCTACATCTACAAAGCACATGCGGTGCGATGATGCTCATGATTACCAAGTTTTTATTAGTCCATTTCAAACAGCAGTATTGGGAAACTAAGGTACCTCCCTTGTATCATTCCCCAAACATGATCCATTCTAGGGTCGTCAATCCTAGCTAATCTCATACGATATTATGGTTTGAGAAGCGTAGTGAAGGCATCGCAAAGGGCTCGTCACCTGTCAGCGCGGATACAGATCTCACCGTATGCGGCTCAATTGCTGGCCGTCAGCTCGAGTACAGGTCTCACCGTACTCGGCTCAATCACTAGCCATCAGCTCAAGTACAGGTCTCACCGTACTCGGCTCAACTCATACTCTAGTTGCTGTGAAAGACTCGTCGCCAATCACAGACCCTTGGACTATACTCAATGATACTACAGAGGACTCGTCGCCCGTCAGCACGAGCACAGGTCTCACCGTACTCGGCTCTCGCCGTAAGTATCGACAGCTCGAATACAGTGTCCCATACCACCGTATTCGGCTCACGAGTTTGGTTGCGCAATGATCACTACGGGGAGGCACATGGCCCCAGCGTAGGCCGACAGCTCGACCACGGTGTCCCATACCACCATGTCCGGCTCATGATTCTTAGCGGATCGAGGTACCATGGTTAACGGGATCGCCACTGGTAAGTTTGGTACCCTAGGTTCAAGCAGTAGCGACCAAACATGGTGAACACACATACACATATCGGTTTACTTGACGAGCCTGACTAGCTCGAGCGCACCACAAGTTGGGCGATATGGAGCGCAAAAGCACTCCGTGTGGCCAACCACTATCGCCAACAGAAGTACGACTCGGGTTCGCCAGACACATCCTTTGTGGCGACATGAATCTCAGCCACAATCTCAAGTCTGGTACCGAATGTTTGGACTATAGACATAGTCCCAAACTCAAACAGTTCTCATCAATAGCATGTGGAATAAAGCATGATAAACAAGTAATACAAGCATGTTAACAGGCATGTTATAAAGCATGAAATAAAACATGAAGTAAAGCATATTGTAAAGCATGTTGTGAAGCATGTTGTAAAGCACTATACAGATAGGGATACAATTACATACACATCACAAGTGAGTGGTTATAGTGAACCACCACATGGAGGGAATCCTACATGTCTCTAAGGTAGTCGGAAATCCCATATCAGCGCCTATCTAAGGCACTAACACTCAAGCGTTTACACTCACAAGCATTTACACAAACACTTAGAGTACGCTATTCCAACATACATGACGTATGTTAGCAAAAAGCGTATTAGGGCTATTCTTTCGCCAAGCGGTTATTTTATCCGCGTATACCATATTCATACAACAAATAATCATGACAATTATATTTATAAAATTTGCACATACGCGGTATTTCTAGAATACACAATTTCAACATACTAAGCATTTACAAGTGAACATGTATTTCAGCGATTCCTTTCGCCAAACTAGTATTTTATCCATATATTATATAATCATACATTAAATAAACATGTCAAACATTTTCCCAAAAAAAATACGTATACGGTATTTCTACGTATACCTAGAGTATGTGAAATTCCATATTCTACAACGTTAATCGAAACAGGAAACGGAAAGCACTTTGTACATGTGCATTTACATGCAGATCATGAATCTATCATTATCTGACATTGAAAGCGTTGAAAAACGTAACCTATACACTTAAAGTCCTCACCTTTGCCCTTGGAACACAACGAATCAGCAAGGGTTGTTGAGCTTCCGTATACGGGTTTTTTCGAGGCTAAAGAGTGAAATCGGTTAGCCTTTACACAACCTAAAGCCAACCTACTTCAAATCAGACCTAGGGTTAGGGTTTCTCACCTTAAAACGGAATGGATACCGCCGGGAAAGCGCCTGGAATGAAGCGGTGTAGGCCGTGCGATGTCTGAAAGCGGTAGGAGGAAGATCTCTCACAAATCCCAAGCTCTTCTCTCTCTTTTCTCTCTCTCTCTCTAGGGTTTTATCCCAAATTCGTATGGCTGTGAGAGGGGCTGTTCTAAGCTCCTTTTATAGCCAAAAACATCCCCAAAATAGACTCAGATTCAAGGGTTACTGCTAATATAGGATATTCGTCACTTTTCTAGCTCAAAAGAGAGGTTCTGGTGGCCCTCCTGGAGCCAAACGTCAGACTTAAGCTCACCACACATGGATCTATGTGGGATTACGTTTTTGACTCAATCAGATTCCCAGATCGCATGTGGCGGACCACTTCAGTTCAACGGTCAGTGGGCCACGATCCGAAATTCCAAGTACATGTAAATGTTCCTGAAATTTTTCTTAATCCGAGGGTGTAATTTGGTCGGATTCTGACGGTCAGGTTGCTTAATACTGACGCGCAAGCGAATGGTGCCAGATCACTATTCCTAATATTTATTTTGGAATGGGAATAGTGTTTTTCACACACCCTCGCTCCGGATCGAAACGAATGGCCGTGGGACATCGGCTGGACCTGATTTTTGAGATGATTGTCAAGCCGAGTGAGGCGGTCCTAGTTCCTTAACTTCGTGTTAATCGGACTTCCGATGTGCGATCTAGACCTAATACGAAGTTTCATTTCATTCCCGAGAGCAGCCGGGTAATGAGTTTGGTTCTAAACTTTAGGGTAACCTAGAGTTAGTTGTTTTGCAAGTTTTGCGTCTTGCAGATCGTATTTAAAGCGATCCCAACAGATTTCATGGCTAATCGAGTTTAGCACTTAGTTAACTTTGTTAAATTTCTAAAAGATTTAATCCTAATTAATTTCTGGTCGAGGTGGTACTCGAGCCAATGTACAGAAATTTATGGGTCATTACATAAGTGTTTGTAGAAATGTTCGAATGAATATGGAACTATGATTTATGCTTGCCATGAGTATAGGTCGTGAATGCATGATCGTGGTTCATGTGGCAACTCCTTTGTGAAAGGATTTGCTATGACATGTGTTTTAACTAGCATATTACAGGTATGTTGGAAGGTGTAGTCTAAGTGTTTGTACAATTGTCTGAATGAGTAAGTAGTTAGTAAGTTGCAATGTATAAGGGTGTTGAGATATGATTCTCAACTACTTTAACTATGTGAATGATTTCCTTCATGTGCCGTATATTATAGTGTCTGTTTATCTATGTAATGCATATGTATAAATCCATGTTTAAATTGTATTCCATGAAATGCAAGACCAAGGCCATGAAGGGTGATGGGGGAGTGGTGTAACGATTCTGTACAATAGCCTTGGCAGCCCTAAAGCGGACATTATTGGACCTTTGATTATATGATTTACAATCTTGATACATAACTACTTTAACTATCTTCTAGGATATTTTGTTGTAATTGAATGTGATTGGGGCTATTATCTAGTCCAGGCAATCGGTAACAGACCTTGATTTTGTGGCTGAGGTCTTTTCGCCACAAAAGACACGTTCGATGAGTCCGAGTCGTACGATGGTTGTCGACAGTAGTACTTTGTCGGTTACTTCATCGTACGTTCGTACCAGTCGAACTTGTCTAATAACCCGATTGGCTATTGTATGTTCACCATGTTTGGACGCTACTGCTTGAACCTAAGGTACCAAACTTACCAGTGAAACCCCGTTAACCTTGGTACCTCGATCCGCTAAGACTCATGAGCCGGACATTGTGGTATGGGACAACGTGGTCGAGCTGTTGGCCTACGCTAGGGCGACGAGCCTCCCCATAGTGACCAGTGAGCAACCCAGACTCGTGAGCCGAATACGGTGGTATGTGACATTGTATTCGAGCTGTCGGCCTACACTGATTTGGTGACGAGCCCTTTGTAGTGACCTCGAGCATACTTTGAACCTGCGTAGAGGCGACGAGCCTTTCCGTAGTAATCAGAGTATACACTAGGCCTGTACTGATTTGGCAACGAGCCCATTGTAGCAATCTAGAACCGCAATATTGTATGAGATTTACTAGGACTGACGACCCTAGAATGGATCCTTGTTTGGGAAGTGATATAAGGGAGGTACCTTAGTTTCCCAATCCTGCTGTATGAAAATGACTAATAAGGAATTTGGTAATCACGTTCATGTACCGCATTACATGTGCGTTTGGCGTTGATGGTCAAGCACTGAGGGAGTGTGGCATGCCGCGATCATAAGAAGGAGTCACTGAGGGAGTGTAGGCAAGGGCATGCATCATACATACATACCATACTTGCATTAATAAGAGTACTTAAGGATGTGTGATTTACTGCTTTATCATTACCGCTTGATTGAATTGATAACATATTAACCTTTGCTTTATTGTCCTAGTGAGTTGATCACTTACTCCCACGTTACGGGACGGTGTTGTACACACCAACTAGACCCTGTTTGAGTTTCAGATGATGGCGATGCTTGCGAAGTGGAGCTAGACTTTTATGATGATGAGGAGGGTTTCTCCTTTATGTAGCTATCAGGTGGGTCTATGTAGACCATCTTCTAATCGACGGGATTACAGGGATTACTTTAGTTTGCACTTTTGGACCACCCATGTATATTCCTTTTATCCATTTTTCGAGTATACATTGATATATTTAACCTGGTAACATGTTCACACTCTGGAGACTTACAACAGTTTATATATTTTATATATATCTATCACAGTCTTCCGCTTGCATAATTTAACTGTCTCGGGAGTATGATATGCCGTTCTGGCTTAATCCCATTCATCTTTAATGCACTAATACGGACAACATTTAATCATCATTATTTATGTTGCATAAGTGATGCGTTGGAACTCGGGAGTTGAGTTTATGCTCGACCCCCGATTTTCAGGGCGTTACAGGTCTCGACAATCAGAATCGGCCTCAACAATCGACCTCAACAATCGGAATCGGACTCGGCCTTTATAATCGGCCTTGATAATCGGAATCGGCCTTGACAATCGGAATCAGAATCGGCCTCGATAATTGGCCTCAACAATCAGAATCGGCCTCGACAATCAGAATCTGCCTGTACAATCGGCCTTGATAATCGGAATCGACCTGTACAATCGGCCTCGACAATCGAAATCGACCTATATAATCGGCCTCGACAAATCAAAATCGGCCTCGACAATCAGAATCGGCCTGTACAATCGGACTCGACAATCGAAATTGACCTATACAATCAGCCTCGACAAATCGGAATCGACCTCGACACTCGGCCTCGACAATCGGAATCGGCCTATACAATCGTCCTGTACAATTGGCCTCGACAATAGGAATCGGAATCAGCCTTGACAATCGGAATCGGCTTATACAATCGGCCTCGACAAATCGGAATCAACCTCGACAAATCGGAATCAGCCTCGATACTCGGCCTCGACAATCGAAATCGGCCTATACAATTGGCCTCGACAATTGAAATTGGAATCAACCTTGACAATCAGAATCGGCCTATACAATCGGCCTCTACAAATCAGAATCGACCTTGATACTCGGCCTCGACAATCGGAATCGGCCTCGACAAATCAGAATCAGCCTCGATACTCGGCCTCAACAATCGGAATCGGCCTATACAATCAGCCTCGACAATCGGAATCGGCCTCGATACTCGACCTCGATAATCAGAATCGTCCTATACAATTAGAATCAGCCTATGCAATCGGCCTCGATACACGGCGGGATCCATATATGAACGGCCGATCAAACCATAATATAAAGATCGACCCTCAGCCGTGGTTATATCAAATCCGATGGCATGGATCCATCCGTTTATGGCAAATGAGGCCCACTTATTTGGGTTAACCCACTAAGAAAGTGATGAGAATGGGCCTAACAAGGCCTAAAGGAAGGTCATAATGTAGACATTCAACCATCATTCCCATCAATGTGGACATCTAACCAACATTGCTCCCAAGGAGTGACCCATATAAGGGATTCATACACAACGTATTGGTCACACATACATCACATTGGGACCCATTATGGGCCTCCCATATATTACGTTGGGCGTTGTACAAGGGCCTCAAATGAATTACAATGGGTCACGCCCGTGGGCCTCGAATATACCACAATGGGCCTCGCCCATCGGCCTCGAATACATCACAATGGGCTTCGCCCATGGGGCTTGAATACATTACAATGGCCTCACCCATGGGCCTCATATGTCAAGTGGGCCACATCACATGGCCCGCATTATTTGGGCTCCACCAATGTGCTTCATGTATATCAAATAGGCCACACCGATGGGCCTCATATGTATCAAATCGAGCCCACCCTTATGTATTTTTTTGAGATCCGACCAATTCATAAGTTAACATAGAGATAGATGAAGTGAAAACCAAATATCAGCTTGAGTGGGAACCACTATGGTTCTTAGAAGTTTGAACGGTGGATGTCGCTGTCCACTATTTAAATGGTGGGGTCCACTTGAACTTTAGATCTGACCCATTCTTTTACTCATGCCATAAAATGATAGCTCAAATGGTTGGACGGTTGGACACAACACATGCATCAGGTGGACCCCACCGTCCAAATAGTGGACGGTGTAGATAAAGCACATACATCATTGGGGCCCACGCTACAGGGATGAATCACATACATCTGGAGTGGGTCCCACCGTCAAAACAGCTCGGATGTGCACGTACATCACGTGGGACTTGCGGAACGCACTAACGTTTAAGAGAGAGAGAGGTGATGGAGAGTAGTGATGGGAGAGAGGGATGGTGAGTGACTGGTGGGTGATGGGGAGAGTTGACTTTAGGGTACTTGGTTGTAAGAGAGTTAAGGGTTACTTGTAATTGAGGATGGGATGTGGTACTTGACATTTGATGTGATTGATTTGATATTTCTCTTGGGATTTACAACGTGCGGCATTTTCCTTGAACTGAACACGGGCCCACATCTCCTGGCCTGGGTATCGCCTCAGCACTTAATACACGGCGTTGAAACCGCGACAACGGAGTGGTCGCAAGGGTACAAGTCTCAGTTTGAGTCGACTCTAATATACGGGACATAACTCAAGATCGCGCTTAAATGCTGGTAACAGATCGTGGGTTGCTGGAATTCAACTGGGAGGACCATGGAAGCCTATGGAATGGTACGGTCTAAGATATGGGCCTTACACACTAGGCGTCGAGCTTGACCGTGACCTGCATGCCCTGAGCCACGAAGCGAGACCTCCAAGTGAGATCAATACGTCTCTAGGTCCCCCTGAGGATCTCACAGAGACAACTACGCGCCGACCCATTTCATTGGTCGAGCCCTAGTTCTGACTGAGCTCTAGTCCGACCCACCCTCTCGGTCGGCCAATAGAGCGGTTGGAGATTTGCTGCATGACCCATCCGAAGACGACAGTGTTCAAAAGATAATGGTTAATAGAGCCCCATCACTCCTTTCGAAAACTGTTTATTAAGCTCCACCTTAGCCGACTCAAGAAATCAGCCCCCAATCTCCATCCGAGATCTTCAGAAAATAAGCATTGTACCCGAAGATCTAGGAAGATCAAAGATTGTAGGATCATTCAAAATGAAGATCTATTCCAATTAGGAAAGATCTTTAAGGACTCCACCCCTATAAATGGGGACGTCGATAGGTGAAAGGTACGCACACATTCTCGCCCTAACACCATTACTCTTAGACCCAGATTCTGACTTTAGCATCGAAGGGTCCCTTGGTCAAGCCAGGGTCTCCTTTGTTTTCCTCCCGCATAAGTCTTCGAGTACCACGAAGGAGGCAAGCCAAAAATAGCATCAACAGCTTGGCGCCGTCTATGGGAAGCGATGCTAAAAGTCATTTTCCAGCTCTATCGAAGGCACTATACAACCTATCATGGCGAGAACAAGAAAAAAATCCCAGGCCCTTCCTAACGAGGTTCTTGTTACTGGTCCGCTAGTGACAAATGGTGCCCTGGATTAGCTGGAACGACAGGATAATCGTCAGGGCTCTACAACCAGCTAGGCAACCTCTGGCTCGACTAAGCGCACCCAACGGAAACGAGGAAATGGGCCATTGGAAAGAAAAGTTCAAGAGATCAGAAGTAACATGAACTACATGAGACAAATGTTGGAGCAAATGCAACCCCAGTGGACGTAGGCGCCCATCCTGAGGGATGGTCGGTCGAATGTGGCTCGACAATTCGCCGACCCTCAACCATCCGCCCTGCAAGCTGCTCCTCAGCCGAGTCAACATCAGGACCCAGCCGAGCCTGCTCCTTCTCATGTTTCTGTGGCAGTCTTGCTGCCAGCTTCCGATCTATGACAAGAAATAGACCGAAAAAGGCGTAACAAGCCTCAAGCCGAGGGAACGACAGACAGTGAAGAACCGTGGAAGACCGAGATCCAAAATCTGCAGAAATAGATTACCGACCTGAAGCAAAACTGTCCAGCCAATCAGGCAGGAGCGGAGGAGAAGGAATCCTCATTCTTGGATGAGATAATGCAGGCACGACTACCAGAACAATTTCACCTTCCTCAGATCGTGTCGTACACTGGCAAAGCCGATCCAACAGAGCATATAGAGTCCTTTCGGATGTCGTGATGTGTCGAGCCTTCTCCCTTACTTTGTTCGCATCGCTCGGATTTGGTTCAAGCAACTGACGCCGAGGTCCATTAACTCATTCACCAAGCTTAGCGATGCTTTTGTGGCTAACTTTATCGAGGGAAAGAAGAGGCTCAAGGCATCAGCACATCTGAATAACATAGTCCAGATGGAGGGAGAGCTCCTCAAGACTACATCAAGCGCTTCAATCTCGAACCACTGCAAGTTCGAAAGTATTCGGACGAAACAACTCTCAACTCCATCATGCAAGGGGTGAGAGATAAACCATTTCTCTTATCCCTAGATAAGAATCCACTAACCACTCTTGCTGAGTTCATGGCCCTATCAGAGAAATACGCTAACACCGAAGAAACTCGAATCCTGCGAGAGGCAGCTTAGAACAAAAATACCTCGGCAAAACAGCCGGCCAAAAAGGAAGTCGACTCAGCCAGTAGTAAGAAACGAAAGGATGATCGGCCCCGAGACGAACGTTGGTCGGATAAGTGACCTGACAACAACTTCTCAACGTACAGCCCGCTCAATAAGCCACAAGAGCAGGTCCTGATGGAAATCAAGAGCAAGGGATTCATCAACTAGCCGAACAAACTCCGTGGTAACCCCAACCGACGAAGTAAAAACAAATACTGCCATTTCCATTGTGATCACAGGCACAATATAACTGACTGCTACAGTCTGAAGCAGGAAACAAAGAGGCTTATCCGAGAGGGTTACCTTGGTGAGCACGTGAACCAAGGAGCCAGAACTACAAAAGAACGTCTGGGTGATAATCGACCCACAAAAGAAATCTGAACCATTGTCGGTGGTCATAGGGTGGAGGCGACTGGAACAATGCCTGAAAAAATCATGCAAGGAGCATCAGTTGGCTTGAGTCCAAGATCATAATTCTGACTCGACCCTCGAAGGAGAGAAAACTGGAAAAGTATAATGTGACTGTAACGCCCTAAATTTTGAGGGTCGAGCAAAGCTCTACTCCTGAGATCCAGTACATAAGTTATACAACATGGATAATGATGTTCTAATTTTGTCCATATTAATGAGTTAAACATGAGTGGGATTACACTAAAACAACATATCATACTCCGGATATAATTAATTTTAGCAAGCGGAAGACTGAAATATATATATTTGAACAGGTAAGTGTTTTACAACCTCCAGAGTATGAGTATGTAACCGGGCTAAATATATACATGTATTGTTTCAAAATATACAAAATGTGAGAATGTAAGATGTCCAACTAAGCCAAGTATCCCCATGTTCCCGGCGAATTAGCACGAGGTCTACATAGACCAGCCTGAGAGCTGGAAATAGGAGAACTCTTCCTCCTTATCCATGAAATCTTACTCCATCGCATAGACTTCATCAACACCTGCATCTAAACTAGAACCTTGTTGGTGTTTTAAAACACCGTCCCAAGGTGGGAGTGAGTGATCAACTCAATGGTACTTTAAGGCAAAGGTTAGCATGTTATCAAGTCAATCAATTAGTAATGATAAAGCAACTTGACAATCACTTCCTAACTACTCTTATTAATGCAAGAATGGAGTGCAAGTAATGATGTATGCCCTCACATCAAAGCTCCCTCAAAAAGTGATTCCGACAACCAATTTCACATATGACAACACTCCCTTAAAAATAATGTAACTTCATCGCCAAAAGCACATCCTAACTAATGCAATGCAATGCATGGTCGTGTTAGCCAAGCACATAGTTAAGCTTATTCATATAGCAGGTTCAGAAAGCTAAAGTACCTCCCTTTATGTCATTAACCCGAACCGAAGGATCCATTTAGGGTCATCAATCCTAGTTAAGCACATACGATAGGCGAGCTGTAGGGCATCACTCCTAATGAAAAGCAGTCGATAGGCAAATTCAAAAGTTTATACTCGCAGTCAATACGGGGAGACTCCTCACCTCAGCATAGGCCGACAGCTCGAACACGGTATCCCATACTACCATACCTGGCTCACGAGTCTTGGTTGCTCACTGGTCACTACGGGGAGGCTTGTCACCCCAACGTAGGTAGACAGCTCGAACACGGTGTCCCATACCACCATGCCCGGCTCATGAGTCTTAGCGGATCGTGGTACCATGGTTAAAGTGGGCCTTTATATTGGAAAGAGGTACCTTAGATTTAAGTAGTGGTGTCCATACATGGTAAACATACAATAGGCCAATCGGTTCGATAGGAAAGTTCGATTGGTATTGGCACACCTTGACTTAATCGACATGTAGTGAATAAGCACCCCTTGTGACCTAACCACTGTCGACAATCGTCGTGCAACCCGGATCGTCGAGTTACCCAATGTGGTGAAACTAATTCGGCCACCCGAACAAGGACTGTTACCGATTGCCTGGGCTACGTTGTAGCCCCAATCTTACTCAGACGCAGTAAGTAAACACATGTGACAATCACTTCAGCATTTAACAAATAATTCAAATGAGTTCCTCATTTAAGCATTTTACTAAACACATTGAACATATCACCAAACACTTGCATTTTTATCGATAAATTACGTAGCGGTAGATATGATTTCATGAAAGAAACTATACATATGAATAAGGTAATTGAGAGTCCTATCTTAATACTCTTAATAAATACACATTATTGACATTTTCTCATTCAGACAATTCATCAAACACTTAGGCTACACTTCATCAAATATATAGTTTAGGTTAGTTACAACATGTATTTTAGTAAATCCTTATACAGAGAGGTCAGCATGCATATGACAATGATGAATCCTAAATTAGTAGTCATGACAAGTACAGATCATATTTACATGTTCATTCAAACATTTCAACAAACACATGAGAGGCATATTTTGTTCAACATAGTTCACATATGTATATTATATCGAAAGCGGCGTATCTAAGATAATATAGTAGCAATCAAGTCAGACATAAATCATTAGCTAACATTGAAAGCATTGATAACCATAACCTAAACGTTTATAGTCCGCACATTTCATCGGAATACTCGCTTCGGACTTAATTCAAATCCTACGTTCCCGAAAACTGAACGTCGGGCACCTAAATAACAAAATAGGTTAGATAGTTTGATGATTAATTAATCTGGATCTCTACAACGATATTAGGGTTAGGTTTTCTTACCCAAATCGTGGCAGTAACAGATTGTGTAGCGTAATGAGGAGGTGATTCGGTGCGTGAAGTTGTGGGAGAGAATCACTACAACGATCACCAAAGATCCTTCCTCTCTCTTTCCACTTTTCTCTTCTTTTCTCTTCTCTCTCCCTTAGGGTTTTGGGAAATTCTTATATAAGAGGGGAGGGGTCATATAAGGGCTATTTATAAGCCCATAAGTGATGCAAATGGCCCCAGGGCCACTATATACATGGGTTATACCCATTGGGCAACTGTTTTTAACAAACAGGGCTTACAGGGAGGCCCACTACTCACTTACATCATAGGGTATGTTCTCTGACAATGGATCTATGCCAGGCTATGATTTCGGTGCGATCGGATAAGCTGATCGACCGTGGAGGACCCGTGTCAGATCAACGGTCATACTTACTCGATCGGGGCCACAAGTATATGGATACGTGCAGGAAAATTTCCTTTTCGGATGGGTGAAGTTTGGTCAGAAACTGACGGTCCGAAATCTTCATTTTTGCGTGTGAGCGAATGACCCAATTCACTTAAGTTTCATTACATGTTCTAAAGATATTCGTATTTCTCACACACTTCACTCAGGGCTCAAGTTGTGCATTTCGAAAGTGTACCTACTTGTGCCCTGGTTTGTCAAGTTACATGAATGGTGAGTCAGACTGGCTACAAAGATCGATAGGAAGAACAATTCAAGCGTCTGCCTCAACCGGATGTGTGGAAACTCACAATAAGTAAATCATAGCCTCACATCCCATGTCCCAAAACACCAGGTGATTAAAACCCTTAAAACAAGATAGACATCTTAGGGTTTTATGGTGAGAAAACTTTTTCAAAATAGGAAAATCTCTAAGTTTTTCTTGCCCTGTCGATTTTATTGAAGCACCCTCGATATGATCGACCTATTCTGTCGATGTCCTTGATACCTTAACGATATGATCGATAAGCGGACTAAAAGTGTCAAGCAACCAAATATTCATCTGGACGGATTTATTGATGAATCGATACACATATCGATATCATCGATATAAGCACTAAATATGTCCAGCAACTTCATAATATATCTGGATGAATTATCGATGTATCGATACACATCAATATCATCGATATTCAAATCTCGAGCACATCGAAGGTGGCTCGATATGATCGACAGACAGTTTTTTCGGCGCCCCTGTTTTTAATGAAAATCTCAAAATTCTTCGATATATTGATGACCGTCCGATATGATCTGAAATCAAATATCGATAAGATCAGAGGTCCATCGATGATATCGATGGTGGGCGCGCATTTCTTACAGCAGTTATTTCAGGATGTTTTTAACTATGATCGGGGGCCCTTCGATTTAATCGATATTCAAAGATCGATGATATCGACACCAGATCGATTGCATTGAACTAAGCCATAATCTGTCCAGCAAGTTCAAAGATAAATCTGCTGGAATTATCGATGCCTCGACTCAGATCTCGATATCATCGACATTCAAATTTCGATGACCTCGATGGTTCCCCCGATCATTCATGAAAACCTGAAATACTTTTCAAAGTCAAGTCTCTCTCATTTTTCATGTGTCAAGGGATCGACCCAGTCATCGATGGAATCGGAGTTTGAAATCCGATGACATCGACAACTGTTTCGATTCATTGACCTATTGACAAGAAGTTTCAAAAGCGTATGACATCGAGTCCGAGTCATCGAGCAAACCATCGATGCTATCGAGAGTATACGCTCGATGATATCGAACTCTGTCATAAATATGACCGTTTTATATCTGTTGGAACTTCTTGCCTATATATAGAGGACTTGTTCTTTGTTGCTGTAAGAGAGAAAAGGGAGAGCTTTTGTGTCTTTCAACTTGCATCTTATACCTAAAGCCTTTCTCTCTAGGAAGTTCATCCTCCAATCCACCCTTACCATTGATATTAAATAGAGTGGATTGGGGAATGGACTTCCGCATTCAAGGATCCTCCAACTACTACCTTAATGGAAAATCATTATGCTGGGATGCCTTGAATGCATAAGAGAGGAACCACTCTATTGTCCTTATAGGAAAATCTTTAGAGAGTAGGATTCCATCTCACCCTTGACCCAACCCGAAGCCAAGCATTGGTATATCATCTTGTGTTATGGATCAAGGGAGCTGAAGACTCTTCGTCAACAAGGAGGAGAAGATCTTTGGCGTTGTGCTTAACGGGACTCATCAACTTATCTATAAGTATTCAGAGTCCAGAGGACACTTGTGATCATTCCTTCCTAGGTCTTGGTCTTAAGTGGTTCTCACCCTTTGAAGTCCTCAAGGAGGCCTCCGGCGGGAGTGTACGTAGTGGGTGCACAGGGTGGACCCTTGCTCTTGTGTAGGGCATAAACTATTAGGTCCTTGTGTAGGTCCTTGACCTGTGTGGTCTAAAATCCGTGTGTTGTGTGGACCCTTGCTCTATGGAGAGCATAAACATCTGGTTAGGAGTGAACCAGTAAAACTCTGGGTTTTGAGGTGAACCGCGTAAAACCTCTGTAAAGGTTGAAGGTGAACCTGATTTAAAACCTTAGGTTTGAGGTGAACCCCGGAAAACCTCCTTAGTGAAATCCGGTACACTCAAGGATTGAGTGCGGCAGCCGGGAGTGGAGTAGACTTATCGTCGAACCACTATAAAATGACTATGTCTGTGATTGCTTTTCTATATGTGTGATTCATGTCAATGCATTCATATTCATATATCTGATCACATCCCACACACATACACAGTCATATCCAACATAGACTAAGTTGCATATTGTTATATCTTGATTAGTTTGTGATTGGATCCTCTACTTGGCTTGGAAGCCAATAGAGTTACATTTGAGTAATCTTGATAGTTGCATATCTATAAGGATTAGTGTAATAGGATTTTGAATTAACAGTAAAAACTTTTAAAATTCCTATTCACCCCCCTCTAAGACATATTGGCATATTCCGACTTCATCTCAAGCGGTCTTCACTGCTATTTCACATTTTTGGACACCATGTGGGCTTGATTTCCGCGATGGTTGTTAAGCCTAGTAGGATAGACATAATCTTATAGTTTCGTGGTCATCGAATTCTTGATGTGTTATCCAGGTCCGATATGGGGTTTCAATATACTCCCGAGAGTGACAGGCTCTTGGGATTTTACCTATGTCATTAAGGACGTTGAGTCAGTGATACTAATGGTTTTAGGCCTTCTCATTTGTGGAAATGGTAGCCTAAGCTTAATCCACTGATTATTTAGTTATGGTCATCTCAATTAGTCAATGATAGGTAGGCTAGAATTGGACCCTACATGAACAAATTCCAAGGCTAAGCTCGATGTTTAAGTGATCAGGCGGATTTGTTGGTCTTTTACGGTTGATCAATCCTATTTGTACGGTTCTTTATCGGTACCAGCCGCGTATAAGCCTATCTCAAGTGTCGAGGGTCAGTAAGTGATGACGTGACTAGTTATAAAGAAGAGAATTTAAGGATTTTTAGAAATTTCAAAATATCAAAAATTCGGGGTGTTACAGTGACGTTCACCAAAGAGGACGCTCGAGGAATCCACCACTTGCATGATGACGCATTGGTCATTACTGTCACTATAGTAAATCGTAGAGTTTTCAGGGTCCTCGTCGATACAGGGTCATCTGCGGACATGTTATTCACTCAGGCTTTCGACAAGATAGGTATTGAACGGTCCGCATTGCGGGTCGTGAAAACCCCTTTGATTGGCTTTTCGAGCGGACAAGTCCTCCCTAAGAGAACCATTTATCTCCCCCTCACCGCCGGAGACACACCGAACCAAGCAACGACCATGATTGACTATCTTATAGTCAACTAACCTTCAGTCTATAACGCAATACTCGGCCGACCTTCGCTATGCCTCCTCCAAGCCATAGTCTCTACGTACCATCTCTCCATGAAATTTTTGACCGAGACAGGGGTCGGGATTGTCAAGGGAGATCAACACGATACTCGGCGGTGTTATGCCACTGCCCTAAGAGTGTCGTCTGAAGTATTGATGATCGAGTCCCTCTATCCATGCGATGAGTCCCTTGAACGTGGCCAACCGGTAGAAGACCTCATTCAGGTTCCGCTGCATGAGTCTGACGTCTCTAAGATCGTCCGGATTGGCTCATCTTTGACGTCGCCACTGAAGGAGATGATAATAACACTACTACGCCGATATGTCGACGTCTTCGCATGGTCTCACGAAGACATGCCGGGCATCAATCCTTTCGTCATGACTCATCCCCTTAACATCGACTCGACCTACTAACCAATTCGACAGAAGTGGCGGGCCCTCGCTCCCGAGAGGTATGCAGTGATCAAGGAAGAGGTCGAAAAACTCCTTAAGGCCAAGTTTATCGAGGAGATATACTACCCTGAATGGGTAGCCAATGTCGTACTGGTAAAAAAAGCTAATGAGAAATGGCGAGTTTGTATTGATTATACCGACCTAAACAAAGCCTGCTCAAAGGACAGTTTCCCTCTTCCCAGGATCGATCAGTTGGTCGATAGAACTACGGGCATGAGTTGCTCAGTTTTATGGATGCTTATTCAGGTTACAATCAAATTGTAATGCACCCTACTGATAAATCAAAAACCACCTTTGTCACTGATAAAGGCCTTTATTGTTACCGAGTAATGTCATTTGGATTAAAAAATGTTGGAGCAACTTACCAAAGGTTGGTCAACAAGATGTTCGCCGGCTAGATAGGGCGGACAATGGAAGTGTATATCGATGATATGCTTGTCAATAACATTAAAGCGACTGAACATGTTGTCGACCTTGAGGAGATGTTCCTCGTCCTCCAAGAATATAAGATGAAACAGAATCCGAGTAATGCGCATTCTGTGTAAGCTCGGGCAAGTTTCTTAGTTTTCTGGTCAGCCAGAGAGGGATCGAGGAAAATCTCGAGAAGATCAAAGCCTTGCTCGACATGGAATCACCTAAAACAATTAAAGACATCCACAGGCTGACTGGGAGGATAGTGGAGCTCAATCACTTCGTGTCTCGACCCACCGACAGATGCCTTCCCTTCTTCTTCAAACAGTTGAAGGGCAGGCAGATAGTCGATTAGACAGAAGAATGCGAAACGGCCTTTCAACTACTCAAAGAATATTTGGGGTCGCCGCCCTTACTCTCTAAGCTCGAGCCAAGAGAACCGCTACTGATCTATTTAGCAGTCTCTGACACGGCCGTAAGCTTGGCTTTAATTCGTGAACATGAGGGCAAACATTTTCCAGTTTATTACATTAGTAAAGCTCTTGTCCTAGCAGAAACGAGATATTCGACCCTAAAGAAAGTAGCCCAAGGGTTGGTTGTTTCATCCCGATGCCTGCAGCCCTACCTTCAGGCTCATTCGATTATCGTTAAGACCGACCAACCGCTACTACAAATACTCCAAAAATCGGAAGCTTCAAGACAACTCACAAAATGGGCAATCGAGCTGAGCAAGTTCGATATTCACTGCAAGCCCAGAGTTGTGATTAAAGGACAGGCAGTGGCCGACTTCATCGTTGAAGTCATACAACAATTGGAGCCAACTACAGCTAAGTTAGAGAAGCCGATTACCCAGCAAGGTCAAGAACAAGCCTCTCCCGCCCAACCCCTTTGGAAGCTTTACGTTGATGACTCTTCTAACTCTAAGGTAAGCGGGGCAAGGGTTGTCCTGAAAACTCCTGATCACACATATATGCAGTATGCCTTAAGATTTGAATTTCAAGCCTCCAACAACACAGCAAAATACGAAGCTCTGCTCCTAAGATTGCGTTTGTGAAAGTGTTATGTTGATAAACCCAAAGTATTCTCAAATTTTGGTGTGACAAACCAATTCAAGTTTGTATCTTAATTTGTATCAAGCTTGTGCATTTATTCACATTGAATCTTCGACGTTCATTTTGTTCGTGTTGAATCTATCTTTCTGATATCTACGACGAACTTACCGAGATCTTCAAACTGAAAGAAAGTGAAACTTTCATATATTGAGTGAAGACAGAGTTTTCAAGAACATTACGGTTTAAGAACTGGAACCAGAAAAGTCCAAGAACTCAAGACCTAGTTGAAGATTATGTTTGGTATGTTGAGTTCAAGCTTTGAAGATCGCAAGAATTAAAGCTACTGAAGTGATCGATAGATTATGTGTTCATATGTTCTATCTCACAAGTAAGGTATAATTTACCTAGATTGACCTTAGATCATGATTAGATCATTTCATACTTTCGGTCAGTCATTTTGGTTATTTTATAAGTGTAAAATTATGTTCTTTCGACTAGCCCTAGCACTGGCTCGACCAGTCCTAGTATTTCCTCGACCAGTCCAGGATTTGTTATGAATTTTTGGAATTTTTCTGTTGGTCTACGACCAGTCCTGAAAACTGCTCAACCAGTCGTGTGAATAGTAATCGACCTGTCATGCAGTGCTTGACTCATTTTCTAGTGAGTAATCTGGACTCACATGACCAGTCGTGTGGTGTCCACGACCAGTCAAGCAGGCCACTCGACCAATCGTGGAACCCACAAGGCTAGTCGTGCAGTTGAAAAATCTTATCACACCAGAATTTTGGAAAATCTGTTTGGATAAGGCCAGTCGCTAACCAAAGGCCAGTCGTGCGAACCGATTTTTCACCTGTAAATAGTGCTCAAATTTCAAAGTTTTCTATTCAATTCTTATCATTCTTAAGCCATCACAATGAGATAATTTTGAGTATATTCTAAGCTATTTTGTACATATTTTAGATTCTTTAAAGTAGCTCTTGTGATTTGATTTTGATTCTGTATTCCATTCTTATATTGAAAAGGGATACTTGACGTACCCTTCATTGAGGTCAAAATCAATACAAAGCCCTTGCTGATTTAATTAAAACTCATCTAGACTTAGAACCCTATACACTTGTGAGATTGAACGTTGAACATCAACGTCGTCATCAAGTTGGTTCGACCGGGCTACTTCAGAATCGTCATACAGATAAGTTTTTTCTTTTTATGTAATTCAATTCCTTTTTGGTTTGTAAGATTGTTCCAGAAAATCTCTATTTTGGTTTTGTTTGAGGTGATCGAGAAAATCTCAGAGCGAGGGGTTTTTGAATTGTGTAAGCCCATCTAAAGACACAATTGTGAAGGTTTTAGGCGAACCTTGAAAAAATCTATTTTGATTAGTGAACGCTAATATCTCGAGGGAGTGGATATTAGGTGTAATGGCCAGGAAATTGGGGGTCGAGTAGCAACTCAACACCTGAGTTCCAAAACATCACTTATGCAACATAAATGCTTATGATTGAATGTTGTCTATGTTAGTGCAATAATCATGAGTGAGATTATACCAAAACAGTAATTCATACTCCAGATCAAGTTATTAAACGCAAGTGGAAGACTAAAAGATGTATATAACTGTATATCAAGCCAGAAACGGTCACAATCGGTCTCCAGAGTATGAACACCTTACTGAGTCACCATATACATGTATTATTTTCAAAAATCAAAATGCCAAAAATGGTACAACTATCATGGTAAACCCTGTAGTCCCATCATCTGAGTGGCCTAAGTAAAGCCTCCAAAGAACTGCATGAAGGAGAACTCATCCTGATCATCATAGTAATTAGGCTCAGCCTCCTACGTCTTGTCGATACCTGCATCTAAGACAGAGTCTGGTGGGTGTCCAGAACACCGTCCCGTAATGTGTGAGTGAGTAGCTAACTCAGTGGAACAATAAAGCATAGGTTAACATGTTATCAATTCAGTCAAGCAGTAATGATAAAGCAGTACAATCAAACACTCCTAAATACTCTTATTAATGCAAGTATGGAATGTAGTCATGATGCATCCCCTCGCCAATGCTCCCTCGTGTGACATCATCTTACGTTCGCGGCATGCGTTCATCCCTCAGTGCTTCACATCTTCCAGGCACATGCAGTGCTACGTTATGAGCATGATTATCGAGTTATTATTAGTCCTTTTCATACAGCAATATTGGGGAAACTAAGGTACCTCCCTTATATCATTCCGAAGCAATGATCCATTCTAGGGTCGTCAGTCCCAGATAATCTCATACGATGATGCGGTTCTAGGTCGCTGTAAAGGGCTGTCAGGGCTGATACACGCACTCACCACACCGCTCCCGCATCACCTTATCAATACAGGCCTAGTTCATACTCTATTTACTACGGGAAAACTCGTCGCCTCACCGCAGATTTAAAGTATGCTCGAGGTCACTACAAAGGGCTGTCAAGGCTGTTACACGCAATCGTTACACCATTCCCCCATCACCTTATCAGTGTAGGCCGAGAGCTCAAATACAGTGTCTCATACCACCGTATTAGGCTCATGAGTGTAAGTTGCTCACTGGTCACTACGGG
The DNA here is from genome assembly GCA_021015155.1 of Magnolia officinalis. Taxonomy (NCBI): domain Eukaryota; kingdom Viridiplantae; phylum Streptophyta; class Magnoliopsida; order Magnoliales; family Magnoliaceae; genus Magnolia; species Magnolia officinalis. The sequence continues at coordinate 31,356,037 of JAJHSJ010000009.1, forward strand.
GAGGTTCGTGGCCCTAGCGTAGGCCGACAGCTCGACCACGATGTCCCATACCACCATGCCCGGCTCATGAGTCTTAGCGGATCGAGGTACCAAGGTTAACTGGGTTACACTGGTAAGTTTGGTACCTTAGGTTCAAGCAGTAACGTCCAAACATGGTGAACATACAATAGACAGATCGGGTTACTTGATGAGCTCGACTAGCACGAGCGCACGACAAGTTGAACGACATGAAGTGCATAAGCACTTCGCGTGGCCTAACCACCATCGCCAACCGAAGTACGACTCGGGTTTGTCAAACACGTCTTACATGGCGAATGAATCTCAACCACGAACTCAAGTCTGTTACCGATCACCTGGACTATAACATAGCCCCAATCACATTCAATCCTTAACCAGAAGCATGTAGAGTAAAGTAGAATAAACAAAATTATTCAAACATGTTAACAAGCATGTTATAAAGCACAAGGTAAGTAGGAAATACAAACACATATATTTCGTAAGTGAGCAATTAATTTAAGCAACTTGCATGGAAGAAATCATACACCTCTCTAAGGTAGTTGAGAATCCTACTCAACACTTATCTAAAGCACTATCATCTAAGTACTTACTCTTATAAGCATTTTCACAAACACTTAGAATACACTCATTTAACATACATAACTTATATTAGCCAAAACATGTATTTGGGCGAATCCTTTTGCCGAGTAAGTATTATACACATATATGGCATATACATACAGTAATTTATCGTGGAAAACACACTTTCATAATTTGTACGTATATGGTATTTTCTACAAATATACAGAATACACTAAACGTCATAATTTGCATACGTAACTGAATCGCAAAATGGATAACGCATTTTGCATATGAAATAACATCCAGATCATGAATCTATCATTATCTGACATTGAAAGCATTGAAAACCATAACCTATATGTCTATAGTCCATACCTTATGCCATAGAAGCATAACGAACTTACTAGAAACTCTACGCTTTCGTCAACGTCGATATAACGACCTATAACACAAGGTAAGTCAGCTACTTCACTACTTGTACCAATAGAAACCCTAAAACAGGTTAAGGTGAGGGTTTTCTTACCTAGAAATGAAGTCGGAATCGCCGGGAAAGCGATTAGATCGTGATGGTTAAGCACGTAGGATAGCAGGGTAGAGTATCAGGAAGAATTTCTCACTCTTCTCACACTTTCTCTCTCTTTTCTCTCTTCTCTCTCCTAGGTTTTCTCAAATTCGTATGGGATGAGAGAGTGAGGGTTTAAGGTCCTTATATAGGCTAAAAACTCACCAAATTAGACCCAGAGCCAAGGTATACTTAGGTTATAGATAAAGTAGGTCTGTTCCGTCTCAACAGAGCACTTCTGGAGCCCCCCTTGAGCCAAAGGTCAGACTTAAGCTCACTGACCTTGGATCTAGGTTGAGTTAAGTTTTCGTTCCAGTCAGGTTCCCATATCACACGTGGCAGACCAGTTTCAGTTCAACGGTCACTGAAACTCGATCAGGGTTAGAAGTACACGGACATGTATGGGAAATGTTCCCTGATCCGAGGGTGTATTTGGGTCAGATTCCGGCGGTCTGATTGCTTATATTTGGCCCGCAAACGATAAGTCTCAGATTACTTAAATTAGATTTAATTTCTAAAGAAAACCATGTTTTTTCACACTCCTCGCTTCGGGCTCAAGTGAATAGCCCAGGGACACTATCTGGTTTTGACTTTCGAGATGGTTGTCAAGCCCAGCAAGGTGGTCCTAAGTCTATAACTTCGTATTATTCGGACTTTTGATGTGCGGTCCAGATCCGATACGAAGTTTCAATGTGCTTTCGAGAGCAACTGGGTAATGAGATTGATCCTAGATTTTAGGCTAATCTACCGTCAATGATTCTACGAGTTTTAGGTCTTGCAAATCGTATTTAAATTGATTAGTGCGGATTTCGTATGTGATCTAGTTTAACACTTAGTTAACTTTGTCTAATTTCTAAAGGATTTGGTCTTGAGTGGTTTCTACCTGAAGTGGTACTCGGGTCTTTGTACGAAATTTTTCGAGACGTTACAATCTACCCCCCTTAAAGAAAAATTTCATCCTCAAAATTAGTACCTTTTTTGTACTCCTCAAGAAGCTGAGGGTAGTTCTTTCTGACTTCGGCTTCTGTCTCCCAGGCAGCTTCCTCCTCTATATGATGCGTCCACAGTACCTTCAGGAGTGGAATCACCTTGCTACGCAATACCTGCTCCTTCCTATCTAAGATACGCATCGGACGCAGTGCATATGTAGCATCCTCGCTCAACTGCACCTGCTCCCAATGGATGATGTGTGAAGGATCAGGGATGTATTTCTTCAGCATAGATACATGAAATACGTTGTGCACGCCCGCGAGTGGTGTGGACAAAGCGAGATGATATGCCACCGCCCCCACTCAATCAAGTATCCGAAATGGGCCAATGAACCGCAGCGTAAGCTTCCCCTTCTTACCGAACCAAAGGACACCCTTCATAGGGGAAACTCTGAGGAATACGTGATCTCCAACTTCAAACTCCAGTGGTTGCCGCCTCGTATCGGCGTAGCTCTTCTGCCTAATCTGGGCCGTCAGGAGTCGACTCCTGATAATGTCGACCTTCTCTGAGGTCGCCTGTACTAACTCCGAGCCAATCAAGCTGCGCTAGCCAACCTCACCCAACATTGTGACGCTCTACATGGGCAACCATACAGGGCCTCATATGGAGCCATGCCAATACTCACCTGAAAGCTGTTGTTGTACGCGAACTCTGCGTATAGGAGGCAGTCATCCCAACTGTCCTTGAAGTCAAAACACAAGCCCATAGCATATCTTCTAAAATCTGATTCACCCGCTCTGTCTGCCCATCAGTCTGAGGGTGAAACGCGGTACTGAACTTCAACTTCGCACCCATCGCTTCCTGGATACGAGTCTAAAAGATAGACGTGAATCGCGTGTCATGGTGTGACACAATTTCCAAGAGAACTCCATGCAGACGCATTATTTCTTTGATGTACAACCTAGCCAAGTCATCTGCAGAGTTCGTCACTCTGATAGGGAGAAAATGAGCCGATTTGGTCAACCGGTCCATGATCACCCAAATAGAGTCATAACCCTTTTCTCATCTTCGGTAGCCCCGAGATGAAGTCCATAGAGATGAAGTCTCACCTCCATTCAGCTATGGGCATGGGCTGAAGGAGTCCAGGAGATCGGTGATGCTCGGCCTTGACATGCTGACACGTGAGACAACGGGACACATACTCTGCGATATGGACCTTCATATTGTCCCACAAATACGACCGCTTCATATCCTGATACATTTTCATGCTACCAAGATGCATCGCAAGCTTCTATCTGTGGGCAGTCTCGAGAAGCTCCTACCCCAAGTCCTAAATATCTGGGACGCATAAGCGGCCACGGTATCATAGGCCCCCATCTATGCCAACTCTCCACTCGGAGTCCACATCATCGTCAGCTTACTTTCGAAGCTCAGACAACCGCTCGTCGCCCTTCTGGGCCTCGATAATCCGGTCATCAATAAGTGGCCGCACCCAAACATGTGCGACACTCTCGAATGGCACCTCCACTGTGAGTTTTTGCTCGAAGTCCTGCACGAACTCCAACATATCCCACTCTGCTATCATCAGCGGAGCTGCAAATGCTATAGCCTTCTTGAGACTCAACGCGTCTGCCATAAGGTTAGCCTTGCCAGGATGGTAGGAAACCTCAAACTTGAAGTCCTTCAAGGTCTCCATCCATCGGCGCTGCCTCATATTCAAGTTCCGCTGAGTGAATATATACTTAAGGCTCTTGTGGTCGTAGAAAATCTCGAACCCCTCTTTGTAGAGGTAATGTCTCCAGAGCTTCAATGCGAATATGATCGCTGCTAACTCAAGGTCGTGCGTGGGGTAATTCTCCTCGTGCTTCCTTAATTGTCTCAAGGCATACGCAATCATCCTGTCATTCTGCATAAGGACACAACCCAAACCAACGCGAGAGGGCATCGGTGTATATAGTGTACTTGACTCCTTGTTCTGGCAATACTAGCACAGGGGCGGACGTCAGTCTGTCCTTCAGCTCTTAAAAAGCTACTTCTGCCTTCTCATTCCAGGCGAACTTCAGATCCTTTCGTGTCAACTGTGACAACGGTCTGGCTATCTTCGAGAAGTCCCGAATGGATCGTCGGTAATAGCCTGTCAGGCCCAGAAAACTCCTCACCTCAGTAACTGACCCAGGCTGCTTCCAGTCCTGAACGGCGGCTACCTTAGCCAGGTCCACTGTTATCCCTTCCTTGGACACCACATGTCCCAGGAACTTGACTTTCTCCTGCCAGAAGTCACATTTCTTATACTGCGTGAACAATTGGTTCTTCCTCAGAGTATCTAGGACTGCCTGTAAGTGTTCCTCGTGCTCTTCCCGACTCGTGGAGTATATCAGGATGTCATCTATAAATACGATGACGAATTAGATAGAAATGGCCGAAATACCCGGTTCATCAAGTCCATGAACACGGCTGGTGCGTTCGTAAGACCGAACAACATCATAAGGAACTCGTAATGCCCAAAATAGGTCCTAAAAGCCGTCTTCTGCACGTCTTCATCCCTGACGCGCAACTGATGATACCCTAACTGTAAATCGATCTTCAAAAAATATTTTACCCCCTTCAACTGATCAAACAGGTCGTCTATCCTAGGCAAAGGATATTTGTTCTTCACGGTCAACTGGTTCAAGCTGCGGTAATCAATACATAATCACAGCGACCCGTCCTTCTTCTTGACAAACAACACAGGTGCTCCCCAAGGAGACACACTGGGTCATATGAAGCCCTTTTCTAACAGTCCATTAATCTGTTTCCTCAATTCCTCCATCTCGCATGGAGGCATACGATATATAGGTAATGAGATGGGTTTTGCCTCAGGCGTAAGATCAATGGTGAAGTCGATTTCGAGCCGAGGAGGCAAACCAGGAATCGACACAAACACGTCCGTAAAAGCCTGAACTACATGCGTATCCATAAGTGTTGGAACATCAGTATTCTTCAATGAAGAAGCAAAACACCTTAACCGAGAAGCATGACTGACCTGAACAGGGAAAGTGAAAGCCGTGCCCTTCGGTCCGTGGGCTATAACCACCCTAGTCTCGCAATCTATCTCTGCTCGCATCCCAGTGAGCCAGTCCATACCGAAAATAACGTCGTAATGAAATAGGGGGACGATGATCAGATCGACTAGTATCGTCCTGCCCCCCAATTCTATCGGGCAGCCCTCACACGTACTAGTAACACCAGAGAAAGTCCCTGTGGCAGTGATGACCCTCACTCCCTTCGTAGGAGCAGTATCCAAACCCAGTCACTTGACTGCCGTGCATGAAATCATAATGGTAGTGGACTCCATGTCCACCAATAAGAAGACGGGAATACCTTGGACGTGTGCAGTGACCTCGAAAGCTATACGTGCTGAAGGTGTTGTCTTTGGCTCTTCCACTGTGAGTGCGTGAACGTGTGCCTGCTGCTGACGGTTCGGCTGCGGCACCATAGGTTGTTGTGGTGGCCTAAAACGAGGTGCAGGTGGTCTGAAGGATGGATGTGCAGGTGTTGTCCGTAGTGGTGGAGCCGAGAAAGCCTGAGGGCGAGAACGATCAATCCTCTGCGATGGTGCAAACCCGCTGTCTCTCATCCGTGCGAAGCAACTCTCTGCAGGGTGACCCGACTTTCCGCAGTAAGAACAAGTCACACCTGGACGCCTCATAGGAACTACTGGCGCCGCAAACCTAGGAGGAGAGTCAATGCGAGGCCTCTTACCGAGGAATGACCTGCTCTGGATATCTGGTCGTGTCCTAGTAACCATAGGGCCACGAGAGCGTGTCAGTCGCTCTACATCCTACTCTGCTCACATAGACATATGCACCAACTTGGCATAGGAGGGTATGCTGACACAGCACATCTTCAACCGAATGTCAGGTTACAAGCCCTTAGAAAAACGTCGTATCCACATCTGCTCATCAGCAAGTATCGTAGGGACGTATCTGCCCAACTCAGTAAATCGATGCTCGTACTCGATAACTGTCATGCCTCCCTGCCTGAGGCGCAAGAACTCATTCTCCCTCTCATGTCGGTAGGTCTGAGGGTAGTACTTTTCGTGGAAACTATAAGTGCTATAGTTTATATCCCTGTATGTTGTCAAATTAGTGGTGACAAAAACACTGTTATATAACTTGCATTAGTGAAGCTCTTTCTAAAGATCAACATTCATAAACAAGCAAAGCTCACAACAAGCAAAGATTACAAGTACAATGATCAACCTTGACTTCAAGTATTGCTCTCAAGACAAGACTCAAGAATACCAGACTTCAAGAAGAGTACAAAGTAGTTCGTATAGAACTCAAGTCACTTTCGAGGTTGAGCTACATCAAGACTTCAAGACTTAAACTTCTAGGTCACTTGTTCCTAATGTTTTCAATGTCCTCACTTCTTGATTGGGGTTTGAATGACCATAGGTTGACCTCAGAAGTAGGCCATTTTGGATACATAAGTCATATGTATATGACACTTGTGTTTGGGCAGTTCGGGGACTTGTCCTAAGCTTTCTTCGACTAGTCCTAACTTTGCTTCGACCAGTCCAAGAAATTCCACGATCAGTCGTAAGTTTGTTACAAAATTCGGATAAATTCTGTTAGGCTTCGACCAGTCGAAGGAGGTCTTCGACCAGTCGAAGGAACAGTGTCGACTGCTTCTACGACCAGTCGTAAATCTTTGATTCAAAGTCTAGCGATAATTTACAAGGCCTCCGACCAGTCGTAGAATGGTCAAAGCTTATCGCGCCCGATTTTTTTCAAATCTGTTATTTCTTCGACTAGTCGAAGAGCTCCTTAGACCAGTCGAAGATGCGATCTACTCACCTATAAATAGAGCATGAAACTCAGAAGAATAAAGGCAATCAATTAATCCATTCAAGCCAATCTTTGTCAAACTTCTGAGAAGTAATTTTGTGCTCCATCTAAGCTAAGTGTGCTTATTTTATACTCTCTTTCTTTAGCTTTATTTAATTGATTTTGTTTATGCTATTCCAATCTAATTTGATAAGAGGAATTGTTATTCCCTTTCTTTGGAATCAAAATCAATTAAGACAAGCCCTATTTGGCCTAATTTAAAATCTATTAGAACTAGAACCATTGTAATTTAGTACTGGACATTGAACTTGAACATTCAATCATTTACTCTGATTTGGTTCTACCGGGCTGCTACAACGAAGGAGTTAACCAGGTATTTTACGTTTAAATGTAAAATTCTTTCTGTTTTGGTTTCTTTCAAGATTTGCCAGAAAAATCTTGTTGTATTGGTTATCTAAGGAGAGCCAGGAAAACTCAGAAGTGGGGTTTTTTTTTTATTGTGTAAGCCCACAGACAAAGACACAATTGTAAAGGTTTTGGGTGAACCTGTGAAAACCTATTTTGTGAGTGAACGCTAATATCCCCTGTGTGAGGATATTAGGAGTGGAGTAGCATTCTGTGTGGCTATTGTTTAACAGTTGGTGAACACACAGGCGAACCACTATAATCCCTTATGTTGTGGTTGAATGATTTACATTTCTAATCTCTAATATTCATTTGTGGGATGTATGTGTGGTGGTAAATGTTGTAATCGTTTAATTCAAGCATTGTGGGAATTTTGTAATAATTTAGAATTTACTTTCTGCTATTCCTTTATCTACTTGAATTTAAATTTCCTTTAAAGTTGTTCCAGCAAGGTTGCCCTGCCATTTTTATGGTGTATGGCTGTCCCTAGAACAATACATTTGTGATTACACTTTATTTCAATTTGTGCTTAATTCTGTATTCCTCTTTGGTTTGAGATTTGATACAAAGATCTTTCTAGAAATAAGGTTGTCCTACCATAAACTCTGGTTTTTGGTGAAAGGTTGTCCTTAGAATAACATTTGTATCAATCCCTCAAGATCAGATTTTTGAGGTTGTTTTACTTTCCTGCACTGTGATTTATTTTGGCTATCATATTATTTTTTAATTCCGCTGTTATAACATTTATTTGGCATAGTCCTATTCACCCCCCTCTAGGACATATAGCTAGGCCTTTTCAAGTGGTATCAGAGCCTAATAGCTCGTTCTTATTGCTATTTATTTGGATTTATTTCCTGAGCTAACGATCTAAGCTATTTAAAAAGATGTCAAATTTTGATAGCCTTTCAGTCACGAGGCCTCCACCATTTGATGGCTCCAACTATGCCTATTGGAAAGCCAGAATGAGAATCTTCCTAAAATCAATGGATGAGAGTGTGTGGCGAGCCACAGTAACTGAATGGAAAACTCCTACCATTGAAGTAACTGAATCCGACGGTTCAAAAACTATGTCTGTACCTGCTTATTATTTATGGACCACTCTTCAGAAAAGTGAGTATAGTGCCAATGCTAAAGTACTAAATGCAATCACTTGCGCACTATCACCGGATGAGTTCAAAAGAATCATATCCTGTGATACTGCGAAACAAGCCTGAGATATACTAGAAATGACACACGAGGGTACATCAATTGTCAAAAAGTCTAAAGTCCAACTCCTTACAACCAAATTTGAAGAAATTCATATGGAGGAAAATGAAATGTTTATGGACTTTTACACTAGACTAAATGACATTGTAAACTCAATGTGGGGTCTTGGCGATAAAATCCCAGAAAGTAAAGTGTGTGCAAAGATATTACGCTCACTTCCTGAACGGTTCAATTCTAAAGTAACCGCGATCCAGGAACTTTGTGATACGGATAATATGAGGGTAGAGGAATTAGTTGGTTCTTTACAAACCTACGAGTTAAACTTTAAAGCTCCTAAAGGTAAATCGATTGCTCTAAAATCCTCTAAATGTAATTCAGATTCAGAAGATGATATGGCTCTTTTGGCTAAGAAATTCTACAAGATTTTTAAAAGCAAGAAAAGGGTTGATTTCCAAAAATCAAACGATAAAAAGAAGTTTAGACCCAAATCTCGAAAATCTTTGAAAGATAGTCAATGTTACAACTGTCAAGAATATGGGCATTTGGCAAATAGATGTCCCAAAAAGGACAAACCCAAGAAGAAGAGTATGTTGGCTACGTGGGATGAATCATCTGATTTTGAAACTTCTTCTGAATCAGAAGATTCTGAAACTGAGTTAGGGAATAAGTTAAAGCACATATGACTCTAGCCAAATTCACATTTTCAGATAATGACTCAACAAGTGAAGAAAATCTGAGTAGTGAATATGAAAATGAAGATGATCTTCAAGATGCTTACAATGCCCTATACAAAGAAAGTTGTAAAATTGCTGTCAAACTTAAACTTCAAAAAGAAAGTTTTCTAAACTCAAAGAATGTTTTGAATCACTTGTCTTAGAAAAATCACAAATTTCAGATTGTTTTGAAAAAACAAAATGCGATTTGGAATTCAAAAATTCTTTAATTGTTGATTTGAAATCTGAGATTGAAAATCTCAAAAAGGAAGTATCTTCTCTTCTGAGTCAAAAGGACACATGGAAATATGCCCAAGGTGATCCAAAGTTAGAAAAACTCTTATCCGGATCAAGAAAATGTGGCGATCTATCGGGCTGGGCTATGATAAAAATTTATCTCCTAAACAAAAGTATACTCCTCCTATGTTTGTGAAAGGAGAGTCCTCAAACTCAAAAGGAAAAATACTTATCAAGGTTTTTCTAAAAATTCAAAACTCTTCAAAAATCTGGAAGCAGTCATGTCAACTTTAATCAGAAACGAAATCCACTAGCTGAAAAGATAGTAGATTTACTTAAGGAGCTCCTAAAATCTAACTCTATAGGTTATTCTTATAACTATAAACAAAAGAAGACCAACTATGTTCCTAAACCCAAAACAGTTATGAAATGGGTTCCAAAGTCACCTGCTTGGTTGCTCACATTGCTTTCAAAGCAACAAGTCATTCAAAGTGGTACCTAGACAGTGGATGCTCTAGGCATATGACAGGTGACAAAGCTTTATTCACGGATCTAAAAGATATGACTGATGGTTCAGTCACATTTGGTGATGGTAGCAACTGCAAGATTATAGGCCAAGGTACGGTTCAACTTTTTAATCTTCCTGTATTTAAAAATGTTTTATATGTTGAAGGCCTAAAACATAACTTACTTAGCATATCTCAGATATGTGATAATAACCATAGTGTTCGGTTCTCTAATCAAAGCTGTGAGATACTAAATAATAAGGGTTCTGTAATATTAACTGGACGTAGAACGTCTGAAAATTGCTATATTATTAGCGAATCCAGCTCATCTAATCAAACATGTTACATGGTTCATACAGACGAGACTGATTTATGGCACAAGCGTCTTGGACATGTTCATTATCGAAATTTATATAGATTGAGCAATCAAGAACTTATAAGAGGTTTACCCAAACTTCAGAAATTAGATAAAATATGTGGTGAATGCCAGATAGGCAAACAAACAAGGAACTCACACAAAAGGTGAATTCAAATACCACATCAAAACCACTCGAACTTCTTCACATGGATCTAATTGGACCTACTAGAACGGAAAGTCGTGGTGGTAAAAAGTATATTCTGGTAATAGTTGATGACTTTACCAGATACACTTGGGTAGTCTTCTTAAGGGATAAATCTGAAACCCTTGAAGAAGTAAGAAAAGTTCTCAAAAGGATTCAAACTGAAAAATCTTCTCAAATCAGTAAGATTCGTAGTGATCATGGATCTGAATTTGAGAATAGCAATTTTGAGAAGTTCTGTACCGACCAAGGAATATTACATGAATTCTCAGCTCCCAAAACTCCACAACAAAATGGAATTGTGGAAAGAAAGAATAGGGTGCTTCAAGAAATGGCTAATGTCATGTTGAATAGCATGAAGCTCTCTAAAAATCTTTGGGCTGAAGCTGTAAATACAGCTTGCTATATTATTAACCGAGTTTATACTAGCAAAGATAATAATAAAACGGCTTACGAATTATGGTTCAACAAAAAGCCTACTGTCAAATACTTTCGAGTTTTTGGCAGCAAATGCTATATTTTACGTGATCGTGAAAATTTGGAAAATTCGATACAAAGAGTGATGAAGGGATTTTTCTAGGATATTCCTTAAACAGTCGTGCTTATAGGGTTCTGAACAAAAGGACTGGTGTGATTCAAGAATCCATCAATGTTGTCATTGATGATCACTTAAATAAGCCAATCTCGAATTCAGATAATGATGAAGTTCTAATCATTGATAAACCCGATACTTCATCAAATCAGACTGAATCTGAATTGAGGACTGTTAAAGATCATCCAACCACTCAAATTCTTGGAAACCCTCTCACTGGTGTTCGCACCCGTAGACAACTTGAGGATTTATGTAATTATGTATGTTTTACATCCCAAATAGAACCATCCAATGTAAAAGAAGCTCTTGCTGATGAGAACTGGATTGTTGCAATGCAAGAAGAACTTAATCAATTTGTAAGAAATGATGTTTGGTATCTCGTACCAAGACCTAAAGACAAACACATCATTGGAACAAAATGGATTTTCAAAAATAAGTCGGACGAAAGTGGAAATATAATTAGAAACAAGGCTAGACTAGTGGTACAAGGTTATACTCAAATAGAAGGAATTGATTTGATGAAACTTTTGCACCAGTAGCACGTCTTGAATCTATCAGGCTATTTATATCCATTGCATGTTTTAGAAAGATAAAATATATCAAATGGATGTGAAAAGTGCTTTTCTAAATGGCGTTTTACATGAAGAAGTATATGTTGAACAACCAATGGGTTTTGAAGATCCCAAAAATACTGATCATGTGTATCGGCTTAAAAAGGCACTTTATGGATTAAAAAAGCACCTAGGGCATGGTATGAGAAACTAACAAAATTTCTTTTAAGTCACAATTTTCAAATGGGATCTGTTGATAAAACTCTATTTGTTAAAAAACTAATGATCATATCTTAATAGTACAGATTTATGTTGATGATATCATCTATGGATCAACTTGTACTAACTTGACTACTGAGTTTGCAGACTTGATGAAATCACAGTTTGAAATGAGCATGGTTGGGGAATTAACTTATTTTCTTGGTTTGCAAGTTAAGCAGCAACCTGAAGGAATATTCATCTCTCAATCTAAGTATGCCTTGAATCTAATCAAGAGATTTGGATTTGAGAATGGCAAGAATTTCGATACTCCTATGAGTACTACCCTGAAACTCTCAAAAGACTATAATGGTAAAAATATTGATTCAAAACTTTATCGGAGTATGATTGGTAGTTTGTTATATTTAACTGCTAGTAGACCTGATATTTCTTTAAGTGTTGGTATTTGCGCAAGATTTCAATCTGATCCAAAAGAATCTCACTTGATTGCTGTTAAGCGGATTATTAGATATGTTGCAAGTACTATAAATCTTGGTCTCTGGTATCCTCATGAGACTAGTGTCCAACTTGTTGGGTACTCAGATGCTGATTGGGCTGGTAATCTAGATGATAGAAAATCAACCAGTGGTGGTTGCTTTTACATTGGAAATTGTTTAGTTTTTGGTTTAGTAAGAAACAAAATTCTATATCACTTTCAACAGCTGAAGCTGAGTATATCGCAGCTGGTAATGCATGTACACAGCTTGTTTGGATGCAACGAATGCTAAGTGATTATGGAATTAAACAGGATTCTATGTTATTGCATTGTGATAATTCCAGTGCAATAAATATTTCAAAAAATCCTATTCAGCATTCTCGTACTAAGCACATTGACATTAGATTTCATTATATTAGGGAATTGGTAGAAGAAAAAGTTATATCTCTGGAATATATTCCTACTGAAGATCAGAGAGCTGATATTTTCACAAAACCTCTTGATAAAATTAGGTTTAATAAGATGAAATTTGATCTTGGCATGTGTATTTCAAAATGATTATTTATGCCTACATGTATCATAGTGTATATATTTGCTAGGTTTAATTCCATTTTCTTTAAAAATTGCAAGAAATATGTTTTTCTGGACTTCCTTCGACCTGTCGTGAGTATACTCGACCAGTCGACCTACGACCGGTCGTAGATACCTACGACCAGTCGTAGATCTCGGAAATCACTTAAATTTGGGGATTTTTCTTTCTTCCTCATTTCTTTTTTTCTAAGGAGCCGAGCTTCGACTTGTCGAACCCACCATTCTTGTTCTTCAAGGTTAGTGTTCCATTTACGTTTTTCTTGCAAATCAGTGTCTAGATTGCTCTCTTTTCTAACTTGAAGCTTTCTATTTAGGATTTCATTGAGATTTGGGATTTGATTTTGAAAAATCTGTTTTGAGTAAACCCATTTCTCAATCCTTTGCATTTTCTTATTTCCTTATTATTATTGCTGCATATGGCTTCTAGAGGTAGAAAATCTACTTCCCGTGGTCCTTCTTCTTCCTCCAGATTGACCAAACGTCATCTTCTTGAGCCTACTAATGATTCTTCTTATGTTATAGACCTTAGAGCTCGTAATGTTATTGTTGAACATCCTGTTGATATTAACCATATTGCACCTTTTGATATCCTTCCTTTGCTTGAAGCTGTAGGTTGGGTTAACTTATTGCATTGGGGTGGGCCTGCATACCGGTCCATTGCTCAATCCATGTTTACATGTATTAGTGACTTCTCACTGGATAATTTAACTTTTAAAATATCTACTAGTGAAGGGCCATTTGAAATTGATCGTCATTTAATTTCAGCCCTTATGGATATTCCCGTGAATGATGAGGGTATTCCTATTCATAATTTGACTGATAAACCCTCTGTATCTGAAAAGCGTATGCTCACTAGAGACTTGTGCAACATGAATGTTCACTGGACTAAAAAAGGGGATGCGCTTCCCGCAAGGTATTTGTTACCCAAATACAGAGTACTCCACAGAATCTTTGTGTCTAATCTGTATCCTCGGTCAGGTAATAAAACTGACTTGACCTCATTTATGGTACGTATTATTCATGCTATTTCCAGTGGTACTCAGATTTGTCTGCCATCCTTAATCTGTCATTTCCTTCTTCAGTTTAGACTCCATCCTGGTCATAGTGACATCCCTTTTGGTTATTTAATGACTGTATTAGCTACACATATGTTGGTCGATATGCCAGTTAATGAGGCACCTATCCATCATCTGATTTTCAACAACTCTAATCTCAATAAGATGAAGCTGGAATTACTTCCTGAACAAGGTGGTAATGGTGGTGGTGCTGGTCATGAAGAAGCGGGGGATGACATTAATATGGATGATATCTTTGAGGAACTGGATTCTGATTCAACAAATGATCCAGATTTTGTACCATCTGATTTTGATGCACGTCTGAGTGCATTGGAGGGTAAAGTTGAAAATTTGAATGAAAAGATAGAAAACATGTCTGTTGCTCATGATTCTCAATTCAAGTACATGCGGAAATATCTTCGGCGATTAAACAAAGGCATGCACCAACTTGATCCCTCTATTCCTGCTCCGTCTTCTAGTTCTAATTCTGACTAGTCTATATGGGATTTTCTGGTTTGTAATAACTTTAAATCTTAGCTTTGAGTCATCCGATTTGGAATTGGATACTATTTTTCTTTTCTGCTGGATATTGTTTTTTTTTTTTTTTGTTATTATCTCATATCTATCTTATTTCCTCTCATATATCCCTTTATATTGTTATTTTATTTGTCATATTGTGACAAAAAGAGGGAGAATGGTTATGTTACTGAGGGGGAGTATGTTTGGAATGGTTTAAGAATGATTTAATGTTAGATATGGATTTAATTTGCAAGTAAGCCAGAGTTGATGTCAACTGGTTTATGTTTTCTCTCTAACTCAATCCGGTGATTCTACTTTTATCTTGGTTATATCTTGTTATGTGTTTTGTCACTAATTTGACAAAGGGGGAGATTGTAAGTGCTATAGTTATATCCCTGTATGTTGTCAAATTAGTGGTGACAAAAACACTGTTATATAACTTGCATTAGTGAAGCTCTTTCTAAAGATCAACATTCATAAACAAGCAAAGCTCACAACAAGCAAAGATTACAAGTACAAAGATCAACCTTGACTTCAAGTATTGCTCTCAAGACAAGACTCAAGAATACAAGACTTCAAGAAGAGTACAAAGTAGTTCGTATAGAACTCAAGTCACTTTCGAGGTTGAGCTACATCAAGACTTCAAGACTTAAACTTCTAGGTCACTTGTTCCTAATGTTTTCAATGTCCTTACTTCTTGATTGGGGTTTGAATGACCATAGGTTGACCTTAGAAGTAGGCCATTTTGGATACATAAGTCATATGTATATGACACTTGTGTTTGGGCAGTTCGGGGACTTGTCCTAGGCTTTCTTCGACTAGTCCTAGCTTTGCTTCGACCAGTCCAAGAAATTCCACGATCAGTCGTAAGTTTGTTACAAAATTCGGATAAATTTTGTTAGGCTTCGACCAGTCGAAGGAGGTCTTCGACCAGTCGAAGGAACAGTGTCGACTGCTTCTACGACCAGTCGTAAATCTTCGATTCAAAGTCCAGCGATAATTTACAAGGTCTTCGACCAGTCGAAGGAGACCTTCGACCAGTCGAAGGTGACCTACGACCAGTCGAAGGAGGCCTTCGACCAGTCGTAGAACGGTCAAAGCTTATCGCGCCCGATTTTTTTCAAATCTGTTATTTCTTCGACTAGTCGAAGAGCTCCTTAGACCAGTCGAAGATGCGATCTGCTCACCTATAAATAGAGCACGAAACTCAGAAGAATAAAGGCAATCAATTAATCCATTCAAGCCAATCTTTGTCAAACTTCTGAGAAGTAATTTTGTGCTCCATCTAAGCTAAGTGTGCTTATTTTATACTCTCTTTCTTTAGCTTTATTTAATTGATTTTGTTTCTGCTATTCCAATCTAATTTGATAAGAGGAATTGTTATTCCCTTTCTTTGGAATCAAAATCAATTAAGACAAGCCCTATTTGGTCTAATTTAAAATCTATTAGAACTAGAACCATTGTAATTGAGTACTGGACATTGAACTTGAACATTCAATCATTTACTCTGATTTGGTTCTACCGGGCTGCTACAACGAAGGAGTTAATCAGGTATTTTACGTTTAATTGTAAAATTCTTTCTGTTTTGGTTTCTTTCAAGATTTGCCAGAAAAATCTTGTTGTATTGGTTATCTGAGGAGAGCCAGGAAAACTCAGAAGTGAGGTTTTTTTTTTATTGTGTAAGCCCACAGATAAAGACACAATTGTAAAGGTTTTGGGTGAACCTGTGAAAACCTATTTTGTGAGTGAACGCTAATATCCCCTGTGTGAGGATATTAGGAGTGGAGTAGCATTCTGTGTGGCTGTTGTTTAACAGTTGGTGAACACACAGGCGAACCACTATAATCCCTTTTGTTGTGGTTGAATGATTTACATTTCTAATCTCTAATATTCATTTGTGGGATGTATGTGTGGTGGTAAATGTTGTAATCGTTTAATTCAAGCATTGTGGGAATTTTGTAATAATTTAGAATTTACTTTCTGCTATTCCTTTATCTACTTGAATTTAAATTTCCTTTAAAGTTGTTCCAGCAAGGTTGCCCTGCCATTTTTATGGTGTATGGCTGTCCCTAGAACAATACATTTGTGATTACACTTTATTTCAATTTGTGCTTAATTCTGTATTCCTCTTTGGTTTGAGATTTGATACAAAGATCTTTCTAGAAATAAGGTTGTCCTACCATAAACTCTGGTTTTTGGTGAAAGGTTGTCCTTAGAATAACATTTGTATCAATCCCTCAAGATCAGATTTTTGAGGTTGTTTTACTTTCCTGCACTGTGATTTATTTTGGCTATCATATTGTTTTTTAATTCCGCTGTTATAACATTTATTTGGCATAGTCCTATTCACCCCCCCTCTAGGACATATAGCTAGGCCTTTTCAAAAACGAAACTCAAAAGTTGCCCAAGTCCATACGTAGCCAACTGTGACCGTCCGTAGGACACTATCTCACCACATATTGGCCTCCTTCTCAAACATAAAGGTGGCCAACTCAACCTGCTCTGACTCGGTACAATGCAGCATCCGTAACATCTTGGAGATACGGTCTAGCCAATATTCAGCCTCCTCGGGTCTGTGAGAACTCGTAAAAGTAGGAGGCCTCAAGCGCTGGAATCGCTCGAGAAGGCCACTAGTACCCAAGTTCCCAGTAGGGTATGCAGCAGGTGTAGGCGGAGGCACATCCTCAGCCTGAGCAGAAGGTTCTGCAGTCTCAGCAGGACGTACAGATGGTGAAGGTGGAGTCGCACTCCCACCCTGAGATAAGGCCCCTGCAATAGTGGCCAAGAGCTGCTGGTGCTGATGTTGCATCGACATCATCATCTGCTCAAACCTATCAGTAGGTGGGGTAGGCTGAGGCACGTACTTCGTCGAGGAAGACGCATGGTTCTGCTCGCGAACCGGTGGTGTATAAGGTGGTAGTCCAGCTGTAAGACCAGTGGAAGGCTGAGATGCATGTATAGTCTCACAATCAGGGCCCAAACCAGGGTCCGTATGACCATCTCTATGGGAAGCAGTCTAGTCCATCGTATCAGTGAGCATGAGATGTGTCGTGCTCCGCGTATATTTCCTTGGCATGCCCTATACAACATAGGGTGCAACGCATGTAAGATGAAGCATAATAACACAATACTCAATCACTTAAGCATTTCACACACTTCATAGCAAAAGAGGCTGCATGCATTTCATTTACCAAAATTGTCACAATACATGGAATACAAAGTTACATGAATCATGACAGAAGATGCACGTGAGCTATTACAACCAAAACTTCAAACACTGAAAATATGTTTTTACTACTACACTACTAGGTCTATCAACATGAAAACACAAACATATCCCTAAGCAGTAACTAAAACAAGCTGCAAGACACCGGCATGGATGACTAAGCATCCGAGTCTGGCGATGGATAAGGGGCACCCTTATCCTTCAGGCAGCACATGATAGTTTTCAACGCGCGAGTTACTTTCTTGAACTTATTCTTCACAAGGACCCGAAGATCCATAACATCCTATCGTAAGACAGCCTGGCCCTGTCGTAGCTCAGCATGATCCTCCTCTAGTTGAGCTATACGAGCATCCCAAGCTGTCACGCCCCGAATTCCGGCACCTGGGTACCCTGATTCCGTACCCACAGGCATGACTTATGTTTTGTATATTTACATTTACTAATCCACATATATTGACAAAATGATCTCATTCATAAAATATAACAATCCAAAATTTAAATAATTAAACATTTATTTAAAGAAGAAAAATGTCCATGTTCCGACTATTCAAGATTATCATCAAACACATGTCATCGTAATGTTGTCATACTAAATGTTCATTACACTTTATTTTGAAAATAATAAAGAAACAAAAATAAATAAAAGAAATCTCTTTAAGCTCCTCCATGTGATCCCAATCCTGAAATTTTAAAATCCCAACAGGGTAAGCTGCGAAGCCTAGTGAGTAATCTCAACACAGGTTTCAAAATAGCCTCATATAACATGAATAAAGGTATTAAAAGATACAATACCTATTTAGGCAAAACAACAAATGAGGAGATTTAATAAACAAAATATTTCCATGTAAATTCAAAGAAAAATGAATGAATGAAATCAACATATGTTATGCTCCATAATAACATGTGTGGTTTATTCTTTTTAACACCAGGGCCAGTTTACATCGGTTGGCCAACACCCGCGCCAATACAACACCTAGCCTGGCAATGGGAACCTTTCGCATGACATGCTCACCCATCCAAAGGGCACTTGGTGGGGGACCCATTTGTACGTTAGCTGGTCAGACTACTACCCTACTGAACCTGGCAGTGGGAACCTTTTGCAATCCTAACATGCTCACCCACTCAAAGGGTACGGTAGAGGTTCTAAAAGGTACCAATTGGGTTTCTGGGACTTTCAACCCAAGGGTCTTGATCGCCCCACCTATTTACGCTTTAGGGATTTTCAACCCAGAGGACTTGATCGCCTCACCTATTTTTTGGTGTTTCACAATTATTTTAATGATGCATGATTTTAATATTGCATAAATCAAATATTTCTAAAAACATTTAACGACTCCTATTGATCAATTCATAATACATGATGTGCACAATTTATTAAATTTAAAACAAAATTGTTAATCAATGTAAATTGCATATACATGATTAAAGTTCTACAAAAAATAAAAATAAAAATAAATAAACTTGCAATATAATTTATTTGATTTAAGAATCCAAAATTTATATTTGCAATAATATCATGTCAATTAAAATAAAGACAACTGAATGACAAAAATTAAAATGACATGTTTAAACTATAGTAAGCAATTAAAACAAATAATAAAAAATTAAACAAACAACAAGATGGGCAAGTAAGATCAAATTATTTGAATGAATGAATAATTAAATAATGAAAAAAAAACATTATTTTTTTAATTTAAATATCAAGTGAGAGAAAACTCACTTTTCTTTAAAATATTTTCTTTTCTTTTTTCTTCCTCTCTCTCCTCCTTTTTCTCTCTCCCCTTTTCTTTCTTCCTTTTTCTCTCTTCTCTCTCTCCCTCTCCTTCCAACGTAATGTCCAGCAATATTATTATTATTATTTTTTTTCTTCTCTCTTCCCTCTCTCTTTCTCTCTCTCCTCACTCTTCTCATGTCACACCACATCCCACTTCTCTTTCTTGTTCTTATTTATACTGATAACATCACGTGTGCTATTAATGCACTTTTAAAATTTCAGTTTTCTTTCCTTTTTTAATCTTTGTACATCACGTTTCTCTTTTGATTTACACCACGTGCACAAGTCTAAACACTTCACACCATTTATGCTTCCGTTATGCAATTCTTTTCATCACATTTTTATTTATTTATTTATTTATTTTCCAACGTGGGCTGGTTAAATGCACATATGTAGCATGCATCTTATGTGCACCGCATGCATGTGACACATGTATGTGTAAGCTATGAGGAATGCATGGGCTACTTGTGTATGCGTGAGACGTATGTATGTAATGTGTTTGCTGTATGTGTAGTTGTGATGTATTCAATTGTGCATAAGTGTATGATGTAGATGGATGGATGGATCAATAGATGGACGGATGGATGTATGGATAGATGAATGGATGTGCATGATGTGTTTGGTGCATGTGTGTGGTTGTGATGTATTTGATGGTGCATAGGTGTATGATGTAGATGAATGGATGGATTAATGTATGCATAAATGGATGAATAGATATATGCAGATGCGTTGTTGTATGATTGATGGTTAGACTCCAAGGTATAGTTGTGGATGGATGGGTAGGATTGCTGGTGGCCATATGACCAATATGATGGATGGTCAGTTCAGATGCAAAGGCAAGTGTTCCGATGATTTTCAACATATGGATGGTTAGATGGTTGTATTGTTGGATGAATGGTTAAATGTATGGTTAGGTTCATTAGTTAATGAACAGTTGGTTTGGATATGTCCAAATTAATGGTTGAGATTGAACCAATTGATCTTGTAGATCGACGGTCAAATCAGACTAATTGGGTATGTCAATCAATGGTTAAATTTCGATGGTCAAAATTTATTTGGGTTATTACAGAGGGAAAGGGAGAGCTTGAAGGTGTGTTTGTGAAGGAGGTAGGCATTTGGGGATGTTTTAAGCCACGACCCACGCATTAGGGGGTCACCTTAGGTCCCAAAGACCGTTGGCCCGAGCGGCCCGCTTGGCCGAGCCCGCTGACCGGCGAGGCCTCGCCAACTCGGTGAGGTTCTCGCCACTCTCTGGACAAGTTGGCGAGGGCTTGCCATTTCGGCGAGGCCCTCCTGCCCCCTAGGCCCCAAAAAAGTATGGGTCCCACCCTAGGTCCCTCTGAAATGGTGTGGATAAGCCCATGACTCTGTTTTGAGTCATTTCGGGTCATTCCGGGAAGTTTCTGATGCATAGTTGTATTTACCAATTTCTAACGGTTAGGATGGGGTGAGTTGTGATCTAAACTTGTCGTTTGACGGACTATAAGTGTTTTGGGGTCGATTCGTGTGATCATGGTTGAGTACAGATTCAAACAAAACGATCGATTTCAGTGAACTTTGCCAATTGGCGAAATCGGGATACCTATGACTGTTTCTACGTTTTTCTCGCACCCACCTAAGTCGAAAGGCGACAGCGTACGTCGTGTGACCATAACCCAGGTCTGTTTTAATCCAAATCATGCTCTGATACTAACTTGTAACGCCCTGAAAATCGAGGGTCGAGTAGCAACTCAACACCCAAGTTCCAAAACATCACTTATGCAACATAAATGCTTATGATTGAATGTTGTCTGTGTTAGTGCAATAATCATGAGTGGGATTATACGAAATCAGTAATTCATACTCCAAATCAAGTTATAAAATGCAAGTGGAAGACTAAAAGATGTATATAACTGTATATCAAGCCAGAAACGATCACAATCGGTCTCCAAAGTATGAACACCTTACTGAGTCACCATATACATGTATTAGTTTCAAAAATCAAAATGCCAAGAATGGTACAACTATCATGGTAAACCCTGTAGTCCCGTCATCTGAGTGGCCAAAGTGAAGCCTCTAGAGAACTGCATGAAGAGAACTCATCCTGATCATCATAGTAATCAGGCTCAACCTCCTGCGTCTCGTCGATACCTGCATCTAAGACAGAGTCTGGTGGGTGTCCAGAACACCGTCCCGTAACGTGTGAATGAGTAGCTAATTCAGTGGAATAATAAAGCATAGGTTAACATGTTATCAATTCAGTCAAGCAGTAATGATAGAGCAGTATAATCAAACACTCCTAAATACTATTATTAATGCAAGTATGGAATGCAGTCATAATGCATGCCCTCGCCAATGCTCCCTCGTGCGACACCATCTTACGTTCGCGGCATGCGTTCATCCCTCAGTGCTCTACATCTTCCAGGAACATGCGGTGTTATGTTATGAGCGTGATTACCGAGTTATTATTAGTCATTTTCATACAGCAATATTAAGAAACTAAGGTACCTCCCTTATATCATTCTCAAGCAATGATCCATTCTAGGGTCGTCAGTCCTAGATAATCTCATACGATGATGTAGTTCTAGGTCGCTATAAAGGGCTGCTAGGGCTGTTACACGCACTCG
Organism: Magnolia officinalis; assembly: GCA_021015155.1. Taxonomy (NCBI): domain Eukaryota; kingdom Viridiplantae; phylum Streptophyta; class Magnoliopsida; order Magnoliales; family Magnoliaceae; genus Magnolia; species Magnolia officinalis. Next base: position 31,378,172 of record JAJHSJ010000009.1, read on the forward strand.
CTGCACCGTTCTCCCATCACCTTATCAATACAAACCTAGTTTATACTCTATTTACTACGGGAAAACTCGTCGCCTCACCGCAGATTTAAAGTATGCTCGAGGTCACTACAAAGGGCTGCCAGGGCTGTTACTCGCAATCGTTACACCATTCCCCCATCACCTTATCAGTGTAGGCTGACAGCTCGAATACAGTGTCCCATACCACCGTATTCGGCTCACGAGTCTGGGTTGCTCACTGATCACTACGGGGAGGCTCGTGGCCCCAGCGTAGGCCGACAACTCGACCACAGTGTCCCAAACCACCATGTCTGGCTCATGAGTCTTAGCGGATTGAGGTATCAAGGTTAACTGGGTTACACTGATAAGTTTGGTACCTTAGGTTCAAGCAGTAGCTTCCAAACATGGTGAACATACAATAGACAGATCGGGTTACTTGACGAGCTCGACTAGCATGAGCGCACGACAAGTTGAATGACATGAAGTGCATAAGCACTTCGCGTGGCCTAACCACCGTCGCCAACCGAAGTACAGCTCGGGTTCGTCAAACACGTCTTACGTGGCGAATGAATCTCAACCACAAACTCAAGTCTGTTACCGATCGCTTGGACTATAACATAGCCCCAATCATATTCAATCCTTAACCAGAAGCATGTAGAGTAAAGTAGAATAAACAAAATAATTCAAACATGTTAACAAGCATGTTATAAAGCACAAGGTAAGCAGGAAATACAAACACATATATTTCGTAAGTAAGCAATTAATTTAAGCAACTTACATGGAGGAAATCATAAACCTCTCTAAGGTAGTTGAGAATCCTATCTCAACACTTATCTAAAGCACTATCATCTAAGTACTTACTCTTACAAGCATTTTCACAAACACTTAGAATACACTCATTTAACATACATAACGTATATTAGCCAAAACATGTATTTAGGCGAATCCTTTCGCCGAGTAAGTATTATACACATATATGGCATATACATACAGTAATTTATCATGGCAAACACACTTTCATAATTTGTACGTATACAGTATTTTTTACAAATATACAGAATACACTAAACGCCATAATTTGCATACGTAACTGAATCGCAAAATGAATAGCACATTTTGCATGTGAAATAACATCCAGATCATAAATCTATCATTATCTGACATTGAAAGCATTGAAAACCATAACCTATACGTCTATAGTCTGCATTTTATACCGTAGAAGCGTAACGAACTTACTAGAAATTCTATGCTTTCGTCAACGTCGATATGACGACCTATAACACAAGGTAAGTCAGCTACTTCGCTACTTGTACCAATTGAAACCCTAAAATAGGTTAGGGTGAGGGTTTTCTTACCTAGAAATGAAGCCGGAATTGCTGGGAAAGCGATTAGATCATGATGGTTAAGCACGTAGAATAGCAGGGTAGAGTATTAGGAAGAATCTCTCACTCTTCTCACACTTTCTCTCTCTTTTCTCTTCTCTCTCATAGGTTTTCTCAAATTCGTATGGGATGAGAGAGTGAGGGTTTAAGGTCCTTATATAGGCTAAAAACTCACCAAATTAGACCCAAGGCCAAGGTATACTTAGGTTATAGCCAAAGTAGGTATGTTCCGTCTCAATAGAGCACTTCTGGAGCCCCCCTTGAGCCAAAGGTCGGACTTAAGCTCACTGACCTTGGATCTAGGTCAATTTAAGTTTTCATTCCAGTCGGGTTCCCAGATCACACGTGGCAGACCAGTTTCAGTTCAATAGTCACTGAAACTCGATCAGGATTACAAGTACACGGACATGTATGAGAAATGTTCCCTGATCCGAGGGTGTATTTGGGTTAGATACAGACGGTCTGATTGCTTATATTTGACCCGCAAACGACAAGTCTCAGATTACTTAAATTAGATTTAATTTCTAAAGAAAACCATGTTTTCTCACACTCATCGCTTCGGGCTCAAGCGAATGGTCCAGGGACACTATCTGGTTTTGACTTCCGAGATGGTTGTCAAGCCCAGCAAGGCGGTCCTAAGTCTATAACTTCGTATTATTCGGACTTTCGATGTGCGGTCCAGATCCGATACGGAGTTTCCATGTGTTCCCGAGAGCTACTGTGTAATAAGATTGATCCTAGATTTTAGGGTAGCCTAGCATCAATGATTCTATGAGTTTTGAGTCTTGCAGATCGTATTTAAAATGATTAGTGTGAATTTCGTATGTGATCTAGTTTAACACTTAGTTAACTTTGTCTAATTTCTAAAGGATTTGGTCCTTAGTGGTTTCTACCTGAGGTGGTACTCGGGTCTTTGTGCGGAATTTTCCGAGACGTTACATTAGGAGTGGAGTAGTTGTGTAACTGTTTATTAACAGTTGGTGTTCACACAAACGAACCACTATAATTCTCTGTGTTTGGTGGTTGTGTGATTTATTTCTTTATCTTTTTTGGTTTAAGATTGTGGGATGTATTTATGGATGTGAATGTTGTAATCTTTATATTTCAGCATTATGCGGTGAATGTTGTAATAGATTAGTTTCTATTTCTTTCATATCCTCTTGAGTTTATGTTTTTTATACTCACCCACGTTCTAGTAAGGTTGTCCTGCCATAAACCATTGGCTTTTGGTGTTAGGTTGTCCTTAGAACCAAGTTTGTATCAACCTCTCAATACTTGATTTTTGAGGTTGTTATTTCCTTTTGTTATTTGCATTCTTTTTGGCTATTTGTTGTTTATATTCCACTTATTAATTTTTATTTAGTATAGTCCTATTCACGCCCCTTATAGGACATATAACTCGGCCTTTTCAAGTGGTATCAAAGCCTAATAGCTTGTTTATTTGGATTTAATTCCTGAGATAACCGATCTGAGCTTTTAAGATGTCAAATTTTGATAGCCTTTCTATAACTAGGCCTCCACCTTTTGATGGCTCTAATTATGCTTATTGGAAAGCCAGAATGAGAATATTCTTGAGGTCTCTTGATGAGAATGTATGGCAAGCCACAATAACTAAATGGACTCCACCTACTGTTGAAGTTTTAGGCCTTGATGGAACTAAATCTCCAAAAGTTGCTCCTTATAGCACTTGGACAACTCTTTAGAGAACTGAAATTAGTGCCAATGCCAAGGCTTTAAATGTAATTACTTGTGCATTATCACCAGATGAATTCAAAAGAATTATATCTTATGATACTGCGAAACAAGCTTGGGATATCTTAGAAATGACACACGAGGGTACGACTACCGTCAAGAAATCTAAACTACAAATCCTCACCACTAGGTTTGAGGAAATACGTATCGAAGAAAGTGAAACATTCATGGACTTCTATACTAAGTTGAATGACATAGTCAACTCTATGTGGGGTCTTGGAGATAGCATTCCAGAAAGCAAAGTCTGTGCAAAGATACTACGCTCACTACCTGAAAGGTTCAATTCAAAAGTCACGGCCATTCAGGAACTTCGTGATACACACCATATGCAGGTTGAAGAGCTGGTTGGTTCTTTACAAACCTACGAGTTAAACTTTAAAGTTCCGAAAGGTAAATCTATCGCCCTCAGGTCTTCTAAAAGCATGTCTCATGAAAATAACAATTTTGATTTAGAAAATTCTAAAGATGATATGCACCTTTTAGCTAAAAAGTTTTATAAGATTTTCAAAAGTAAAAAGAGGGTTGATGTTCAAAAACCTACTGAAAAGAAAAGATCAAGATCTAAAAATTAGAAATCTTTAAAAGACAGCCAATGCTACAACTGCCATGAATATGGGCATCTAGTGAACAATTGTCCTAAAAAGGACAAACCTAAAAAAGAAAGGTAAGTTAGCTACATGGGATGAATCTTCCTGCTCTGAAGCCTCTTTTGAGTCAGAAGATTCTGAAACCGAGTCAGCTAATGATGTTAAAGCCCTAATGACTCTAGCCAAGTTCACTTTCTTAGATAATGATACAACCAGTTAAGAAAATCTGCGAAGTGATCATGAGAATGAAGAAGATCTTCAAGATGCTTATGATGCCCTATACAGGGAAAGTTGTAAAATAGTTGTTAAATTAAAATTACAGAAAGAAAAGTTTATAAAATTAAAAGAGAATTTTGATAATCTGGTTTTGGAAAAATCACACCTTTCAGATTGCTTTGAAAAAACTAAGTGTGACTTAGATTTCAAAACGTCCCAAGTTGAAAACTTAAAATCTGAAAATGAAAACCTAAAACTAGAAGTCTCTTCTCTTTTGAGTTTGAAGGACACATGGAGGTATGCCCAAGGTGATCCTGAATTAGAAAAACTCTTATCCGGATCCAGAAAATGTGGTGATCGATCTGGATTGGGCTACGATAAAAATATTCCTCCCAAATATAAGAATACTCCACCTAAATTTGTTAAAGGAGAGTCTTCTAACTGTTTCGACAAGAAAACATATGTATTTGATTTGGGGGATTTATTCAATGATAATAAAGAAAGAATGAGAGAACATCGATCACATTTATTCTGAGTTCATTTACATCCTCGGATTTCCTTGATTTTGAAAACAAAGCACAATCAATCAAAATAGACAAGATCTGATAGAAATTTCGGCAGCATTCTGACGCTAATTCGGTCATCTCCTAGATACTTAGGAGGAATTGCTAATTCGATCAGCCAGTCTCCAAGGAGATAGAAATTTCAGTAGCATAACGACGCTATTTCGGTCATCTCCTAATACTTAGGAGGAATTACTGATTTGATCAGCCAGTCTTCAATGAGATAGAGCATCTTTCCAGTCATTTTTCCTTGAAATATAAAGCAGCCCGTTGAAGTGTGGCCAGACCCTGAGGAAATCAAGCCGATCATGCTAAACCGACCTAAAAAGTCCCCCAGAATGTAAGATCATGGGGTTGTCACCGTACGTTCAGCCCGAAACTTTATGTGCAGCATTAAAACCATAAATTAACCGTACACGTCAAATTTCAGCTTCTGGATCCTTGTAGAAATGGCCAAACTGACAAATCAACCCCTGAGATCATGATTTGGGGCCCGCCTGATATCTGGATATACTTCAAATTCAGTCTCAACGTGTTAAATGAGCTGACAATGCAAATGGATGGAGCAGATTCCTCACGAACATCATGTTGGAGCCCATATGTATGTCGCATGTGCATAGTGTACGATTGCACCGGCCGTGCACTATTTCAACCAAAGTCGGTCAGCACATGCTGACCGACTTCTTCTTCTCAAATATAAAGAATGCACAGCGTCCTTACAGTTCTTCTGCAATTTTCTCAGCGTGGCCCGATCATTATTCAAATCGTCGATCTGGACAGTACAGTCACTCCATAGGATGGGTATTACCCTCGCCTAGGTGAACTTCTAACCCCATGCAAGCGATTGTAAGATCTTAACCGTTGAATACAGGATGGACGGCGGAGTAGATAACCCTGTGGGCCATGCTGATTTCACTTCAAAAGCAGTCCTTCCTAGATGGTTTTTTGCTCTGAATCCAATGGACGGAGTGGATTTTCCACTTGGCTTCCACAAATGAGAGATCAAATTTTACAGAGTCGACGTACGTCGACTCTATTGCAAAATAGAGGATCGGTTCATCTGTAGTGGGCCACCATCATGAAGTAGAAGGTCGATCTGAATCATCTGTCAGGTAGAGGGAGAAAAACCATTTAGAACCATGTTGATCTTTCTTGGCCAAGTACAATCATATGATCTCTATAGCGATTGAAAAAAGACCGTTCGGCTGCTGTTTCTTCTTAATTGTCTCGGTAGGCCACATCATCGGATGATCAAATCTCACCATTCACGGTTAAAATCATGAGAGGAAGATGATGGACGGTGTGGATTTGTCAAAAGACAGCCGTATTGGGCATTACCAGCAACACAGTGAAAGAAGAAAATGGTTTCTTCCTGTTTACGTCTGACTGAATGTTCGGCCGGTTGCGTGGTTCCCACAACGGAATTCTTCTCTCGGACAGCGTCTCGTGGCACATAGCGTACGGGAAGCAACACTTAGACTCTCGTATCTGTTGCGCAGTTCGGCGGGATGCCATCATTCGTTGTGCGGTTGGCGTAACAGCGAATTCGTTGCGCGATCAGCGCAACCACGTATCTCCCTTTTGCGGTCCGCGTAACCACACGCTCCCTTGCGCGACCCGCGCAACCAACAGCTCTCTCTCTCTCCTCACTTTTCCTAGCCCACCAAATGATCCAACCAATCCAACCCCTCCAACTAAAGCAAAAGTAGGAAGGGGCAACCAATCCACCAAATGATCACCACCACTTATCTCTTTACATATGGACTTTCTCTTTCCTTAAACCATGGTGACCACCAAGCTTCCTTTAAATGGTGGTGTACCACCTTTCTCCTATGAAATGACACCTTTTGCATCCCTTTTACCAAACTACCCTTTCCAATGATTTTTTACCAACATACCTAAACTACCCCTGGACTTGAAATTTTACCAAAATACCTAAACTACCCCTAGACATGAAATTTTACCAAAATACCCCCGACATGGAACCCAGACATGAAAATTACCGAAATACACCGGACATGGAAATTACCAAAATGCCCCGGACATGGAAATTACCAAAATACCCCGGACATGGAAATTACCGAAACACCCCAGACATGGAAATTACCAAAATACCCCGAACATGGAAATTACCAAAATACCCCGAACATGGAAATTACCAAAATACCCCTAGACATGGAAATTACCGAAATACCCTTGGACATGGAAATTACCAAAATATCCTTGGACATGGAAATTACCGAAATACCCCCGGACATGGAAATTACCGAAATACCCCGGACATGGAATTCTCTAACCACTGCAATGAGATATTTTTTGTGCCTCAACACTAACTCAAAAGGGAAAAGTCTGAATCAAAATATTTCTAAAACGACTAAAACTTCTCAGTCCTTAAATCCTAAAAAGAATCATATCAACTATAAAAATCAAAACCGTAATCCTTTAGCTGAGAAAATTGTAGACTTTCTTAAGGAGCTCTTAAAATCTAACTCAGTGACTAGGACGTATAACAATTATAATCAGAAGAAGACCAACTATGCTCCTAAACCCAAAATTGTAATGAAATGGGTACCTAAGGTTGCTTGTTTGGTTGCCCACACCGCATTCAAAGCCACGAGCCATTCAAAGTGGTACCTGGATAGTGGTTGCTCCATGCATATGACAGGTGACAAAAGTCAGTTCACCAGTCTTAAAGACATGACTGATGGTTCAGTCGCATTCGGTGATGGTAGCAACTGCAAAATTGTTGTCCAAGGTACAGTTCAACTCTCTAACCTCTCTCTATTTGAGAATGTTTTATATGTAGAAGGTTTAAAATATAATTTATTACGCATTTCTCAAATATGCGATAATAATCATAGTGTAAAATTTTCAAACCAAAAGTGTGAAATCTTAAATAAAAATGGTTCTGTAAAATTAACTGGTCACAGAACTTCTGAGAACTGCTACATAGTGAGTGACTCAAGCTCATCTAAGTTATCGTGTTACATGGTACATACCGATGAGACTGAATTATGACATAAGCGCCTAGGACATGTACACTACCGTAACTTGTATAGATTGAGCAAAAGTGATTTGGTAAGAAGTCTACCCAAAATAAAGAAAGTAGATAAGATATGTGGCGAGTGCTAGATTGGTAAACAAACCAGGAGTGTTCACAAAAAGATAAACTCCAATGCCACATCTAAACCACTCGAACTTCTCCACATGGATCTCATTGGATCAACTAGAACGGAGAGTCGAGGTTACAAGAAGTATATTCTGGTCATTGTAGATGATTTTATCAAGTATACTTTGGTAGTCTTCTTAAGAGAGAAATCTGAAACTCTTGATAAAGTAAAAAAGGGTACTTAAACGTATCAAAAATGAAAAAGAGTTACAACTCACTAAGATTCGTAGTGATTATGGTTCTGAGTTTGAAAATAGTAGTTTTGAGAAATTTTGTAGTGTCCAAAGAATATCAAATGAATATTCTGCTCCCAAAACACCACAACAAAATGGGATAGTGGAAAGGAAAAATAGGGTGCTTCTAGAAATGGCAAATGTAAAGTTAAATAGTATGAAGCTTCCTGAAAATCTTTGGGCTGAAGCCGTAAATACTGCTTGTTATATAATTAACCATGTTTATATTAGAAAATCAAATAATAAAACGACTTATGAGATGTGGTTTAATAAGAAGCCTTCTGTCAAATACTTTCAAGTTTTCGGCAGTAAATGCTATATCTTGCGTGATCGATAACTTCTGGGTAAAATTGACACCAAAAGTGAAGAAGGGATATTTTTAAGGTATGCTCTGAATAGTCGAGCATATCGGGTACTTAACAAGAGGAACGATGTAATACAAGAATCTATTAATGTGGTCATTGATGATAATTTGAATACACCTGTCTCAAGTTCAAAAGTTGATGAGGTTCTTCTCATTGATAAACCAAACTCTTCATCTAATCAAAATAACACTGAACTACGAACAAATAAAGATCATCCTACTGATCAAATCCTTGAAAATCCCCTCACTGGTGTATGCACTCATAAACAATTAGAAGATATGTGTAACTACGTGTGCTTTACATCTTAGATGGAGCCGACTAATGTAAAAGAAGTCCTTACTGATGAAAACTGGAATGTAGCTATGCAAGAAGAGCTTAATCAGTTTGTGAGAAATTATGTTTGGTATTTAGTTCCAAGACCAACTGAAAAACATATTATCAGAACAAAATGGATTTTTAAAAATAAGTTTGACGAATTTGGTAAAATAATTATAAACAAGGCTAGGCTAGTTGTACAAGGATACACTCAAATTGGAATCTATGTCTTATCCAGCTCATAATGAAGTCTGTGCATCCCTCAAGAACAAGGGACTTTAGTTCAAGAACTTCAAAGGCAAGTGTACTTGTTCATGTTCATGTACAACATCAAGAAAGAATTCAAGATTTGTTCATGTACAACATCAAGAAAGAATTCAAGCTCTCATGCTTCAAGTGTTCAAGATTTTCAAAGCTTCTTACAAGTCAAGACAAACGTTCCTAGTCTTTGAATATCGAGTTAAAACTTCAATGGTAGTCAATTTCAAGCTTCAAGAGTCTCAAGTCAAGCTTCATCATATGACAAGATCTCAAGCTTCGCCAACTTCAAAGAACGACTATCAATTTAAAGAAAAAGAAGCTCAATGTTCATACATTACTAACAAGGTATAAATGACCTTAGATCGACCTTAGGGTAGGTCATTTTGAATACATATAATTCAATTGATTCTTTTTCTAAGTGAATAGACTGTTTTCAACTAGTCCTGGACTCTGTTTGACTAGTCCTACCACTGGCTTGACCAGTCCAAGAAATTCCACAACCAGTCCTAAGTTTGTTGAAAATTTTCAGAATTTTTTGTTAAGCCACAACCAGACTTGGAGATTGCTCGACTGGTCATGTGAACAATGCACGACTCACTCACGACCAGTCCTGTAGCTACGACTCAAAGTCCAACAACTATTCTAGGTTCCACATGACCAGTCATGGACAAGTCACAACCAGTCATGGAGGTCCCTCGACCGGTCGTGAAGGTCCTACGACCAGTCGTAGAACGACTTTATTCGATCACGCTCAAAATTTCAAAAATCAATTAGTCCTACGACCAGTCGTAGTGTCCACAGGACCAGTTGTGAACGCGATTTCTTCACTTATAAATAGAGCACGCTTTTCAGAGTATTTCAATTCAATTCAAGTAAAATCAAGACACTACTCTGAGAGATAAGTTTGTAGACTTCTTAAGCTATAATGTGCATACTTAATATTCTCTTTTATTAGCTTTGTTATATTTGATTTTGTATTCTGTCATTCCAATCTGATTTGAAAGAGGGAGTAATGTATTCCCACTTCTTGGAATTAAAATCAATTAGAGCTAGCCCAAGGTACTTTAAATCTAAAATCAATTTAGAACTTAGAACCATTTCATAAGTGAATTTGGACATTGAACTTCAACGTTGAACTTTGACTCTGACTTGGTTCTTTCGGGCTTGCAACAAAAGGAGAATATCCAGGTATTTTACAGTTCTGTAATTTCCTTTGTTTGGTTTCTTTGAGATTAAGTCAGAAAAATCTCTCAGTTTTGGTTTTCTGAGGTGATTCAGAAAACTCAAAGTGTGGGGTTTTTTGAATTGTGTAAGTTCACTTAAAAGACACAATTGTGAAGGTTTTAGGTGAACCTGGAAAAACCTATTTTCATAGTGAACGCTAATATCCACTATGTGAGGATATTAGGAGTGGAGTAGTTGTGTGACTGTTGTTTAACAGTTGGTGAACACACAGGCAAACCACTATAATTCTGTGTGTTTTGTGGTTTCCTTTCTTTATTCCTTTTTGGTTCAAGATCGTGGGATGTATTTGTGGATGTGAATGTTGTAATCTTTACATTTCAGCATTGTGGGGAATGTTGTAATAGCTTAGATTTCCTTTCTTCCTATTTCCTTTTTATTCCTCTTCAGTTTGAGTTTTTGATACACAAATCATTCTAGTAAGGTTTTCCTGCCATAATGTAACATCCCGGATTTTTGCCAACCTGGAATTAGACGTCCTTAGGCGATGGGTCAATCCTAACACAGGTTTAACTTCCCAAACGCTCAATTAAAGCCTCAAATCCCTTTTCAAACCATTTTCTTCACAAATCCCACCCTTCACTACCTTGTGCTTTCAATTTTTCAAAGCACTTTCGCCCTAGACACTAACTTAAACTAGCTAAGTAGTAAAACTTGGATCACTTATATACAAACTAAAAGGCCTAAGTACCATCTCAACCAGAAAACAATTAGGATTAAATCCTTTAGAAATTTAACAAAGTTAACTAAGTGCAAAACTCGATTAGCTATGAAATCGTTGGGATCACTTTAAATACGATCTGCAAGACCCAAAACTTGCAAAATCAGTGACTCTAGGTTACCCTAAAGTTTAGAACCAAACTCATTTCCCGGCTGCTCTAGGGAATGAAATGAAACTCCGTATTGGATCTGGGACCGCACGTCGGAAGTTCGATTAACACGAAGTTAAGAACTAGGACCGCCTCGCTGGGCTTGACAACCATCTCAAAAATCAGGTCCAGCCGATGTCCCACGGCCATTCGTTTGGATCCGGAGCGAGGGGGTGTGAAAAACACTATTCCCTTTTCAAAATAAATATCTGGAATAGTGATCTGGCACCTTTCGCTTGCGCATCAGTATTAAGCAACCAGACCGTTAGAATCAGACCAAATTATACCCTCGGATCAGGAAAATTTTCAAGAACATTTACATGTGCTTGGAATTTCGGATCGTGGCCCACTGACCGTTGAACTGAAACTGGTCCGCCACGTGTGATCTGGGAATCCGATCGAGTCAAAAATGTAATCCCACGTAGATCCATGTGTGGAGAGCTTAAGTCTGACGTTTGGCTCAAGGAGGGCCACCAGAACCTCTCTTTTGAGCTGAAAAAGTGACGAAATACCTATATTAGCAGTAACCCTTGAACAGGAGTCTATTTCGGTGAGTTTTGAGACTATATAAGGACCTTAAACCCTCTCTCATGGCAGCCATACGAATTTGGGTTTTGAGAGAGGGAAAAGAGAGAGAAGTGAGGGAGAAGTGGGAGAATCTCCCTGTCGTCGTTCCCTGCCACCACACGGGATGCACCATCCCTTTTTGACGCTTTTCCGTGTTTCCGGCGTCGTTTTCTAGGTAAGAAACCCTAACCCTAATCTGGTTTGGGAGTTTAGACTGTTGTAGGTTGTGAATAGCTAACCTATTTCGTTCTATAGGTTGCCAAACTGCCGAATACGGAAGCTTAGCAAACCTATCGATTCGTTGCGATTCTACGACAAAAGGTGCGGACTTTAGGTGTATAGGTTAGGGTTTCAACGCTTTCAATGTCAGATAATGATAGATTCATGATCTGCATGCAATTGTACATGTACAAAGTGCTTTCGTTTCCTGTTTCGATTAACGTTGTAGAATATGGAATTTCACATACTCTAGGATACGTAGAAATACCGTATACGTATTTTTTTTGGAGAAGTGTTTGACATGTTTATTTAATGTATGATTATACTATATATGGATAAAATACTAGTTTGGCGAAAAGGAATCGCCGTAATACATGTTCACTTGTAAATGCTACGTATGTTGAAATTGTGTATTCTAGAAATACTGTATACGTATAAATTTTGGAGATGTATGTATCATGATTACTGTAGGTAGTAATATATTATAATGGATAAAATACTCGCTTGGCTAAAGGATAACCCTAATACATGTTTTGCTAACATGCACCATGTATGTTGTAATAGTGTATTCTAAGTGTTTGTGAAAATGACTGAATGAGTATTGAATTCTCATTCATGCTCGCCATGACTAATTGTCATGGATTCATGATGGTTGTATTGGCGATACCCTTTGACGAAAGGATTTGCCCTAAATCACGTCACGGCCAATATACACTATATACGCTAAAATGTGTGGCCCAAGTGTTTGTGTGGAAATGGCTGAATGAATATGGAACTTGGATTCCTGCTTGCCATGACTATCCGTCGTGGGTGTACGCGTGTTATGATTGGGGCAACTCCCTAGTGAAAGGATTTGGCCTAATGCCTATGTGATCACATATGTCAGGTATGTGATGTATGTTTGTTTGTGTTTCTTGAAATGTCTGAATGAGTAGTAGTTAGCAAATTGTAATGTATAAGGGTGTTGAGATATGATTCTCAACCTCTTTTAACTACGTGTATGATCTCTTTGATAGTTGCGTGATTAGGAATTGAACATGTACAAAATCATGCTTGTGTTGTGATTCATAACATGCTCAACTGTTTTATGATTTTAACTATGTAATGCATATGTTTAAATCTATATTTACGTTGTATGATCCGTCATGGGTGATGAGGGAGGAGCGGAGCAACGAGTGCGTTCAACAGCCCTGGCAGCCCTAAAGGATAATACCAGACCTTGACTGTATGAGTTGAATCTTGATCCATTAGTGCTTTATATCTGCAATTGATTGTTTTGTGTTTGGGGCTATGCTTATGGCCCAGGCATCGGTAACGGGATTGAAATGTGGCTGAGATTCATTTGCCACGTGGGATGTGTTCGATGAACTCGAGTCGTGCGTTGCCTGTTGGCAGTGGCTAGGCCACACGAAGTTGTTTATGCACTTCATGTCGTGCAGCTCAACGGGGCGATCGTGCTAGTCGAGCTCGTCAAGTAACCCAATCTGCCTTATGCATGTTCACCCTGTTTAGACGCTACTGCTTGAACCTAGGGTACAAAACTTACTAGTGAAACCCCCTTTTAACCATGGTACCTCGATCCGCTAAGACGCATGAGGAGGCGGGCATGGGGGTATGGGAAACACGTGGTAGAGACTGCTGTAGGCTACGCTGGGGCCATGTGCTCCCGTAGTGACCATTGCGCAACCAAACTCGTGAGCCGAATACGGTGTGTATGGGACACTGTATTCGAGCTATCGAACTTACGGCGAGAGCCGAGACGGTGAGACCTGTGCTTGTGCTGACGGGCGACGAGTCCTCCGTAGTATCTTCGAGTATGCTCAAGGGTCTGTGATTGGCGACGAG